>CM035426.1:8124836-8344836 GCA_020310875.1 Ceratopteris richardii
CTCACCAAAGTTACTTGGCACTGGAGCTGTTTGTAGAAGATCACATGCATGTTTGACATGACCTACCCGGCTCAAGAGATCGAGGATGCCATCATAGTGATCCATGCTTGGTACAAGGTCAAATCCATCTCCCATGCATTGGAAGTGGTGCCAAGCATCCGTCAAAGCACCAGCATGACTACATGCATGCAAAATGCTTGTAAATCTGGTCCTCGTTAGTTTCAATCCATCCCTTTCCATGTTCTCTAGACACTCATTAACCAATCTCATATCACCCATCATGGCATACCCTGCTAGCATGCATCCCCACGAAACCAAATCTTTCTCTTTAGCTCTAATAAAGAGTCGATGTGCATCTTCCATACTCCCACATTTTGTATACATGTCAAGAATGGTACTGTGAACTGATGGCATGTAATTTAACCCAGATTCCACAATCTGAGAATGTAAGAGTCTAGCTTGCTTTATAAACCCAACCCCACAGCACACTTGCAGTAAGCTTAAGTAAGCTATCTGATCTGGTTCTACTTTCGTCAACATCTCTTCTACAAGATCAACAGCAACAGAAACTTTTCCATGTTTATTGTATCCAGAAATTAACACACTCCAAAGAACCACATCAGGTCCAGCAATGAGATTAAAGACAGCTTGGGCATCCTGTAACATACCACAATCCATGTACATCTGCATCACTGTACAAGCCAGTTGACTTGTTAGATCTACCTTGTGGAAAAAAATGAGATAATGTATCCAGTTACCCTCTTGGAATGCCCTGGCATTTGCACATGCCACTAGGCTGCAAATGAAGATCCCTTCATCAGGATCTACGCCTTCCACTTGCATTAAATTCAACAGGTTTAGCACATCATGAACCCATCCATTATCAGCAAACGCTGAAATTAATGAGGTATAGGTGACAATGTCTTTAGTTGACATCTTAACAAAAATGTACTGGGCATCAAGCAGTTTATTGCATCTTGCATACATGAACAACAAGGAATTTTCAACATAAAGTTCATTGGGAAAATTCAATTTTGTAATTAAGTCATGTATAAGGCGCCCCTCATCAACAATTGCCAGATGTGCACATGCATTCAAAATTGAAGCAAGCACACTTGTAGTTGGACAAAAGCCCTCCATGTGCATGATGATGTAAAGCTCAATAGCTCGGTGATAGTGCCCAAAGTCAACATGTCCTGCGATAATGGCTGCCCATGAAATCTCATCCCTGAACAATATCTGATCAAAGATCCTGCAAGCTTGATCAAGATACCCACACTTTGCATACATGCATGTGAGTGTGTTCTCAATTGACAAATCCTTATCCAGCCCTGATAAGGTGACCTTCTCATGAATTTCCAATCCCCTCAAAACGTTTCCCTCATTGCCACAGGCCTGAAGCAGGAAGAGGAAAGTAACTTTGTCTGGAAACAAGCCCTTCACTAACATCTCTTCATAAACCTTAAATGCAAGCTGATGCTTTTGACAATGCACATATGTGCCTATGAAAGTGGTCCACAAAACAAGGTCTAGAGAATCAGCACTTTTGAAAACTATCTCTGCCTCCTCTAGAAATCCATGCTTCGAGTACATTTCTATAAGAGCACTTTCTATTGCTAGATCCTTTTCAAGCCCAACTGTGCACAATTCAGCATGTATTGCCATGCCATGTACAGGAACCCTACCGTTATTAACAGCTTGAAGAATTAGAATGAAAATAACTTTGTTGGGTTGAATTCCCTCCTGTCGCATAAATTCTAGGTACATCAAACATTTTTCAGGTTGACCATGTTGCAGAAATCCTGATAGCATGGCACCCCATGTGACAACATCACGATACATCAATGCATTGAACACTGTCCAAGCTTCATCCAATGTACCAAGTTTTGAATAAAAATCAACAAGAGTGCTTCCAAAGACAAAATCAAGAGAAATACCTTGAACAACAACCTGATTATGCGCATTCTTCCCTGCTTCGATGTCCTGAGCTGCAATGGACGCTCTAAGTACACTTGAAATGGTTATTTTATCGGGAGGAGTGCTCATGGAGTAGTATATAGAGAGAGCCTGCTGTGGATTGCCATTCTGAACGCTTGCAGAAATTATAGAATTCCATGTGTAGAGTGATGGTTCATGAATCTGAGAGAATATGTAGAGCGCATCTTCAAGGCTTGAGACGAGTGCGAAGAGCCTAATCAGGTGGTCTCCGACTACCTTAATAGAGTCGAATCCCCCTTTGATTATAAGGGCGTAAGCATCCCTGCTTGCGCCCAAATCCTTCTTTTCTGAACAAACTTGAAGGAGTGCAAACACTCGTTCGCGCAATGATGTTGTTTCTACACCAATAAGCCGCATGGATCTCGATCCTCTCAAAGTTACTAGGAGATTCTTGACCAAATGCGAATTCCTAAGGTCACATTAGTTACAGACATACAGAAATCGGTTGGAATGACACCTTGGCTCGGCATGTTGCACTCAGCGCTCATATGTGCCTGCATGTTACACAGTAGACTTTAACACTTTGGCGTGTATACAAACTACAAAAATATATCACGCACGTATTATATATTCCAAATTAGACGGTACATTTATCATGAATCACGACACAAGAGCATGCGGGAGGAATCGAAAATCGATATCCCTGAGAAGGAACAACCGTCAGCGACAGTTCATCATAGTTCAGCAGTACAGAACGCATAGACAAATATACGAATGCACCTCCTCTTCAGAAACATATCTGTAAGTGTTAACAGTCGACGCTACAGTCGTTTCATTCGTTTTGGAAATACTTTTTCACATGTGCGGCCGAGGGCCGTTCATGGAGAACGCTATTCCAGCAAAGTAGGATTACCATACAGCAGGTGAATTCACAAGGAAGTGAAGCCAAGTCGTCTATTACATAAAGTAGTATTACCATGCAGCAGGTGAATTCACGAGGAACTAGTGGATCCAAGTCATCCACTAGCTAAATTAGCTTTGGAGCTGCTGGAGCAGAATTGAATCGTTGGCTACCTGTCATCGATGATGGTGGAAAATCGATTGGAATAGCATCAGGTTTGGATATGTACGCGCTTAGACGCTCTATTGTAGAAAAATGAAGCCTCAGGACTCATCTGCTTTCCCTGTAAGGTGATGAATGGTTTCATCACCCCTGGTCGCTAGATGATGCTCCAAGGTCTGCTGTAGAGCATCACAGGCTTCATGGAAGGTCATGATTCTCGCGACTTGGCTGGTCTTTTTGATCGGAGAGGGTGGTGTGGCAGCAATGGACATTGAATCATTATTTTCAGGTGCTTTGACATAGGTGAGTACTAAAATAGAGTAAGTATAATTTAGTGGCTAAGCCAATAAATCCTATGACTCTTCGTTAAAGATATGAAATCGCCTGCGATTGAGCATAAAAATAGTAGCATTCATGAAAGACGAATGCTTTGGATCGGAAGAAAAGATCCCTACAAATAAAAAAAAAAGAGGGGATATGCGCTTTTTCGTGCTCTTTTTCTGTCAAGCACACGAGAAGTTGTAACTTCCTCTCACTCTTCTCTATTCTCTCTCGATCTCACAAGATAAACTTGTAACTTCCTCTCATTTTTCTCTTGTGATCAAGAAGATAAACTTGTAACTTCTCTATTCTCTCTCTTGATCTCACAAGATAAACTTGTAACTTCCTCTCACTTTTCTCTCTTATCTTTCTTGATCACAAGATAAAGGTTGCAAACTCTCTTTCTTTTGTTTAAAAGTTAAACTGAACATAAAATATAAGAATATATGTGACCGAGGTCTCTTGAGGTGGAGGTCCAGAGTTCAATCCCCGGGCTGGACATGTAATGGCTTTGGCGATTTAAAACCAATCGTAATCTTGTCTAACCTCTGCTTTGTGGAATACGGAGGGTCTCGCGGGTACTATGTCCATTCACTTGTACAGTTGTTCTTTCAAAGTTAAATCTCAAGGGAATAGGCGCTTGCCGAACCTCCATTAAAAAAAAAAAAGGAATATATGTGACATGCACATTTGAACATAAAATATAAGAATATATGTGACAGAGGTCTCTTGAGGTGGGGGTCTAGAGTTCAATCTCTGGGCTGGACATGTAATGGCTTTGGCCAGTTAAAACCAATTGTAATCTTGTCTAACCCTTACTTTGTAGAATAGGGGGGTCCCGTGCTTACTATGACCATTCACTTGTACAATTGTTCTTTCAAAGTTAAATCTCAAGGGAGTAGGCGCTTGCCGAACCTCCATTAAAAAAGAAGGGAATATATGTGACATTCACGTTTGAACATAAAATATAAGAATATATGTGGCATGCACAATAGCTGAATTGATTTGAGTCTTTCCCTCTTGAGGCGGGGGAGGGGGTGGGCTCTAACCCCTACTAGCAGAGATCGACATGTATGGTCCTTAGGCTAGTTTAAATCCAGTTTCCTTACCATCTTCGAGCCATCATCATTGTATCAGCTTTGGCAATCTTAACCTCTCCTTCGTGGGATATGAGGGGTCTCATGGGTACTATGCCCATTCACTTGTACAATAGCTTTTTCAATCAATTCTTCTTTTCGATCAATTCAAGCAAAGGGAGACTAAGCTTTGGTTGAAATTCCTCCTTTAAAACAAAAAAAGAGAATATACGTGGCATATTGGTTGTGTACCTAAAAAATATAGGAGTAATAATAACTAAAATCTTCTCTCTATTCATGCATCATGTATTGATACATCATGTATTGATACATCATGTGAGTGGGTGAAGGTGACCCATCATTAGAGGTGAGTTAACATGTTGAGTTCAACATTCCAACACTTCCCCTCTAGCTCAACTTCATATTTCATACTTTCAATATGCCTCTAAACTTTTGTAGCTTCTCTACATCTAAATACTTTGTGGAAATATCAAAATAATGTTAGCATGTGCCAAGTGAATCTCCTTCGCAAGAATCTTCTCTTGAGCATAGTGGTAGTAGAGCTCAATGTGTTTCAAGCATCTATGGCACTAACACCCATTAAAGAAGCATCAAAAGGAGGGTGAGACCTTATGCCCATTATTCATCATGTAGTGAAAGAAACAACTAAAGAGCAAGCCATGATAGCAATAGCAATGGCTCCACAAGAACAAGAAAGAGAAGAGCAACAACAAGCAATCATATTGGTACACTATGTGGAAAACCTATCATATTTTTCAAATACTTAAAATGTTTTTTTCACAAACTTTGTGTATAGAAGAGTTGTATATAGAAGCAACAATTGTATTTTGTAAAATTTGTAGCATGCAAAAGAGACTTCCGTCAAAAATTCTACAAAAGAAGGGTAATTTTGAGTAGGTTCTTAAAAAAGGAGTGGTTATGAAGAAGCCACTATAAAAAGAAAGGAATGGTTATGAGAAAGCCACTATAGCAAGACTAAAATCCTCACTTGTAAAGACTTTTGCTAGTGCGAGTAAGAGAGCTCTTGTTCTTGCAAAATTTGTGCACAAACTTTCATAATTTCGTGGTGATTTATTGTTTCTTGATCTCTCATGTGTGACTCTTGCTACTTGCTTATATGTATGTCTATTGTTGGTGCAAGGAGCAAGCCTAAGAGTTTGACTAATGCACATTGGACTTCTCATGATTCAGGAAGATTAAATGTACATCTATTTCAGCATATGGTTTGAAGACTTCAAAGGTTAAAATCTTATTTCATCTTAGTCAAAGATAAAAATGAAGAAATCTGATGATTAAAGGGATCCAAAAGATACAACTTGTTTTTTAATTCAAACTCAAATTGTTCCTAGAAGTTAGGACTACCTTTTTAGGTAGAATCTCTAACCACCATCAATTCAAAAAATAATTATAAATACACTTTGGATTGAGTTGCGGGATATACACAACTTAGAGAAGATCTTTAGACTCTCATTGAGTGTATTCTATAGCATCTCAAAGTGAGAGAAGTCCTCCACACACACACACACGCACACACACACACACACATACATACACACGCATACACACACACATACATACATACATACACACACATATATATACATACACACATACATACATATATATATATATATATATATGTGTGTGTGTGTGTGTGTGTATGTTCAATAAAAATACACAATGTGATTCATTTCTAGTGATTTGTCAAATTTTTTCCACTATTACAATACCTTGTGCAACTTTGTCATATTCTTAGAGTCATTTCTCAGTGTGTAGGTACTCATTTTCCAATCCATTTATTGTATCACTTAGTTAGATTGTTATGAGAAAGGATACAAATTTTCATAATCTTTGGATGCTTAGAACTTGAGATATGAGTAATCATATGTGACTTGGTCTGCATATCATCATCAAATAAAGGTGTATAAAAGCTCTCTAGACAATTGTGTTGCTCTAGCACAATGGTGAGAACCATGTTAAGAAGCTCCACCTCCTTAATGTCAATCCGCGGAAGAGATAGGAGTGATATGAAGATCGTGAATATGAGATGAAGTGAGAGTGAAGGTGATAAGCATAGAAATGCACACACACATACACACACACTACGAAGATAAGCAAGACACAATGGAAGGTGAGAAATCAACTCTATTACTCAAGAACACTATTACAAACTCAAAAGAACTCTAAACTCCAACAAGCTAACCTCAAAAATGAGCTCTCTAGCTCTTTTTATAGTTTCTAGACTAGTTTTGACCGGTTTCACATCTAGTGACCGGCATAGTTAAAAATTAGGTCCTAGATGCTATTTGGGAGGGTAAACGGTATCTAAAAATAACGAAAATTGGTACGCGCATTCTACCTAAGCTCCTCAAGCTCGAGGACTCCTCGGCTTGCACAAAATGGAGCTATGGATTACAAAATGGGGTTTTCTATGTTACATATGTTACAATAGTGATAAAAATCACTGTTGGAGGTTTTTGGAAAGTATTTGAAAACATAATTATTTGAAAAACGATTCGACTGGCTCCCTGCTTTGTCGTTACATGCTTCCGTGTCGTCTGTGCCTCTGGCTGCTTCCAACACCCCCCTCCCTCTCGCTTCTGTCGTCCCTGACAGAACCTTGTTGTGAGGTCTGCCGGATATAGTTCTGTAGGAGATCTTGAGCGAGGGTGTGCTCGGAGATACGAATGCCTCGGGCCAAATCTGCCTCGAGTTTCTCCAAGTCGATTGGTTGCAGTTCTTCCGGTGGCGGGAGCTGATAGTGTGTGGAATAGACCATTCGTTCACAGGCAAATAATTGTAATAAATGTGTAGGCCTGTTTATGAATACCTCTGAATGGTATTCCCAGAAGCCGGTTGTGAACATCTCTTCGAATGTCTGCTTGTAGCACGCCGGTAGGTACTTTATTCTGCAGTGCCAGGCATAACACACCCGTAGCGATGGCGTTGTACTCATATCATATACTAGATCAAAATTGCCATGCTCAAAGCCCGAGGTGTTGACATGTGGTGCCTTGACGCGTCGGAAGACTTTAAAAATCATTTGCATCATGTCAAAGATTTTGACAGTCATATGCGCCGCTATATCGTCCATATGCTTTAATCTAGGGAGCCAGTGGCGAATTGTAGCCATCATGTAGCCAACAGTTGGTAACTCAATGGGTGGCTTAAAATAGGGGTAATTCAACCAGTCTTGGCACTGCTTATTGTTTTGTACCTTAATAGCAAAGGCAGTCCAGGAGTGGCGTCGTGGCACTGGTCCCCAACACGGGTTATACTTTAAGTGCAAAGGTGCCTTTACCCATGTACTCATCATCTCTGGATACTGCTGTAGTAAATTTTTTCACCACTCTGGTTGATAGATCCTTCCTTTCTGTGCATCTAGTGGCAAATCAGCCGCCTCGAATTGAGTTGCATGCGATGGTTTCTTACCTGTCTCTTTCTCAATGGCTAACTGGTATTCGGCCATAACATGAAATGCGGTTTATACTGTAACTCATGCCCAGATATGTATCGTCGCGGGGCCAAATGAGCAAAGAATGGAGACTGTAATATCTTTTCTTCTATCATCGCCATGGCATGTAATTGCGCCTCTACTCTCGTTGAGTGCGTTGTTCCGATTTCCTCAATAGTCTTCATCCACGCGGGGGTCGGAAGTTCGTACGTCATCTGACCTTCGGCCGTGACGCGTCTGCCTAGGATGGGTTGTGGCTCGTACGCTTCTTCAAATGTTTCCTCCACCGGGATGGTGACCGTTTCTTCTTTAGCTGGTAGCTCAGGTGGGGAATATGGCCTTGGTGGTGCTTCATATACTGCAATCCTTGATTCAAGGGTCGATACCTGGGCCCGTAATGAGTTGAGTTCCTCTAGGAGGTCAGGAGAGGGGTCCACAGGTGCTGGTATGTCGTGGTGTGCCGGTTCTCGTAACTGAAGTAATTTGTGATCTTCTTTGAGTTTTTGTAACTCCTCGTTCATGCGGTCGTATTCATCTAGTAATCTTACATGATCGTCTAGCAGCATCCTCATCGAGTCTGAAGGAATGGCTTTGAACCTGCTAGGACTGAGCGGTTGGTCTGGGTGGTCGAGCGCTGCTTCTAAGTTTTCTCGGTTCTGATCCTGTAAGCGCTGGTTTTCTTCCTTGGCGGCTGCTAGGTGTCTTCGTAGTAAGCCCATGTTTCGTGTTAGCGTTGCATTGCGGACTGTCTGGGCTCTTAATAAATTATCCAGGTCAGCAGTGGCTTCCTTGGTCTTCTCTTCGCTTTCTAGTTCCAATTTGTGATATGCCTCGCGTAATTCCTGGTATCGGGTGTTCAGAGAGGCATTCTCAATAGACAAAAAATTAAGCTGCGACTGTAAGTCATTGGTTGTCCTCTGCAGCTACTGATAATTATCTCCAAGAGATGTGAACTCATCTCTTACTTGCGTCATACACATGAACATCTGTCGGAATGCATTATCTACAGTGGGTGATAGTATTAACGGGGTGCTAAATGAAGATGCAGTTGGTATAGATGCAACGGGAATGGGGAATGGGGATGGGAAGGTGGATGATGTAGTGATTGTTGAAAATTGTGATGTGCTTGAAAATGTTTGTGCCGTGAGTGAAGTGAGTGATGGTGCAGTGGGTGGTGAGATGTCCATGTCAGTGGACGTGTCTAGTGCGGTGACCGTGAATATGGGTGTGATCGTGGGTGCTCGTGCTGCTGTAAATACGGGATTTACAAAGGTTGAGGGGTAATTTACAGGGGGGCTGGCTGGAGCAGCTTGGTGGAAAGGGGAAAGAGGTGTTACCGTGGGTCGGGGAGGTGAGACGGGGGAGAAGGTTAATGGCGGTGGGAATGGGAAAAGGGGTCTTGGAGTTGAGGGGAAAGATGGAAAAGATTGATGAAGGAATGGGTTGGATAGAAAGGTGGGTGTGGGAGGGGGTAGACTAGGGCTAATGGGCACGGGAATTATGGGGTGAGTGGTCGTAAAGATGATTTCTGCTACGCCACCGACGAATGAAGATGTTGGTATGGGGGAAGGAGGGTGAAGAGGGGAGGCTGGATGGACGGGCGGTGAGAGAGGAGCGGTTGGGGTGGTCGATACTTCAGTGACTACTGAGGTTTGTACCGCTGTAGCACGGGGTGGGGAATCTACAATGATGGTTTCTACAGCCAACGAACTTTCGGGGACGAGGCGTGCCTCCCTGGCTTGTTCTGAAGACTGTGCTCTTGTTGGTACACGAATGTATTCGCCGGGCTTTGAAAGTAGTCGTACTCTGCGGGAGTCAAACTGTGGTAGTGGCTTTCTTTGCAAGTACCTGAGTGCTTCGTTGGAGCCTACTGATTTGACTAATTCTTTGAATCCTTTGATGTATGCGTCTTCGAATCCGCCTGTGACAAGTTCTTGTTCTATTATTGTTTGACTCTCTTCCTCTGTCAGCTTTTTGCGTGCCCAAACTTTTTCCATAGTTCTATACAGCTTCTTGATAGCTAGAGTGTAAGCTGCTGCCTCGTAAGTTTCATCTTCATGGGTACTTGTATCGCCATGTGTGTTTGTTTGTTGGCCTTGGCCATCTGTCTGTTCATGCTCTTGGGATTCATGTGTTCCCTGGCTAGCTTCGTCGTCTCCTTCGTCGTCATCGGTCGCTGTTCTTTCGTCATCAGAGCTAGACACAATCTGTCCTTGTGGCTGATCCCTGGGTGTGGTAGGGTAGCTAGGCCTTTCAAATTCTTGAGAAAACAATTGTCCTTCTGAAAACTGGAACTCATTGGAGAATGCATCAAGCATCTCAAAATCAAAAGTTTGGTCCAGTGGCTCTGCTTGTCCTGGTTCTAAATGCGGTATTGGAAAAGAGAAAGCTTCCGCACCAATAGTGGTGGGAAGTTCAGCTGCTGTGGTGATAGGTTCTGTGGTTGTGGCTGCTTGGGGTGCGACAGTGCTGGTGGTGCCCTCCGGCGTAACTGGTCTTGATAACCGTATACGAATTGGTGGTACTGTGGGAGTGGCTGCTGTTGGTGACTGCTCTGGAGATGGTTGTGCCGAGGGTGATTCTGGGACTTGTAGGCACGGGATAGTACCTCTCATCCGCTTTCCGGCTCTGCCTTTGCTAGACTTTCTAGCCTTCCTAGTGGTGCCTTTAAATGCTTTCAGTTCCTCACTAGTCATGGCACGCTCTATGGGTAAATCATATGCCAAGCACATGTATATAATCCTTGTGAGGGCGCAGCATCCATTGATTACCTTCTTTCGCTCCCATCGATGTTGTGCCAAATAGAGCTGATCAATGATCCAGCTGGCTAGATCAACAGTTTGAGGTCCAGTACATGCTAAGTATAATCCAAACCAGATTCTCTTGTGGGGCATGGTAAAACGATCCTGAGCTGGGAAAGCAAAGTGCTGCATGCATATCCGTAATGGCTTAGAGAGCTCAGGTGTTATAGCAGAAATATCCTCCCACTTATTCACGTCACCATGTTTCATCTGCTCTGGGACTAGCCGTTCTTTCTCCGTTGGAGTGTGTGTTCCATGTATTTTTAGAGCTGCGCGAATTAAATCTTTAGACAAATAAAACCTTCTAAATGGAGGATCATTTACCAAGGATGGTAACATGAATGTTCCGGGTAGATCCTTGTTCTCTGAAGCCGTTAAGGTGGTTACCAAGTAAAAACATCTGTAAAAATCGGGTTTAGGCAGAGGGTCGCTAAAATACTCTGTAAATCCCGCTCGTGCCCAAACGTGCGTTAGATCTTGTGTATTCTGCAGTCCTTCAAATTCTCGTGAAAAGAACTGGTACTTGGTCCATGTGCGAAGATCAAATGCCAAATTGGCCTCAAATATGAAATCAACGTCTGCTAATGGTCCTGCTAGGCCTTGAAACCAATGAGAGTTACGATGAATCTTCTCGGTGTATCCTCTAGGAGGATCATCGATTGGCATGGGTCCTGGAAAACCTTGAAATTCTGGTGGTTGCATAGTAGGATAAGATTCCGCGAGTAATTCTCCAATAGTGGCCATCGGTGCACTGGGGCCAGCTTCTGATGGTCCTGCTTCGGTTTGCATGATGACTGATGAGCTAATGGAAAAGATCTGCTACAAAAGATTAACACATTAGTATGGAAATTAATTATGATCCCATTAAGGTGAGACCGCAATCCCTTTCCATAACCGATGTGTAACCCGTGTAGCCAAGTGTCGTGAAGTGATTGATGCAATGATTATTTGCAAAACTAATGCAGGTCTCTAGACACCTACATGGTTCAGATTATGCATACATTTCTTGAAGAGCTTTTATTATGCATGATGTGGGGTTTTGGTGTATGAATTTATACAAGGTTTGGTTGAAGGTGAATTATTACAAGGGTGGAGTTTAAACGGGGTGGGAGAATTGTTAGATAAGGGGGTACAAAAAGACGTTTGGATACGTTTCGGTATCCATTTCCTAAGATTCTTGGAGTGGGTGGTATGTTTCTGCTGAGGGACAAAAAGAGGTATCGGGTTTGGTGGTATTGAAGGATGGAAAGGTTTCTGAGGGGTATATATTACATGGCTTGAGGGTTGGGCTATAATACATTGTTTGGGTACCCAAATCTGCATGGGTGTGGGTCTATGGATAAGGTATTTCTTGGCGATCCAAATCTGTCGAGTATTTGTACTTGTAGAAGAAGATCGAGGGGACTTTGGATACTGACTCTGCTTCTTTTGAAATTTTGTCCTATTCTTGTCTGCAGTGTTGCCAATAGCCTGTGGTGGCTGTCCTTTCGGCACCCATATTTGTCGCGTGCCACTTGTTCTATGATGTTGACACTGCTGTCTTTGCCTTATCTGGTGATGTCGTCGGTCTGGGTTCCTCTGTTGTGGTTGACTCCTTCGTGGTTGGGTTTGAGAGGTCCATTGGATGCTCTGCTTTGGAAAAGAAGGGAGATCCAACACTTGCGTGACCTGCCCATTAGGAAGTGATTCGTTCTTTATCTTTAATCTAGGTCAGTCCGCAACAAGTTTGGAAGGATGAGCACCGCAGGGTGTTGTGCTTATTTGGCCGCTGATGCAACCCACCTGACCGCTGATTGTGTTCATCTGCCCTAGCGGTTGGGTAGCTGCCCCTTCTAGTTTGCAGGAAGCCCCAGGGAAGATCTCCTGTCGTTCTTCTGATTGACAATTGTCCCTAGCCAAGCCCGAGTGGGTTGGTGTAGACGTAACGTGACTGGTCTGACCCAAGATCTTCCGATCTTCCTTCGCATGCGTTTCATAGGGTCTAGGGTTACAAACCTCAATCGGAATGCCGTTAGGGAAGTCAAGCGGTATCACTCGCTTTTGTTCTAAGGTTCCAATCTGTATGGAGCCTTGTCTAAGATTGAGGTCCACTGAGTGATCGTATAGCCAATCTTGGCCAAGGATTAGGGGTTCTATCAGGTCGTCATCATGGCACACTAGTAGCTTCGCTGTCATGGTCACATCCTTAATGAGGATAGGAAGGTCCACCTCACCCATGCAAGGGGTTTCCATGCCTCCTAGCCCTATGAGGTATGCCTCAATTGGCCGCATTTCTATTCCTGAATCCTTATAGTGGGACCATCTAATCGCACTAGTCGCCGCACCTGAGTCAATTAAAGCCCTGAGCTCTTGGCAAGGGTTGTCGTGCTCTATCCTGACTGTAATGAATGGTCTCCTGTCCACTATGCTAGGATGAGTGGTTGACTTTACTTGACACATGGCCATGGGGTATCTGGGTGTAGATTCCAGATGGTTATACTGCTCTCTCCCTAGTCCTTGTCTTCTTAACTTCATGCGTTTAATGCGTTCTATTGCTTCTGCTTGAGCTTCCGCTCGTATTCTATTTTCTTCCTCCTTACGCTTCGTTGCCAACGTGAGTCGTCTAAGCATATCCTCAGTAAGAGGTTCCTGATATAACTTGACTCTACAGCAACTAATGTAATTAGGCATTATATCTCCTTCTAAAGTGGCTAACTGTACTGCTCAACTTGTTGAGAGTCTGTTAATGATCATAGGTCCATAACCTCGCTTTTCTAACTTACGTGCGTGTTGCTTTAGCGTATATACTAGAACTAAATCTCCTTCTTTTAGGCCTTTATCTTTCACATGTGCATCAAAATATGCTTTCTGTCGCTTCTTTGTTGCGTATATTCCTGCTGCTGACTTTAGCCTGGTTTCTCCTAATCGTTCCAAGTCCATTATTCTCGCTGATAATTCATGGCCGGTCCACTGATGTTCTTGTGCAACCTTAAGGGTCAGTATCAAGAAGTCCAAAGGAAGCACTGCATTCTGACCAAAAACCATCTGAAAGGGAGTTGCATTTTTAGAAAGTGAGTGCCTCGATCGCTCACTAACTCTATAGGCAATCCATATCTTGTAAAGACATTCTCAAATAAGAATTTTGCAGTTGTGTGTGCATCATTCTTTTTTGTGGCTTTTGCCTCTACCCATTTCGTAAGATAATCTGTGGCAACAATAATGTATTCAACATGTGTACCTTTTGCAGGGGGCTTAATGGGTCCTACAAAGTCTATACCCCACTTTGAAAATGCACGTCCGCCCATCATGGGTTTCAATGGCATTTCGTCTCTGCGAGTAGGAAACTGAGTTCTTTGGCACACATCACATCTCTTTACATAGGTGTGAGCATCCATGTGAAGAGTGGGCCACCATAATCCTGCAAAGAGGATGGCTTTGATTATCCTATCGGGTCCAAAATGACCTCCTACAACACCTTGGTGTGCAGTCTCTAGTATGCTCAGATAATCGTTCTCATTAACACATTGTCTTAGATATCCATCTCGTCCTCTTTTGTATAGGTTATCGCCAATAAGTGAATAGTCGTGAGCTTCCTGCTCTAGACTGCGTTGTCGAGCTAAGGTCATGCCTTGAGGGAATGTCTTCGTCCTCAAGTATGTCACTAATTGTTCACTCCAGTCTGGTGTGAGAGACACATGATATAGTGTAGCATGCTCTACTGGTGGTCTTTCACAACAAACATGGCATTCTTTACACAACCTGTAGACATCTGCTTCCATCGAAGGCCAATATACTCCTAGTCTATGCAGAGTCTAAAATGTTCGATGTTTTGAATGATGTCGCTTTAATGCACCTATGTGTGCTAATTGCAACCAATTCGCATGTTCTGATTCATCTACACAACAAGCAAGAATCTTTTGATTATCCTGTTTATATATGCTTCCTGCTATTATTTGGTATCTCTGAGACTTGGTAATCTCTCCTTCTTTGATCTTTATCTTAGGATTCTTGGGTCCATATGTGAGAATAGGGACTAAAGGCTTAGCCCATTCTGGTGCTATCTCAAGGTTAAACAAGTATGCATCTGGTAGATCATCCGCTACTCCTTGAGGAGCTTCTCCTGAGGTTAATCTTGAAAGGTGGTCAGCTCTAAGATGTGTCTTTCCTTTCCTCACTACTACTTCAAAATCATACTCCATGAGTAATAGAAACCAACGTATTAGTCGTCCTGTGTTACATGGCTTGTTGACTAAGTACAATAGTGCTTGATGATCTGTAAAGAACTTGAACTTGTTTGCCAACAAGTAGTGCCTAAACTTCTTTACTGCGTAGATCATGCCTAATCCTTCTCGTTCCGTCGTGGTGTAATTTCTTTCTGCTGCGTTCAATTGTCTACTAGCGTAAGCTGTGGGGAGATCTATATTACCTTCCTTCGTGGGTTGTGCTAACACACATCCTATGGCATAATTGGATGCATCCACATGTACATGGAATGGCTTACTCTAATCTGGGGTAGTCAATATAGGTGCTGAGCACAAGCGTCGTTTAAGTTCATTGAATGAATTTTCACATTCATCTGTCCATTCAAAGTTGGTTAAAAGAGAGTACAAAGGCTTGGCTATGATTGCATACATGTGTATGAATCTCCTATAATATCCGCAATGGCCCATAAATGCCTGTACCTCTTTCACATTAGTTGGTCTAGGTAAATCTGCAATTACCTTCACCTTTTCTTCATCCGTAGAGATTCCATTTTTTGACACAATGTGTCCTAGAATTTTGCCTTGTCTGACCATGAAAACGCATTTTTCTGGGTTCAAACAAACCTGATATTCTCGACATTTGTCAAATATTTGCCTTAACTCTGGGATATGTGTCTGTCTTACATCTGAATGTGCACATAAGTCATCGACATAAACTTCCAAACTCTTGCGTAAGAATTCCTTGAAAACATGACACATGAGTCGCTGGAAAGTGGCGGGTGCATTTGTTAAGCCAAATTGCATCACCCGAAATGCAAATATGCCCCATTCAGTGGCAAATGCCGTCTTGTGTTGATCTTCTGGAGCAATGGCTACTTGATTATAGCCTGAAAAACCATCAAGAAAGCTGTAAACTTCCTTGCCCGCAACTCTTTCCAATAGATGTTCCGTGATAGGAAGAGGATAACTATCTCTAATCATTGCGGCATTAACTTTTTTAAGGTTAATACACACACACAATTTTCCATTCTTCTTGGGCACAACCACAATGGGAGATACCCATTCGGTATGCTCAATTTCGTAAATGAATCCTGCTTCTATCAAGCGATCTATCTCCTCTTTAATCTTCGCAGCGTAGTTATCATTATACGTGTACGGTTTCTGTTTTGTCGGTTTTGCATCTGGAGTCATAGGGATTCTATGAGAACATATATCTGGATCTACTCCTTTCAAATCTTTATAACTCCAAGCAAACACATCTCTATATTCGCGCAATAGGGCAACTAGCTCTTCTTCTTCTTCAGTTGTCAAATCATGCCCTATGTATGTACATTTTTCTTCTTCTCCTTCAATAGCAACTATTATTTTCTTGGTTTTCTCTCGGTTATCATATACTTGACCGTCATTCGCTTTTCTATTAGGCATTCATACCATGATTCTTCTATCTTCGATTTCATATTTCTTGAAATTCTCGGGTACTTCAAACAAAGATTCTTCTTTTTCTGTCCTGGTTTCTTTCTTCTTTCTTTTCTTGCCTTCACTCTTGTTAGTCACTTCCGTGGCTAACCTCACCTCATTCGTAATTTCTTCGTGTCTCTAAGGGTGAGTCTCTACTTCGAAAAAGTATTCTTCCTCTGATGCAAAGGGTGGGTCCATGATAATTGATTCTAAATCAAAATCGCTTGCATTCTCAAATGCATCAGTGTTAGGTTCACACTCTTCTAAAATCGCATCGCCCATGATTGGCTCTATCGTGAAAACTGAAATGTCATAGCCATCCTCGTCACAGTGGGGTGTCCATTGTTCTTCATTGATGGCTACATCCATGGTTGCTAGGATTTCTGCCCAACCATGGGGTTCAAACTCTTCGTCAGGGAATACTACAGGTGCATAAGCTGGATCTTGAAGGGTTCGTGGATGTTGTTCTGCACCTAAGGTCCTGGCTTCTAACCTTTCTTCCTCTTGTTTGGCTACTTTACACATCCATAAATGAGTATCCTCATGCAACCAAGAAGGATCTGATTCTAATGAGTGCACGGATTCTGTTTCTACTGGTGTCTTATGGATGGTATTCCATTGTATTGGGGGTACGTCTTGATGTGAATAGTCTTTAAGATTGACTTTGGTAGTCACTCCTAAATGTTGCAAGTACAACGAATTAGTTCCCTAATCTTGTACAATTTGCAACTGACGCATGAACGGTCGTCCCAATATCATCTCATAAGCATGGTTTTTTGCAAAGTCACAAATGGCAAAGGTATGCTCAAATTCTACACCACAAGTGGTGAGAGATATGCCTTCTAGTAAGCCTAATGGTTTTTCTATGTGTCCATCAGCCATTTGTAGCTTCATTCTGGTGGGTCTCAATGCTAGCTTACCCCAACGTTTCCATAAGGCGGTGGTAGCGATGGCTACTCCGGCTCCTGAATCTAAGATGGCTTTCGTGGTGTAGCCCTGATGGGTTATCGGAAGATAAGTGTTACCTTCCTCTCCTTCGCTTACATCTCCAATCTTTTCTACGGGTATCTCTGGTACCTTATTTTGTGATCCTATTTGTGAGGGAGTAGTAGCAAGCTCAGGGAACTGATTTGCTACATGTTTCCACAATTCTGGTTTTACCTTCAATAACTCCTCTAGAGTGAGATTACATTGTACTTTAGTGTTCTTGATCACTTCCGTGTTTCTAGGGATTACTGATTCTTCATTCCTCCCTATTATCGTGGGTGCTCTCATACTAATAGACTTTGCTTCCCAAGGTCCTGTGAACTGAGGTAATTCTTGTAAAGAATTAGATTCAAATCCTGTGTGTTCACTCAGTTGTTCTTCCTCTACATCATCGTAAATAGAGGGAATGTCTTGGGGAAATTGTTCCTGCAAGTCATCTATTTCTTGAATAGGAGGATGGGTTCCTTGTTCTTTTCTCCATTTCTCTTCTTGGATTTCTCTCAAAAATTCATGTGAGTACCTATGGATGGAAGACAGATTGTCTTGACTTTCTGAGTTGGGTACTTGAGACAGGGATGGCGCATTCCTTTCCTGTGTCTCTGGGACAATAGGGTTCCTAGGCTGATCCTTTTTCTCTTTGCTTTCAATCAAATATTCTAGCCTCTCCATTAGTCCTTGAAAGTGTAATTCCGGTTTTGCCATGTTATTCCAATTGAGATATCTAGAGGCTTCGAACAAAGCTTGTGCTAGTTCTACCATCTTCATGCAAAGTTTAGTTCTCTCAATTTCTAGATCAGCTCGAGGGTAGTTTTTGCTCATTTCAGCTACCTGAGGTCCCTCTTTTAATCTAGCCTGATATGCACGAAACATCATGTCTAGATTTTCTGGTATGGGTTCCGCTAAAACTGATCCTGAATTCTGAGCTGGACTCTCTTGATTCAATTCCTGTGAAGTCAATTCTTGGATTTTGGCTCTAGATTCCTTCAAACTTCCTTCCAACTCCGTTATCTTTTTACTCCATTTTCTCTTTATTCTTTCTCTAGAATCTTTCCAAGATTTTGTCTTTTTGCTACTAGATTCTGCAACTTCACTAGTTCCGGCTACTTTCTCTTGATTAAGCTGTTGGTTCTGTAAGAGCGCCTGGGCTCTTGTTATAGCTTGGATAGGCACGTATGTAGGGTTGGATCCATCTGCGTTATTTACAATACCTATCACGTTGATCGGTGTCACATTCGAAGCGTTAATTGGATTTTTAGGACAATCTTTGATTATGTGCTCTTTGCCACAATCAGCACAAAAGCCTTGGATGTTATAGTACTGTGATTGTCCTGATATCGGGGGATGTGGACAATCCTTTATGAAATGATCTCCTTGGCACCTAAAGCATGGTCCTCTAGGGCCCTGTGGTCTTTGTTGTCTTATTTGGGGCCGTGGATTTGGGTTTGTGTACATCACATTAGCATAGTCGGGCTCCCAACTAGGTTCCACTGGTGGACTATCGTAATGATATGTCTCCCCGTGTTCTGGTGACTCCGTGTAATAAGCGGGTGGACTATCTACATGCGTAGAGTCAAAACTGTTTGAGTGTGGGTCACTCTCTGTGATCAAAGGTGAAGAAGGCACTAAGGCCCTACTTAGGTTCTCTTCTGCAGCAGCGTATTTGACTGAGATGACATTCGCTGGTGGGGGTGGCTGCTGAGCAAAGACAGGTTGAGGTCTCTGTTGAGCCTGGTATGGGTAGTTCTGAGGAGGCCTATAGTAATAAGGCTGAGCATTGAAATGGCCTTGATACCTACCTGGCTGCTGGTATGCTTGCGGGTAGTTCTGTCTCACGGTTTGTTTGTTGTATGGGCAGTCCTGAGCCGTATGATTCGTGTATCTTCTCTCAATTGTGCAGTATTGGCCACTAGGGTTGGCTTGAGGTTGTGGTGCATTGGGACACACATTTGCCATATGATCACCACCACAGGTGTAACAACGCTTGTTCATTAGTACCCTAGGTTTGCTAGAAACTCCTAGCTTCTGGGCCACTTTTTCTGCTAGGTCTTCTATTGAGCTAGGCAATTTTGTGGATGCTAGAGATGAATAGTCCGAGTCCTTATAGACCTTTGAGAGTTCCAACTCATCTCCTAAGTTGTCCTCAATGTCTATACAAATTCTTACACATTGCTCTAGCGTTATGGGTTCTTTTAGGTACACATAGGAGCTTAGTTTAGAGCTCAACAAGCCATCTAGAAACAATGACATTTGCTTGGCTTGTGAGGGTAGCTCTTGCATTGGACATCGTTCAACGTATTGTCTAAACCTACATCCTGCCAGTCTTACGGTTTCCTGAGGGGTCTGTTTAAAGCTATGAATCAACGAAGACGTGTCATGTCTAATCCCACTTTTAGAGAATTCGGTGATGAATGACTCTAAAAAGTGATGGATGTCTCTAAATTGCCTTTGTTGCAGAGGTTGGAACCAAGTTAAAGTGGTATTCTTTAACGTTAGTCCAAATGCGTTGTATTGCTTGAACATGTCTTCAACTTGTTCGGCTCTTAGTACTTGCTTGAATTCTGCGACGTGGTCATAGGGATCTCCTGTCCCATCAAAGTAATTCTTCATTGATTTTACTAACTGTGTGGGTCTCAATATTCTTGCGTGTTCACGTGGTCTAGGTAGAGGAAAATCATCTCTACCACCTGGTATTCCATGATCTCTTTGTCTATCCGCTCTATTAGTGTTCGTGGTTGTTCTATCTCTCCCTATGGGATGAGTGAAGCTTACTTCCGGTCTCTCTTTATTTCCCTCTCTTTGATTTCCATGGGCTGAGGATGTCCCTGCCCCTTGTTGACTTGTATTCATGTTTGTTCTAGATGGAGGGAATACCAATTCACCTCTCCATGTGTATGTGTTTTTAGCGCGGTCAGGCACCACAAAGACTCTTTCTGAAGTCTCATCCAGGTATACAACCTTTCCAGGTGTATCCGGGTCCTTGAACTCGTATATAGTGATGATACCTACCTCACTAAGTAGTTCTGTCTTGTATCTCCAAAAGGCTTCATCAGTTTCTTTATTTACAAACAACTCTATGCTTCTGTTGTCTTGAGGGATCCATTCTGGGATTAGTACTCGTGTCAGTACAGATTTCCCTCTAGGTGTTCTAGGCTCTTCTAATGGTTCTTTTCCTTGAGATTTTGCTTCCGTCTCTGGTTGAATCACGCCAAACTCGTTGGTATTGTTTGGCTGCGTACTTAATATGTACATTGTTCCTTCCTTGTCTATGTACGCGTCTCTCTTGAATTTCACCACTGGACGTTCCAATCCAATGGGTTGATCGGGGTTGTGCATTTGCACCACTTGCCTTCGCAAACCATCCTCATAGATGCGAGCACCTAATCGGTTGGTTCGGAGAAACTCCAGTTGTGTTCTATAGGGTCCTTCTGGTTTTTCTAAATATGCTACATTTGACCCTCCTTCTGGTCTTTCTGTGCTAAATGCCATTTCTGATTCACTAGTATCTGAGCTCTCGTAGGGGTAATTACTATTCAATTGTTGAGCCCACGATCGAGCAGTAGTTCTTACACTTGCCTCTGATGATCTAAGGCTTCGCCGGTCTGCCTTACCTATATGTTTGCCCGATCTAAGGTTCATTAATTTTGTTCCTTGCACACTCAGTACACGGTCAGATCGTCAATGATTCTTTGTTATTACTGTCTTGATTCTTTTTAAATTTCTTTAGATTCTTGTCTTAATGTATGCGTCAGGAATTCGACTTTCCGTTATAATTTTGAGTTCTCGTTTCGTCAGACTTATGTTCTTTCCTTTAGGTTTTCGTCACACACACCTTTACTTGTAGTCTTAAGCTTGAAAGAATTAAATATCTTGAACTTGAGGCGTTCCTATTGTCTTAATCCACAATACTACCGTTTATCCTAAGCTAAGAATTGACTGAGGGGGTTGAGTAATCTTCCAACCTCGAGTCAGCTTTTCTGGTTGCTTTGATGCCCAAGAAGCCGCGCTTCCCAAGCTTTATGCCCTTCACTGCCTTGCCTTGGTTGTCTTTGATTGCCCTTGCTAGACCTGGACAAATCCAATATTAGACCAATTCACAGTTGGATGATCAAGCATTTGAGTCTATACACCTTTTAAGTCCCTTCCCTTTTGCCCAACTTTTCAATGTTTGCCCCCTGGCTTTCTAGTCCCAAACTAGGTCAACCTCAAAATGAGCTATTAAGCTCAAAAAACGAACTTCGGATGGAAAAGTTATGACCGTTCAGGCCCTGGGGGGTAAAAACTGACAAACCGATGTTTCTCCAAATATGAGCTAAGGGGTCTCCTATGAGTCTAATCACCCAAAAATTTCCCAAAAATAGCCCCAAAATTGGCCAAAAATTGAAACCCCTAAAATTTGCGATGGGGGTGCACAATCGCGATGGTCTGGGACCGTCGCGATGGCGTGAGGGTGCACCGTCGCGATGGCGTGAAATTGGACAATCACGATGGTCTGAAAGTGCACAATCGCGATGGCGTGAAAGTGCACCGTCGCGATGGTATGAAATTGGACAATCGCGATGGCGTGGTCAGGCGGACAATCGCGATGGCATAGTCAGGCGGACAATCGCGATGGCGTAAATGTGAACCGTCGCGATGGTCTGAAGTGCACAATCGCGATGGTCTAAAATGAACCGTCGCGATGGTCTGAGCGCGATGGCGTGAGCCAATCGCGATGGTCTGAACGCGATGGCGTGAGCCAATCGCGATGGTCTGAAGTTTTGAAGTGTCGCGATGGTGTAAGGGTGTTGTCGCGATGGTCTGAAGTGCACCGTCGCGATGGTCTAGATTGCCACGTGGCACCGTCATCGCGATGGCGTGAGCCAATCGCGATGGCGTGACACAATCGTGATGGTCAGAGACCGTCGCGATGGTCCGGCCAAGCCGTCGCGATGGCGTGAGCCAATCGCGATGGTCAGAGACCGTCGCGATGGTCCACCAAAATGCAAATTTTGTGAATGCAGCTATGGATTCTTGTAGGCGCAGGTGTGCTCTTCACGCTGGTGTGGTCGCCTTCTCCAAATTCCGAACTTTGCAGACCATCGCGATGGTCTGACACAGACGGAAATTTCTGACAGAAACTGAAGTTTTTACCTTTTTGCAGCCTTCCTGATGCACTGGAGCTCTGTACCTGCAAGAAAACTCAAGAAAACAAAAGTACACACAAGCAAAAAAGCTCTCTCTCACTCTCTCGCATGCACAAATGAGGGGAAATGAGGAGAATGGGGGGATATGGTGAAATTTCTGATTTTTTTTTTGGAAATGAAGATCATGATGCGGTGATGAAGATGGAGTGTGGGGGAGGTGAAAAACACTAAAAACTAAGTAAAAACAACAACAAAAACTGAAATTTTTACCTTCCAACGCCACTTCTTGCTATACTCTTACCATCACACATTCGTCCTAGACTCGTTCCCCGGCAACGGTGCCAAATTTGGTGTTGCTCTAGCACAATGGTGAGAACCACGTTAAGAAGCTCCACCTCCTTAATGTCAATCCGCGAAAGAGATAGGAGTGATATGAAGATTGTGAATATGAGATGAAGTGAGAGTGAAGGTGATAAGCATAGAAATGCACACACACATACACACACACTACGAAGAGACAAGCAAGACACAATGGAAGGTGAGAAATCAACTCTATTACTCAAGAACACTATTACAAGCTCAAAAGAACTCTAAACTCCAACAAGCTAACCTCAAAAATGAGCTCTCTAGCTCTTTTTATGGTTTCTAGTCTAGTTTTGACCGGTTTCACATCTAGTGACCGGCATAGTTAAAAATTAGGTCCTAGATGCTATTTGGGAGGGTAAACGGTATCTAAAAATAACGAAAATTGGTACGCGCATTCTACCTAAGCTCCTCAAGCTCGAGGACTCCTCGGCTTGCACAAAATGGAGCTATGGATTACAAAATGGGGTTTTCTATGTTACATATGTTACAATAGTGATAAAAATCACTGTTGGAGGTTTTTGGAAAGTATTTGAAAACATAATTATTTGAAAAACGATTCGACTGGCTCCCTGCTTTGTCGTTACATGCTTCCGTGTCGTCTGTGCCTCTGGCTGCTTCCAACAAATTGCTACCAGGTTGTGAGCACTGAACATAATATTGAGAACTTCTCTTCCAAACATAGAAAGTTTATGAGGAATTTTGAACTCACAACTCATCTGTTTTGATACAGAAGTTTGAGATTGATGTTCCAAAGTAGTTTTAAGTTCATATCATGAGATCTTAAGAAGTATACTAAGTATCTCTAAAGCTACAAAGTGCTAGTCTTGAAGAGTATTTGCTAAGACTAAGTGCATATTATGGAATCTTAAGAAGTATACTAAGTGTCTTTACAAAGTGCTAGTCTCTGTAGACTACGTCCATCACCTCTTCAGAGTGGTACCAAAGCAAAGCTAAAGGTAAAGAATTATGGGTGATGGATTCCCCTCATCTATTGAAAAGCTAGATTGAAGCAAATACTCAGCATGCTCTCTAAGAATGGAGGCTTATCTACAAGGAAGGGACTTGTATGGATGCATCTCAAGAGATGCGATGATGCCAATAGTCAGAAGCAAGGGCCAACCAACACAAGAGGAGCAAAAAAGGTTGAATGCATGGATGCTTTGGCAAGGTCATACATTCTCAACTCTATCTCTAATTTTTTACTCCCACATATAAGGAACTGTAAGACTTTTGAAGAGAAATTGAATGCTTTGGAAGCATTTTTCTCCTCAAGAAGCAGAGCTAGGAAGAATCGACCATGGATGGAGTTTACAATACTCAAGAAGATGCCCAAGAAAAGTGTGACTGACTTTGTCACCAGGATGAAGGACATTGCATATCAACTTGGAAGCATTGGAGAGATCATTGATGAAGAGAAATTTGTGATGTAAGTCATCAATGGGATTAAAGTTGGTGGAAAATGGGAAGCCTTCACCGTAGCCATGGACCTCTACATGGATATGCAAGTACCTGAATTCAACACACTCATGGGGTAACTTTTCACACACGAAGCAAAGCTTATGAAAAATGATGAAAACCAAAAGGTTAATGAATGATGTTGAAGGCATAAGTGATGGAGATGTTTAATCTCAAAAATAAAAGCTATACTTGAGCTTAGAACCCCTCTACATCAAGTGTAGCTCAAAACCTTCACCAATTCTGGAAGTCTTCATCAATTAACACTTCTGTGAGTTATGGCTTCACTCAGAAAAGTCTGCTTCACAAAACTCACTCATTGACTGATGAAATTAAATTTTTCTATGAAACTTTGATACAACACTCTTCGAATGCAAGTACTCCAAGTGAAAGTTCTTCAAAACATCTTACAAAACTTCAGATTTACATCAATAAGTAAACATATGTCTGAAATGGGCTTTCTTTGCAAATGACTTTCACATATGCAACTTTAAAGACTTGGTTCTCTCAATCTATAAATTGTTTAATCAAATGCTTTTTGACATAGATAGCTTACCTTCCAACTTAGATTTTGAGTGCTGGTTTGTATAAAACTTTACACTCTACACTGAGATCTGATGAAATCTTTGACAATCGAGATTGTGCTTGTTTCATAAGTCACTCATCACTTTTACACATATGAATGTTCCTACTCACAATTCTCTCAGCCTGATTACAATTAGACTCTCAAGTCTTGATCAAAGATGCATCAACTATAGACTTAGATATGTACAAAAGGATTTCTCAATTGGCTAGGCACAGAAGCAGAATTTGGAGAAAGATCGAGGTGCAATTCTCTGAAAAAATTTCTATTCACTTGAACTTACATATGATGGATAACTCTCATACTCAAACTTACTTTCTCATCATCTACTCATCCTCTATTCATCTAATCTTCTTCTCTCTTCTATGACATGTCTATATACAAGTATATATAGGTGCATGTATCAAGATTCATCACTAATACAAAGTATCTATGAACTATTTACAAGGTTAATATACATGGGTTTGCAAACCATCTCTCTCTGAATCTTCTCTTCACTTTATGCTTTATCCTTCCTCCTTTTCTTCATTCTTCATTCTTCAACCCTCTTTGTAATCATCAATTTATGATTATCTTGCTCCAACAGCTCCCCCTCAATCATTAATTATGATTACCTCGATCTTCTTTATACCTACCATTTCTTTAAACCTCTGTAACTTAGGTCCATCCAAGATCTTTATTAACATATCTGCAACTTGATCTTTTGTAGGAGTATACATGGTCTCTATCTCTTTGTCAATCACCTTTTCTCTCAGAAAGTGATATTGAATCTCAATATGTTTGGTCCTGGCATGAAACAAAGGGCTAGCTGCAAAATACAAGGAAGTCATATTGTCTCCATAAATGATAGGAACACTCTGATTAATGTCAAGACTCTTCATGAGATTTCTCAACCATATGACTTCCTTTGGAGCTTCCACCATACCTTTATACTCTGCTTCTGTAAATGATAAAGCGATTGTATATTGCTTCTTAGAACACAAAGAAATAGATTTATCTCCCACATAACACAAATACCCATGTGTTGATCTTCTATCATCAGAATTACACCTGCCCAATTTGCATCACTATATATCTTGATTCTTGTATCTAATGTAAACACATAGTAAAAATGTTCTTTAAGTGTGCCTTTAATGTATCTTAGCACCCTTTGACATGCAATCCAATGTTCCTTCCTTGGACAATGCATGAATTGAGATAGAACTCCAACTATATATGATAAATCAGGCCTTGTCAATGTAGCATAAATCAAGCTACCCACCAAAATCTGATAAAGCTTCGTATCTTTGAATTCTTCTCCTCCATATCTACTCAATTTGTGGTTCACCTCCATTGCGGTTGATGCTATCATGCAATCTTCCATGTTAAACTTGATTAGTAAATCTTTCAAATACCTTTCATGAGTTACATATACTCCATGTTGAGTATATAGAATCTCCATTCCCAAGAAGTATGATAAATCTCCCAAGTCACTGATCTTGAATTCTTTCTCCATCTTCTTTTTAAGCATTTGTATGCCTTTGTCATCTGTACCTATGAGTATTATGTTATCAACATAAATACAAACATAAATGAAATCATCTTCACTTGCTTTGACTAACAAGCTACTATCTGCCTTTGATGCTTGAAAACCAAGTTCCTTCAAGAACTTTACAAGCCTCTAATTCCATGCCCTTGGGGCATGTTTCAAGCCATACAAAGCTTTCTTGAGCTTACACACATAATCTGGATTATGTTGATCTTTGAAACCATCTAGTTGTTCCATGAAGAATTCATCTAAAATGTAACCATCTAAAAATGCATTCTTCACATATAATTGAGAAAAATTCCAACCTTTGCAAGCAGCAATAGCTATGAGAGTCCTTATGGTTGTCATCTTTGCAACAAGACTATATGTTTCATCATAGTCCACACCATAAATTTGTGCATATCATTTCACAACAAGTCTAGCTTTGTACCTACACACACTTCCATTTGTAAATCTTTTCGTTTCGTAGACCCACTTACATCCAATTATCTTCTGATTACTTGGTTTGTGTACCAAGTCCCAAGTCTCATTCTCAATGAGTGCATCATACTCTTCCTTCATAGCTTTTTCCCAATTCTCCTTTCCTTTGGCTTTTTCATATGTGGATGGGTCTTCATCTACTTTAACTATATAAGCATAATCTTTAGTTGTCAAGGAAGATGTGTCATAACTATACCTTATAGCTTGTCTTTTGTTCCTTGATGACCTTCTGAGTTGTCCACTTCTTTAAGTTTCTGGTTCATCATATTCTAGATCAAACCTTGGTAATTCTTCATTTTCAACTAGCACTTCATCATTCTCTTCTTCCTCAAAATTGTGAACCTTTTATTTACCTTTCTTTTGATTCAGTGTTTCTTCAAGACTTGCAAAAGCACTATTTGTACCTGAGTACCAAGTACCTTGCTCATCAAATGTGACATCCTTTGATACAAGGAATTGCTTTGTACATGGACTCCACAACCTGTATCCCATTTGTTTATCGTCATAACCAATGAACACATACTTCTAAGCTTTTAGTTCTAACTTATGCCTTAATTGAGAAGGAACATAAGCATAGACTAAGCAACCAAATAATTTTCAATGGTCTAATATATGTGTCTTACCCCACAAAGCTTCATATGATGTCATACCTTGCAAAGCTTTACATGGTAGCCTATTAACCAAGTATGTGGCTATATTTATAGCTTTAGCCCACAAATAATTAGGACAATTCTTCTCTTTCATCATTGATCTTGGAAACTCAAGAAGAGTTCTATTTCTCCTTTCCACTACACCATTTTGTTGAGGAGATTACATGCAAGTAACTTCTCTTTTATACCTACATTCCACAAATAATCACTAAATTCATTTGAGAAATATTTTCTCCCTCCATCTTGTTGGAGATAGACGTCTGCGGAAGCACGCGAACAACACAAGGAAGAAGAAGAAGCTTGGAGCACAAACACACAATACTGAATGTATTACTAGAGAATGTACAAAGATTAGTAGCCCATTAGGGCAATAGGCGTATATACAAGCCGGGGAAAAAAAACCTCCTAAAGAGGGAAAAAAGTGTCCCGGCGGTCCTAGAGTGTTCACACACATCACTACCTAAATATATCAACAAATCCCCCGTGGGAGTGATGCGGTGAACAAGGAGCTGGCACTCATGTATAAGGAAGTGCCAAGCTATGTGGAAATCACTCCACAAAAGGAAGTAAGCCCAAAGCTTTGCGGAAAGCTTCAAACTTCTCCCTAGGCAGAGCCTTCGTGAAAAGGTCTGCAATGTTCTCCTGCGTGGGCACATATGCCAAGCTGATCTCCCCAGCAGAGAACCTCTCCGTGACATAGTGATAATGCACCTCAATGTGCTTAGTGCGAGCATGGAACACAGGGTTCCTCGCAACTTCCAATGCACTCTGACTGTCAGTGAAGATGGTGGTGGCAGAAGACTAGCCAACACCCAAATCAGCCATAAGGCGTCTGAGCCACACACACTCAATAGTCGCTGTGAAAGCTGCCCTATACTCAACCTCACAACTGGAAGTGGCCACAGTAGGCTGCTTCTTGCTCAACCAAGATATACATGAGCTAACAAGCATGAAGCAAAAACCACTGGTGGACACACGAGGGTCATAGCAACCAGCCCAATCTGAGTCAGAAAAAGCATGCAAATCTGGCGGTAGTGATCCCCCCTTGGGATAAAACAACCCAAGTAGCCGAGTACCACTCAAGTAGCGAAAGATGCGCTTAACCGCTTTCCAATGCGTGACTCCTGGGCAATGCATAAACCTGCTCATCTATGAGACAACAAACTGAATATCTGGCCGAGTAATGCATAAGTAAATCAAGCATCCAACAGCCTCCTGATAGAGTACAGCATCAAATGCATCTCTAGCACCATGAAGACTCAATCGTAAACCTGTCTCCATAGGAGTGGCAATAGGCTTACAGTCTTCAAGGCCAAAACGCTGCAATAATGCGTCAATATATTTCGTTTGACACAAAGCCATTCCACCATCAACGTGCATAAATTGAATGCCCAAATAGTGATGCAAATGCCCCAAATCAGACATCTCAAATGAGGCATGCAAATCAGCCTTAAAATCAGCAATATGTGTCTCAATAGGACCAGTGAGCAGCATGTCATCAACATAGACAACAATGATCAGAAGCACATCATTAGCACGTTTAACATATAAGGTGCTTTCAGTTGGAGTGTTCTCAAAACCATATGCAATCAGATAGGCATGTACCTTCTCATACCAAGCACGTGGTGCTTGCTTTAAACCATATAATGCCTTGTTTAACCTGCAAACCTGGTTTTCATGCCCTTTCTGCACAAAGCCACGGGGCTAAAAAACATACACTTCTTCATGCAAGTCACCATTCAGAAATGCTGTTTTAATGTCCAACTGATGTACATTCCAACCATGATGGGCTGCAAGTGCACAAATGCTCCGAACAGTAGTCATACGGCATGTAGGTGCAAAGGTCTCATCAAAATCAATGCCTCTTTCCTGTGCATAACCCTTTGCAACAAGCCTAGCCTTATACCTGTCAACTGTACCATCAGGTTTACGCTTTAGCTTGTATACCCACTTAGTGCCAATGGCCTTCTTGCCAGGAGGCAAGCCACATAAAGACCATGTACCATTCTTCATTATAGCATCATATTCAGATTGCATAGCAGCCATCCAATTTTCTGAATTTTGTGCTTCATCAAAAGAAACACGCTCATTCTCATCACAGAGACTAGATGCAGCCATAGCATAGCAATCTGATGCAAAGGAGGCACTATGAGAGCCTGAACGAGTACGATATGACAAAGGTGCATCTAATTTGCTGTCACGCAAAGTCTGCACCAGCCATTTTGGCATAGTTTTTGCCTACTCAATATTAGCTCTCTCATCAACAAGTGCATCATGTAAATCTGCATCAGAAATGGAATGATCTGCATCATCATATGAAACCTGCAAAGGCTGAGAAGTTGCCTCATTAGAACCAGCACTAGCCTGTCCACCTGTAAAAAGAGGCATCAAAGTATCATACATGTCTTTGGAGCTAACAGATGTCTCCTTAGTACATGAAAGCAATGGCTGAATAGCATCTTCCACAAAGACAACATCACGACTAACCAGAATGCGTTTAGTCTGTGGATGATACAGACGATAGCCTTTACTTTCAGAACTGTACCCAACAAAAATACATTTTACTGCCTTATCATCCAATTTTCTGCGATGTTGTTTAGGCACTAATGCATATGCCAAACAACCAAAAACATGCAGATGTGCAACAGATGGCTTGCGGTCATGCCAAGCCTCATATGGAGTGATAGACTGCAACGCTTTAGTGGGACACCTGTTCAGTACATATGTTGCACACATGACAGCCTCAAGCCAGAAACTATGTGGTAAAGCTTGACTTTTGACCATGCACCTCGCCATCTCCATGAGTGACCTGTTCTTTCGTTCAGCAACTCCATTCTGTTGAGGTGTATACGGCACTGTACACTAGTGTTTTATCCCACGTTCAGCCAAAAATGCATTAAAATCTGAAGACATATATTCCCCCCCTCAATCAGAATGGAGGGTGCCCATTTTACATGCTGGCAGATTTTCAGCCAAAACCAAAAACTGTTTGAAGCACAAAACACTTCGGACTTTGCTTTGAGTGGATATACCCATGCATGCCTCAAAAAATCATCAATGAAAGTCACGAAGTAAAGGTAATTTCCAAAAGAGGGTGTTTGCATAGGACCACAGACATCACTATGTACAAGCTGCAATTTCTGCATAGCCCGAACTGAACCATCTTTTGGAAAGGAAGAACACTGCATTTTGCCCAAAATACAGCCTTCACAAACATGTTTTCCAGGTGCCTCAAGTTTGGGCAAAGAGGACACCATTTCAGATTTCTGCAGGCGTAACAAACTAGCAAAATTCAGATGACCAAAGTGTGCATGCCAAAGCTTTGCATCTGACATAGCCTGAGAATCATGAACTTCACATGCCGAATCATTCACAGATCTTTCATAGTCTATGAGCTTATACAGCCCACGACATAAAATGCTAGGAGCAATAATCACATCGCTATTTGAGAGATCATGGACTGTACACCTGTCATCAACGAATTTCACAACCAAGCCAATCTTGGCTAATGCAGAAACTGATAATAGGTTCTTTTTGATTCCTGGCACAAATAAAGCATCTGACAAAGTGAAAGAACTACCATCAGAAGTAGTCAGAATGATCTTACCAACTCCCATAACAGGATAAGAGGAGTTATTGGCGCATGTGACAGTATTCCCTGTAGGGGCAGGCTCGAGTGAAGAGAAGAAACTACGCTGCGAGGTAATATGTTTGGTCGCCCCACTGTCAAAGTACCAAACATCTGAGTCTACTACAGACATGCACTGATCATGACAAGATGGGTCAAAACTGCAGACAGTAGTAAACGCCCATTCTTCTTCCTGCACAAGATTTGCAGACTCTGTTTTTGGTGTAGAGGCCTCTGCAACAACCATTCCAGCCTCTTTCTTCTTTGCCTCTTTAGCAGCCAGTTTTGGACAGCTCTTTATAATATGATCATTTCCTTTACAGTACTTGCATAACAATTTCTGCTTTTCTGATTTCTTCTCATCTTTATCCTGGTTCTTCGATTGTGCAGCATTTGCAGATTTCTGCTTACTATTAGAAGAGCTCCATTTTCCTTTGCCCTTCTGACTAGCCAGGAAAGCTTGATCTGCAACATGCATAATGGACCTGTTCTGCCTGGATTGATCTTCCTGCAACAGAACAAAGAGTAATTCCTCAAATGACAAGGCATTCAGATTGCCTTTCATCATCAACCGAAGAGTAGAGGCAAAACTCTGATATGAATCAGGAAGACTATTCAGAACGGTCTGCACAAGTGAGCTATCTGGCATAACCTCATCAGCACAAATCAATTGTTCCTTCAGGTCTTTGATCTTTGTAAGAAAACTATCCATAGAATCACCTTCATTCATGTGCTCACTCTCCAACTGTTTTCGGAGGTAAGCAACACGAGCCTCATTCCTAGCCTGGTACAAAGTGGTAAGTGTATCCCAAGCATCCTTTGCTGTTCTGCAAGAGGCGAATGTGAGGAATAATGGCACGTTTGACAGACAAAGCTATCAATGCATGTGCCTGGGCATCTCAGCCATCCCAACGAATCTGCTCTGCAGTAGGTGCAACAGAAACAGCAGCACGAACATGAATCTGCGGAATATCATCTTCGACACCATCTTCATCAGCTCCAACACCTGTATTTGCAGTACCTGTCGTTACAGGTGTAACAGGACGTCTTTCAACACCCTGCACAATGTTCCATAATCCTTTTGCAACCAGTACATGTCGCATCATATAAGCCCATAATGGGTAGTTGGTACCATCCAACTTATCCTCAACAGCCAACATACGGAATACATCACTGCTTTTAGCCATGGCCGGTGACTAAAATACCTTGCTGCAAAAAATTGACTGTATCTCAAAAAGTTGAACGGAACTGCCCAGACGAGTTCTCCTAGACCTGTAGCAGACTTCGAGATGCTTAAACTGGCGAATAGAAACTGGTATATACCTTTGGCACAAAAGGACGAAATAGCCTGCACAAGCGCTGCGATAGTGCGTTTGGAGGTCGAAACGAGCTCAGATCACGATTTCGGCACCAGACAACGAAGCTGTTTTGATCTCGGAAACACCCTGAGTATGCTCACCAAATTTCGTGCGAATCTGAGACTACAAATGGAGGAGTGTCGACGGCGCCCTAGAAGAAGCGACGACCTGCTCTGATACCAATTGTTGGAGATAGACGTCTGCGGAAGCACGCGAACAGCACAAGGAAGAAGAAGAAGCTTGGAGCACAAACACACAATACTGAATGTATTACTAGAGAATGTACAAAGATTAGTAGCCCATTAGGGCAATAGGCGTATATACAAGCCGGGGGAAAAAAACCTCCTAAAGAGGGAAAAAAGTGCCTCGGCGGTCCTAGAGTGTTCACACACATCACTACCTAAATATATCAACACATCTGACCTTAATCTCTTCAATTTTTGTCATATAATCCTCTCTGCATATACATGATAGTGTTTAAATGTGCTAAACACTTCTGATTTTTCTTTGATCACATAAATAGTGATTCACCTAGTAGAATCATCAACATAAATCACATAATATCTGGAACCATTTATACTAAAGTCTTTTGAGGGACCCCATAGATCTGTATGCACCAATTCAAGTTTCTCTGAATACATGAAACCTTGCTTATTGTATGATTGCTTGTGAGACTTAGCTAATTGACATGCTTCACATCTGTATGTCATGTGTTGACCTGCAACATTAGGTAATCCAAGCACTAAACCATTATCAATCATCTCTTTAATACCTCTTTCATTGAAGTGTCCAAGCCTCTTGTGCCAAAGATCCAACTCAAATATCTTTTGCTCTCCATACGTGAACAAGGCATGTCCAAAATTACCTTGTACCTTCAATGTGAAGAGCCTTCTTTCTTTCTTCCCTTCCAATCCTATGAGATAAGCTTCTATGGGATTGATGTTCAATTGCAAGTCTTGGAAGTAGGATAGTCTAACTGCACTACTTGCTGCACCTGCGTCAATCAATGCTTTCACAGTCCTTGCACCCTTTCGTTGTCCTATCTCTATGGCCACAAAGGGACATCGGTCAATGACTTGAGAAGCAATTATGCCTGATTTTTGGCACATATCCATGTGATATTTTGGGGCTTTTGAGTTGACATCTAGGCCTAGTCGCCTTAACTTATTTCGCCTAATACGCTCTGGCCTCTGCCTGTGCTTCTTCCCTCACCCTTAACTCCTCTTCTTTTCGCTTGTTAGCAGTGTTGAGTCTCGTAAGCATATCCTCTGTAAGAGGTTCTTGGTATAACTTGACTCTACATCCACTAATATAGTTTGGCAAGACATCTCCTTCTAGAGTGGCCAACTGAACTGCACCGCTAGTGGAAATTCTATTAATGATCATGGGTCCGTATCCTCTTTTTTCCAACTTGTAGGCATGTTGCTTTAGCGTATAAACCAGCACTAGGTCTCCCTCTTTCAATCCTTTATCTTTGATGTGTGCATCAAAGTATGCCTTTTGTCTTTTCTTTGCAGCATAGATGCCTGCTGCCGCGCGTAGTCTCGTCTCACCTAAGCGTTCTAGATCGAAGATCCTAGAGGACAATTCATGTCCATTCCACTCATGCTCTTGTGCTACTTTTAAGGCTGGGATGAGGAAGTCCAAAGGTAGCATAGCATTTTGTCCGAAGACCATTTGAAATGGGGTGGTGTTGAGTACGTTTTGTAGGCAACTCAATAAGCCCAAACAGCATGATGAAGATGTTTGTCCCAATCAAAGCGTTTATTCTTTACCAGTTTTGTCAATATGTTACAGAGGATCTTATTGGTGCTCTCGGCTTGTCCGTTGGCTTGTGGGTGATAAGGGGCAGACTTCTTATGTATCACCAAGAATTCTTGGAGAAGATTTTCAATGACTTCATTCAAGAAGTGTGTGCCTCTATCACTCACTAACTCTATTGGTAGCCCATATCTCGTGAACACATTCTCGAATAAGAACTTATCCGTAGTCTGAGCATCATTCTTTGTTGTGGCTTTCACTTCTACCCACTTTATAAGGTAATCTGTGGCTACAATAATATACTCTGCATGGGAGTTTCTAGCTGAGGGGTTAATAGGACCTATGAAGTCTATGCCCCACTTTGAAAATGCACGTCCTCCCATCATTGGCCTCAAAGGCATCTCGTCTTTTCTAACTGGATATTGTGCACGTTGGCATGTGTCACATTTCTTCACATAGGTATGAGCATCCATATGAAGAGTGGGCCACCAAAGTCCTAAGAATAGAATGATCTTGATTACTCAATCAGGAACGAAGTGTCCACCTGCAACGCCGCTGTGTGCAGTTTCTAAGACTTTCAAATAGTCTGATTCGTGAACTCACAATCTTAGATAACCATCCTTTCCTCTTCGATATAAGTTTTCTCCAACTAAAGCATAGTCCTGAGCCTCTTGCTCCATGCTTCGTCTTCCACTGGTGGTCTCTCTCTACACATTGGACAATTCTTAATCCACTCATGTATTTCTTTGTCCATGCTAGGCCAATACACTCCTAAACGTTTCAAATTTTGTAATGTGCGCTGTTTTGAATAATGATTTCCTAGCAATCCTTCATGAGCTTGTTGCAACCAACTACTATGTTCATCGTCCTCAACACAACAAGCTAATACACCCTCAGTATCTTGTTTGTACATGCTTCCTGCCAATATGTGATATTTTTATGATTTTACAATTTCTTCTTGTGATGTTTTCACATTCTTATTTGCAGGGCCGAAGGTTAGGACTGGTACCAACTTATTTGCCCATTTAGGAACAACTTCTAAATTGAACAGATAAACATCGGGTAATTCATCAGACACTCCTTGCGGTGACTCTCCTGAAGTGATTCAAGAAAGGTGATCTGCCCGAAGGTGGGTTCTACCTTTCCTGACAACAACTTCAAAGTCATATTCCATTAGTAAGAGGAACCATCTTACTAAGCGTCCAATATTGCAAGGTTTATTGACCAAATATAACAAAGCTTGATGATCAGTCAAAAACTTGAACTTGTTGGCGAATAAATAGTGTCTAAACTTCTTCACAGCATATACCATGCCTAAGCCCTCTCGCTCAGTTGTGTATAGTTTCGTTCAGCTGCGGTGAGCTGTCTACTAGCATATGCTATGGGAAAATCTAAGTTTCCTTCACCTGTGGGTTGTGCTAGCACACATCCTATGGCGTGATTGGATGCATCCACATGGACATGGAATGGTTTATTCCAATCAAAAGTGGTTAGTATTGGTGCTGTGCACAAACGTTTCTTCAGTTCATTGAAAGAATTCTCGCATTCATCGTTCCACTCAAAATTAGACAACAAGGCATAAAGGGGTCTAGCTATGATCGCATACATGTGGATAAACCTACGGTAGTATCCACAATGGCCCATAAAGGCTTGTACCTCTTTAACATTCCTTGGCCTTGGCAGCTCCGCTATGGCTCGTACCTTATCTTCATCTGTTGAGATCCCATTTTTAGAAACAATATGACCTAAGATTTTACCTTGACGCACCATGAACACACACTTTTCTCGGTTCAGACACACTCGATATTCTCTACACTTGTTGAAGATTTGTCTGAGCTCAGGGATGTGGCATCTTCTTTCTTGGGAATGAGCACATAAATTATCCACATATACTTCTAAGCTCTTCCGCAAGAACTCTTTGAAGACATGACACATGAGCCTTTGGAATGTGGTAGGTGCATTTGTGAGCCCAAATGGCATCACACGAAATGCAAAGATTCCCCACTCTGTGGCAAAAGTTGTTTTGTGTTGATCTTCTGGGGCAATGGCTACTTGATTGTAACCTGAAAATCCATCAAGGAAGCTATAAACTTCCTTGCCTGCAACACGCTCCAATAGGTGTTCCGTGATTGGAAGTGGATAGCTATCTCTAATCGTAGCAGCATTAACTTTTTTAAGGTTAATACACACTTGCAATTTTCCATTCTTCTTGGGCACCACTACAATGGGGGACACCCATTCAGTATGCTCAATCTCATAGATGAATCCAGCTTCAATCAACCTATCAATTTCTTCTTTTATTTTGGCTGCATATGTATCATTATATGTGTAGGGCTTCTGTTTGGTGGGCTTGGCATCAGCAGTCATGGGGATAGTATGAGAGAAAATTCTTGGATCTACCCCTTTCAAGTCTCTATAGTGCCACACAAACACATCCCTATATTTCCTTAATAGAGCTACGAGCTCCATTTCTTCTCTTGCACTTAGGTCATCTCCTATATATGTGCATCTCTCTTTGTTCTCTTCAATGGTCACTACAATTTTCTTGGTCTTTTCTTTATTATCATATGATTCTCCTATGATGGCCTCTCTCTTAGGCATTCGTACCAAAATTTTGCGGTCGTCAACTTCATATTTCTTGAAGTTTTCTGGTACTTCAAACAATGATTCCTCCTCTTCTTGTTTCACTGGTTTTCTTTTCTTTTTCTTTTGACTGCTCTCACTTCCATCCTTTGAATTTACCGTTTTAATACTTGTGAGAGGCTCTTCTTCTTTCTGGGTGAACACTCCTATATCTTCTAGATAGTGCTGCTCTGAGTTAAAGCAACTATCCATCACAATGGACTCTATATCATCGTCATTCTCTTCTTCTTCTATGACATCACTAGGGTCACATTCTTCTAGCAAGGGCTGACACATGAACACTGAGATATCATAAACCTCCTCATCACAATGAGGTGTCCACTGTTCCTCTTTGACAGCAATGTCCATGGTGGATAAGATTTATGGCCAGCCATGAGGCTCAAATCCTCATCCGGAAAGATCATCGGTGTGTAGGCCAGGTCTCTAACTAGTCTATCTCCTAGTGAAGTTCCTTCTTCTCTTGCCTTCAAGCATTTTTCCTCTTCCTCTGCGACCTTGCACATCCACAAATGAGTATCTTCATGCAACCAAGATGGGTCAAGAGAACTTCCAGAATGCACAGAGATTGAATCTTCTTTTGCTTTGTGGATAGGATTCCATTGTAGGGGTGGTACATCTCTGAAGGTGTAATCCTTCAAATTGACCTTGGTGGTGATGCCTAAGTGTTGTAAGTACAAGGAATTGGTTCCCCAATCCTGTACTATTTGCAATTGTTGTAGGAAGGGTCTTCCTAGGATCATCTCATAAACATTATTTTTCTCAAAGTCACATATAGCAAATGTGTGCTCAAACTCTACGCCACAAGTGGTTAGAGTTATTCCTTCGAGCAATCCTAGAGGTCTTTCAAAATGACCGTCTACCATTTGAAGCTTCATTCTAGTTGGTCTTAATGTGGGTTTGCCCCATTGCTTCCACAAGGAGGTGGTCGCAATAGCAACACCCGCACCTGAATCTATGATTGCTTTGGTTGTGTAACCTTGGTAGGTGATTAGAAGATAAGTATTACCTTCTTCACCCTCACACATGTCTCCTATTTTATCGAGAGGTATCTCTGGAACTTTTTGCTTAGAGCCTATTTTTGGAATATTGGAATCAAGTTCTGGGACCTGATCCTTCACATGATTCCATAGCTCGGGTTTTGCTTTTAGCAACTCTTCTACAGTGAGATGACACTGAACCTTAGCGTTCTTCACGACGTCGGTGTTCCTTGGAACCACTGAGTCTTCATTCCTTACCAATATTGTGGGAGCTCTGATCTGAAGAAATTCAAATTCCCAAGGGCCTAGAAATTGAGGCAGTTCTTCTAAGGTATTAGATTCAAAATCTAGTCTTTCGTCTTCTAAGGGAAATTACCCTTCTCGTTGGCCCATTTCTCTTCTTGTATTTCCCGCAAGAACTCTTGAGAGTACTGTTGAATTGAAGGAGGTATTCCAGCATCCATGGAATTAGGAACATAAACTCCCGTCACTGGTGAGCTTCTTCTCTCAATAACTGGTTGAGCCTGTGGAGGTAAAGAAACTTGTGGTTTGTTTACCAACTGCTCTAATCTTTCTAGTAAGCCCTGGAAATGCAAATCCAATTTGATAGAGTTTGTTTGATTGAACTTTTGACTAGTCTCAAGTATAGCTTGAGCTTGTTCTACCATTTTCATGCACATTTTCATCCGTTCAATCTCTAAATCTGCTCTAGGGTAACTCTTGTCTAGGTTTGCAACTATTCGCCCTTCTTGAAGACGAGCCTAGTAGGCCTTGAACATCATGTCCAAGCCTTCTGGGGTTGGATCTGCAAGAACAGACCTTGGTTGCGGCCTATTTACAATGGGTGGTGGGGTGGGATGAGGTGGAGTAGATGGAGTTTCAGTATGCGAGGGGCTTTGAGAAGCAATGTCATCTATTTTTGTTTTCGCTTCTTTCAAGCTTTCTTCTAGTTCTGATAACTTTTTATTCCACTTGCGATTGGCCTTCTCTCTAGTATCCCTCCATGTTCTTGTTTTCCTCTTACTAGGTTCTCCCGATTCACTCGACTCTGATTGCTCTGTTGGTTTATCCTGTTTTAAGGCTTGTGCTCTAGTGAAAGCTTGTATAGGAGCCACATTACTGCTACTTCAACTTGAATCAGCCACTAAGCCTACCACATTGATGGGTGTAATCTTGGGTGTACTGGCGGGGTTTCTTGGACAATCTTTGGGGAGATGTTCTTTGCCACATTCAAGACAAAAGGCTTGTATTGTGATAGCCTGTCCTTGTCCCGGAGTTGATGGGTGGGCACATTCAAGAATGAAATGGTCGCCCTGACATTTGAAACATGGTCCTCTAGGGGCTTGTGGTCTTACTTATCTCAATTGGGGCCTAGGGTTAGCATTTGTGTACATGACATTGGAGTATTCAGGCTCCCAATTTTGTTCCATATGTGGTGCCTCATATTAATACGGGTAAATCTCACTATGTTCAGGTGACTCTGTGTAATAAGCATGTGGACTACCTTCATGGGAGTAGTCTGAACTCTGAGCATGAGAGTCATTATATGGTATCAATGGGGTTAGTGGCACCAATGCTCTATTAGGATTTTCCTCTCCCGTAGCATACTTGACTGGAATCACGTTGGCAGGAGTTGGTGGTTGGTTTCCCAAGACTGATTGTGGCCTATATGGTGCCTGATATTGTTGTTGTGGTTTATAATACGGCTGTTGGTATTGGTATTGATAGCTACCTTGTTGGTAAGGTTGCTGATAAGTTTGTCTAACAACCTGCCTATTGTAGGGACAATCTTGAGCTGTGTGGTTCGTGTATTTTCTCTCAATAGTGCAATATGGAGCATTCCTTTCTCTAATATTTTGGTTCTGCATTGGGCATACATTATCCATGTGGTCCCCTCCACAGGTATAACATCGGTTCAATGATGTGACTCTCTATGTTTGTCTATTTTGGACTCCCAGCTTCTTGGCAACTTGCTCAACTATCTCATCTATTTTCGTGGAGATTCTCGAAGTATGACTAGTGGAACTATTAGAATCCTTATGAGTTTGGACAATCCTAACTCATCACCCAAGTTATCTTCTATGTCAATGGACATCCGCACACACTCTTCTATGCTTCTGGGCTCTTTTAAGTACACATATGATCTTAACTTGGTGCTTAGTAAGCCATCTAAAAACAAAGCCACTTGTTTGGCTGGTGTGGGTAACTCTGGAGCAGGGCATCTTTTTAGGTATTATCTGAACCGTCTACCTACTAGTCGCACTGTTTCTTGGGGTGTCTGCTTGAAGTTGTGAATCAAAGATGATGTGTTATGCCTGATACTACTCTTGGAAAATTCTACAATGAATTCCTCTAGCACTTGACCTATATCACGATAGTTGCGACTACTCAGTGGTTGAAACCAAGCTAAGGTAGTGCCCTTAAGAGTCAAACCAAATGCCTCGTATTGGGTAAACAAATCCTCAACCTGTTCAGCTTTTAACACTTGTTTGAACTCGGCCACATGATCATAAGGATCTCTTGTTCCGTCAAAATAATTCTTCATTGCCTTGATCACTTGAGTGGGTCTAGGGGTTCTTGGGTACTCTCGGGGTCTAGGCAATGGAAAATCATGTTCATCTCTTTGTTGCCTATGTGCCTGATGTCTCTCTCTTTCAGGTCTTTCATTTTCAAATCCTGATCTATTTCTACCCAGAGTGTGTGCAAAGCTTACCTCAGGTCTCTCTCTAGTTCTTTCTCTCTGGGCTTTATGAGCGTGGGATGATCCTACTCCTTGGAGGCCATGGGACACATTGGATCTTGGTGGAGGGAAAATCAATTCACTCTTTCAAGTATATGCATGTCTATCATGTTCAGTTACCAAGAACATCTTTTCTTATGTGTTATCTAGGTAGGCAACTTTGTCTGGTATCTCTGGATCCTTGAACTCGTAGATGATGACTATACCCAATTGGCTAGGTTGATATGGCTTGAATCTCCAAAAGGCTTCCTCTATTTCTCTATTCAAGAATAGTTCTATGCTTTTGTTGTCTTGAGGGATCCAATCTCGAGTGATCACTCTGGTCAAAATTGACTTATCTCTAGGAGTCTGGGGTCCTTGTCCTACATTTCCTTGTTCTAGGTCTCCTATCTCATTCCCATGAATGATATTTCCAAACTCATCGGTCCTATCTAGTAGGTTGGTGACCTACATGGTTCCTTCCTTATCAATGTATGAACCCTCTTCGAACTTGACCACCGGGTGTTCAAGTCCAAAGGGTTGATCTGGATTTTTGAGTTGGACCACTGACCGCCTCAGGCCATCCTCATAGATGCAAGCACCTAATCGGTTGGTCTGAATATATTCCAATTGTGTCTTATAGGGACCTTCTGGTGTTTGTAGATGGGCACTTCCTGAGCTACCTGCAGGTTGTTGATATATTTAGGTAGTGATGTGTGTGAACACTCTAGGACCGCCGGGGCACTTTTTTCCCTCTTTAGGAGGTTTTTTTCCCCCGGCTTGTATATATGCCTATTGCCCTAATGGGCTACTTATCTTTGTGCATTCTCTAGTAATACATTCAGTATTGTGTGTTTGTGCTCCAAGGTTCTTCTTCTTCCTTGTGTTGTTCGCGTGCTTCCGCAGACGTCTATCTCCAACAATTGGTATCAGAGCAGGTCGTCGCTTCTTCTAGGGCGCCGTCAACACTCCTCCGTTTGTAGTCTCAGATTCGCATGAAATTTGGTGAGCATACTCAGGGTGTTTCCGAGATCAAAACAGCTTCGCCTTGTGGTGCCGAAATCGCGATCTGAGCTCGTTTCGGCCTCCGAACGCACTATCGCAGCGCTTGTGCAGGCTATTTCGTCCTTTTGTGCCAAAGGTATATACCAGTTTCTATTCGCCAGTTTAAGCGTCTCGAAGTCTGCTACAGGTCTAGCGGAACTCGTCTCGGCAGTTCTGTTCAACTTTTTGAGATACAGTCAATTTTTTGCATCAAGGTATTTTAGTCACCGACCATGGCTGAAAGCAGTGATGTATTCCGTATGTTGGCTGTTGAGGATAAGTTGGATGGTACCAACTACCCATTATGGGCTTATATGATGCGACATGTACTGGTTGCAAAAGGATTGTGGAACATTGTGCAGGGTGTTGAAAGACGTCCTGTTACACCTGTAACGACAGGTACTGCAAATACAGGTGTTGGAGCTGATGAAGATGGTGTCGAAGATGATGTTCCGCAGATTCCTGTTCGTGCTGCTGTTTCTGTTGCACCTACTGCAGAGCAGATTCGTTGGGATGGCAGAGATGCCCAAGCACATGCATTGATAGCTTTGTCTGTCAAACGTGCCATTATTCCTCACATTCGCTCTTGCAGAACAGCAAAGGATGCTTGGGATACGCTTACCACTTTGTACCAGGCTAGGAATGAGGCTCGTATTGCTTACCTCCGAAAACAATTGGAGAGTGAGCACATGAATGAAGGTGATTCTATGGATAGTTTTCTTACAAAGATCAAAGACCTAAATGAACAATTGATTTCTGCTGATGAGGTTATACCAGATAGCTCACTTGTGCAGACCGTTCTGAATGGTCTTCCTGATTCATATCAGAGCTTTGCCTCTACTCTTCGGTTGATGATGAAAGGCAATCCGAATGCCTTGTCATTTGAGGAATTAGTCTCTGTTATGTTGCAGGAAGATCAGTCCAGGCAGAACAGGTCCATTATGCGTGTTGCAGATCAAGCTTTCCTGGCTAGTCAGAAGGGAAAAGGAAAATGGAGCTCTTCTACTAGTAAGAAGAAATCTGCAAATGCTGCACAATCAAAGAACCAGGATAAAGACGAGAAGAAATCAGAAAAGTAGAAATAGTTCTGCAAGTACTGTAAAGGAAATGATCATATTATAAAGAACTGTCCAAAACTGGCTGCTAAAGAGGCAAAGAAGAAAGAGGTTGGAATGGTTGTTGCAGAGGCCTCTACACCAAAAACAGAGTCTGCAAATCTTGTGCAGGAAGAAGAATGGGCGTTTACTACTGTCTGCAGTTTTGACCCATCTTCTCATGATCAGTCCATGTCTGCAGTAGACTCAGATGTTTGGTACTTTGACAGTGGGGCGACCAAACATATTACCTCGCAGCACAGTTTCTCTTCACTCGAGCCTGCCCCTACAGGGAATACTGTCACATGCGCCAATAACTCCTCTTATCCTGTTATGGGAGTTGGTAAGATCATTCTGACTACTGCTCATGGTAGTTCTTTCAGTTTGTCAGATGCTTTATTTGTGCCAGGGATCAAAAAGAACCTGTTATCAGTTTCTGCATTAGCCAAGATTGGCTTGGTTGTGAAATTCGTTGATGACAGGTGTACAGTCCATGATCTCTCAAATGGCGATGTGATTATTGCTTCTGGCATTTTATGTCGTGGGCTGTATAAGCTCATAGACTATGAAAGATCTGTGAATGATTCGGCATGTGCAGTTCATGATTCTCAGGCTATGTCAGATGCAAAGCTTTGGCATGCACGCTTTGGTCATCTGAATTTTTCTAGTTTGTTACGCCTGCAGAAATCTGAAATGGTGTCCTCTTTGCCCAAACTTGAGGCACCTGGAAAACATGTTTGTGAAGGCTGTATTTTGGGCAAAATGCAACGTTCTTCCTTTCCAAAAGATGGTTCAGTTCGGGCTACACAGAAATTGCAGCTTGTACATAGTGATGTCTGTGGTCCTATGCAGACACCCTCTTTTGGAAATTACCTTTACTTCGTGACTTTCATTGATGATTTTTCCAGGCATGCATGGGTATATCCACTCAAAGCAAAGTCCGAAGTGTTCATGTGCTTCAAACAGTTTTTGGTTTTGGCTGAAAATCTGTCAGCATGTAAAATGGGCACCGTCCGTTCTGATCGAGGGGGGGAATATATGTCTTCAGATTTTAATGCATTTCTGGCTGAACGTGGGATAAAACACCAATGTACAGTGTTGTATACACCTCAACAGAATGCAGTTGCTGAACGAAAGAATAGGTCACTCATGGAGATGGAGAGGTGCATGGTCAAAAGTCAGGCTTTACCACATAGTTTCTGGCTTGAGGCTGTCATGTGTGGAGCATATGTACTGAATAGGTGTCCCACTAAAGTGTTGCAGTCTATCACTCCATATGAGGCTTGGCATGACTGCAAGCCATCTGTTGCTCATCTGCGTGTTTTTGGTTGTTTGGCATATGCATTAGTGCTTGAACAACATCGCAGAAAATTGGATGATAAGGCAGTAAAATGTATTTTTGTTGGGTACAGTTCTGAACGGAAAGGCTATCGTCTGTATCATCCACAGACTAAACGCATTCTGGTTAGCCGTGATTTTGTCTTTGTGGAAGATGCTATTCAACCATTGCTTTCATGTACTAAGGAGACATCTGTTAGCTCCAAAGACATGTATGATACTTTGATGCCTCTTTTTACAGGTGGACAGCCTAGTGCTAGTCCTAATGAGGCAACTTCTCAACCTTTGCAGGTTTCATATGATGATGCAGATCATTCCATTTCTGATGCAGATTTACATGATGCACTTGTTGATGAGAGAGCTGATATTGAGCAGGCAAAAACTATGCCAAAATGGCTGGTGCAGACTTTGCGTGACAGCAAATTAGATGCACCTTTGTCATATCGTACTCGTTCAGGCTCTCATAGTGCCTCCTTTGCATCAGATTTCTATGCTATGGCTGCATCTAGTCTCTGTGATGAGAATGAGCCTGTTTCTTTTGATGAAGCACAAAATTCAGAAAATTGGATGGCTGCTATGCAATCTGAATATGATGCTATAATGAAGAATGGTACATGGTCTTTATGTGACTTGCCTCCTGGCAAGAAGGCCATTGGCACTAAGTGGGTATACAAGCTGAAGCGTAAACCTGATGGTACAGTTGAGAGGTATAAGGCTAGGCTTGTTGCAAAGGGTTATGCACAGGAAAGAGGCATTGATTTTGATGAGACCTTTGCACCTACATGCCGTATGACTACTGTTCGGAGCATTTGTGCACTTGCAGCCCATCATGGTTGGAATGTACATCAGCTGGACATTAAAACAACATTTCTGAATGGTGACTTGCATGAAGAAGTGTATGTTTTTCAGCCCCGTGGCTTTGTGCAGAAAGGGCATGAAAACCAGTTTTGCAGGTTAAACAAGGCATTATATGGTTTAAAGCAAGCACCACGTGCTTGGTATGAGAAGATACATGCCTATCTGATTGCATATGGTTTTGAGAACAGTCCAACTGAAAGCACCTTATATGTTAAGCATGCTAATGATGTGCTTCTGATCATTGTTGTCTATGTTGATGGCATGCTACTCACTGGTCCTATTGAGACACATATTGCTGATTTTAAGGCTGATTTGCATGCCTCATTTGAGATGTCTGATTTGGGGCATTTGCATCACTACTTGGGCATTCAGTTTATGCACGTTGATGGTGGAATGGCTTTGAGTCAAACGACATATATTGACACATTATTGCAGCATTTTGGCCTTGAAGACTGTAAGCCTATTGCCACTCCTATGGAGACAGGTTTACGATTGAGTCTTCATGATGCTGGAGATGCATTTGATGTTGTACTCTATCAGTAGGCTGTTGGATGCTTGATTTACTTATGCATTACTCGGCCAGATATTCAGTTTGCTGTCTCACAGATGAGCAGGTTTATGCATTGCCCAGGAGTCACGCATTGGAAAGCGGTTAAGCGCATCTTTCGCTACTTGAGTGGTACTCGGCTACTTGGGTTGTTTATCCCAAGGGGGGATCACTACCGCCAGATTTGCATGCTTTTTCTGACTCAGATTGGGCTGGTTGCTATGACACTCGTGTGTCCACCAGTGGTTTTTGCTTCATGCTTGGTAGCTCATGTATATCTTGGTTGAGCAAGAAGCAGCCTACTGTGGCCATTTCCAGTTGTGAGGCTGAGTATAGGGCAGCTTTCACAGCGACTGTTGAGTGTGTGTGGCTCAGACGCCTTATGGCTGATTTGGGTGTTGGCCAGTCTTCTGCCACCACCATCTTCACTGACAGTCAGAGCGCATTGGCAGTTGCGAGGAACCCTGTGTTCCATGCTCGCACTAAGCACATTGAGGTGCATTATCACTATGTCAGGGAGAGGTTCTCTGCTGGGGAGATCAGCTTGGCATATGTGCCCACACAAGAGAACATTGCAGACCTTTTCATGAAGGCTCTGCCTAGGGAGAAGTTTGAAGCTTTTCACGAAGGATCTGCCTAGACTGAGAAGATCTAATGCTTTGTCTATCCTTGCCTAGGTGTCTACCAAATCTCAGGTTCATAAGCTTTAGTTAAGAGTCCAAATTTTCACCTTAGTATGGTTCAAAATCCTTTGGAGTCCCCTTGGTTCCCTAGTCCCACCTGAGGGTCAACTTCAAACGAGCTTTCCAACGAGCTATAGAGCTCAAAAAATGGACTTTGGATGAAAAAGTTATGTCAAATCAGGCTATTGGGGGTCAAAACAGGCAAACAGGACCTTTTGGAAAAAATCACGATTTTGTGTGAGAATCGCGATTTTGTGAAATCATGAGAATCGCGATGCTGTGAAATCTAGAGAATCGCGATGCTGTGAAATCCAGAGAATTGCGAAGCTGTGAAATCAAGAGAATCGTGATGCTATGAAATCAAGAGAATCGCGATGCTGTGAAGTCCAAAGAATCGTGATGCTGTGAAATCTAGAGAATCGCGATGCTGTGAAATGAAGAGAATCGCGATGTTGTGAAATCAAGAGAATCGCGATGCTGTGAAATCCAGAGAATCGCGATGCTGTGAAATCAAGAGAATCGCGATGCTATGAAATCAAGGGAATTGCGATGCTGTGAAATCAAGAGAATCGCGATGCTATGAAATCAAGAGAATCGTGTTTTGAAAATTGCGATTTTGTCCCTTGGATGAAAATCGTGTTTTTGAGAATCGCGATTGCCAGCAGAGAATCGTGTTTTTGAGAATCGTGATTTTGAGCCCACTGAAAATCTTGTTTTCTCAGAGTCGTGTTTTTGACATGAAAATTGCGACTTTGTATGAAAATCGTGTTTTTTGAAAATCACGATTGCCAACAGAGAATCGTGTTTGATCACAATCATGTTTTTGGTTGAAAATCGTGATTTGTGAGAATCGCGATTTTGAGCACATCAAGAGAATCGTGTCTTTGAAAAACTTAGAGAATCGCGATTCTGAGCACAACCAGAGAATCGCGATTCTGAGAATGACCACAGAATCGTGTTTCTTTTAAAAAGCTTTTAGGCGGGAAGTAGAAAATCGTGATTTAAAAAAAAAAAAAAAATTCACAGAATCGCGATTTTCATCAGAGAATCGTTTTTTTTGGCAAGAACTTTGAATTTCTGAGCGCCGAGCAATGGTGAGCTCCGTATGTGTAGAAAATCATGAAAAAACACAGGCGCTTGCTCTCCCTTGCACTTACTAACTCCTTCTCTCACAATAATGCATGAAAACTGGTATGAAAATGGTGAAAATGCACTAAAAAACAAGAAATTTCTATGGCGATGAAGATGGAGATGGTGATGATGATGAAGATGAAGAAGAAAAATCAGAAAATGAACAAAAATGACAGTTTTTTTTACCTTCCAACGTCGCAAATCTACGATCTTACCATCACAACGCTCGTCCTCGAAGCTCTCTCCCCGGCAACGGCGCCAAAATTTGGTGTAGATCAAGCGTAAGCACCACCTCCTTTACTTGTCAATCTGCGGAGATACGAGGACCGGTATGAAGACCACAAGCAAGTGAAGGCACAAGTGCGTGAGTGAAAGCACACAAACATGCACACACATACAGTCACACGCACAAGGTGAGATCAAAGAGAGGAACAATGGAAATCTTCGATTGCAAAAGAGTTCTCTTACAAAAGCTCTATTCTCTAACAAGCTAACCCCAAAAATGAGCTCTCTAGCTCTTTTTATAGTTTTTTTTACTAGTTTTGGCCCTAGCCAGACCTAGTGTCAGGCCTAGTGAAAAATTAGGTTCCAGGGCTTTTTTGAGGGCTCAAATGAAGTCTAAAAATTATGAAAATTGGTAGGACGATACGTCTAATACTCCTCAAGCTCAAGGACTCCTCGGCTTGAACAAAATGGAGTTACAAAAATAGAAAATGGTATTTACAATGGTTTTTAGTGATGAAAATCACTATTTTTATAGGGATTTCTTCTGAAAATTTGACATACACTTCTTGGAGCTCCCTACTTGCTCCTTCTTCTTGGGTGTCCACCTCTTTGATGTGCTCCTCTGCTTTGTCCTTGGCCTTCAGCTTCAACACCGTTTCATGAAGTTCCTGCTTTTCTTGCATTGCTTTTTCATAGTCCTCATCAGCCTCAAGCATCAACTGTTGCGTGTCCATAGCGGTTCTGATCATATCTTGCACCACTGGCTTGAGCTGAGCGATATCGATGCTCAACCACATTCTTGGAATGCTGGGAGCTTCTCTTGTTTGTACATCCTTCCCGTGCTCCACATGGATAGTTTCGTTATGTGGTTGTTTGATTTGTAGTTGTATTTTTGGTTCTTTTCTTTCTTCGTCCCGATCAATAATTTTCCTGGCACTCCCTTGAAATGTAACATCCATGGGAGAGGGTTCTACCACAACCCTTATCGGAGTGAAGGGTTTTGATTCTTCCACCGTAGCTTCTTTTGTTTCTTCCTTTGGATTCTTGAGTGCTCCCTCTCCTTTAAGCATTGTCTCTTTGATTTGAATTTTTGAAGTCTCATTTATTTGGATGACATGTACCCCTTCTTGGTTTCCTTCTTTGTCTGCGGTGTCTTGATTGGGGTTGATGGTAGATTGATTTACCTTTATGGCCTCTTCTTCTGCGTTGTAGTTTACTTCATTAAGTTCCTCCCATTGGCCATCATCCTTGGATTAACTTTGAATGTCCACATTTAATAAGGATGTGTCAGGTTCTACTTGTGCATCTGAAGATGAGCTTGAATTATCCAACCCTATTTCTTTGTATCGATGTACTTTGGTCAGCTTCCTTTTCGCTTCCGTATCTTGGTGGGTTTGTTGGTAATGGTGCCCTTGCACTGGTAGATTCACTTGACCTTTCGTATATTAGTGTGTGTCTTCCAAAGCTCGTGTTAAGTCCTCTTCAGTAATTGGTTGGTGCCCTTCAATTCTTGTCTTTGGGAGCACGTGTGCCCTTTTTGTAGCTGGAACTTCAGCTTCTACTTGCTTTACTTCCCTTAATCTTTTTGTCCCTCTCATTTTGGGTTGAGAGCTAGTTTTTGCCTCCTCAACAATCTTGACTCTTTTCTTCTTTTTTGGGACTGTGGCGACCTTTCTTCTTTGCACATCCATAATTGGGCATCCTCGTGCATCCATGATTGATCGCTTGATCCAGTGCTATGAATAGATAGATCATCTTCCTCCTTGTGTATAAAATTCCATTGTAGTGGAGGGACATCTCGATATGCAAATGTATGCAAGTTTATCTTGGTGGTATTTCCTTGATGTTGCAGATATAATGAATCTCTTCCCCAGTCTTGCACTATCCGCATTTGTCTCATGAAAGGTCGTCCTAATATCATTTCGTAGTTGTTAACCTTCTCAAATTTACATATGGCTAAAGTGTGTTCAAATTCAACTCCATAGGTGGTTAATTTGATCTTTTTTAATATCCCTAAGGGTTTCTCCACATGACCTGCTAATTGGAGCTTCATGTGTGTGGGCCGTAAGGCAGGCTTTCCCCATTTCTCCCAAATCTCCTTGGCGGCAATTCCTACTCCTGCTCCTGTGTCTAGTATAGCTTTGGTCATGTACCCATTGTAAGTGACAGGTAGACATGTATTACCTTCGTCTCCTTCACTAAATTCTCCCACCTTATCTACTGGGACTTGTATCTTAGAAGGGTTTTCTTTCCTCTTGGTTTCCTTTTCATCCTTTTCCTTTCCTAATTCCAGTTGACCTGCTAATTGCTTCCATAATTGCGGTTTAACCCGGAGTAGTTCCTCCACAGTCAGTTTGCATTGTACTTTCATCTTCCTCAGTTCTGTTAGATTGTGTGAATTCTTATCTGAGTCTTCTTTCCCTTTTCCATGTACTGTGGGTGCTCAGATTATCATAGATTCCTTTTCGTATTCTCCCATGTAATTCGGTAGGGTTGAAATGCTCTTAGCTTCTTCTCTATTTTGGTCTAGTCTTGATACTTCCTCATATACTTCTTCTATATTGGGATTTGGTTGATACACTTCCACATCTAATTCCTCAAAGGGAGGTTTAGTCACTCCATTTCTCTTCCATTGTTCTTCTCGGATTCTATTCCATAAATCTTTTGGCCAGTCAACCTCTAAGTCAGGTATTGTTGACATAGGTTCGTCCTAGATTTTCACTCGCTCACACTTGTCATCCTTCTCTTTAATTTCTTTATCCTTGGCTTTAATACACTCCTTGTATTGCTCCTCTGCTATCCTTGTCTCTGGAAGGGCTAGGATAGTCTTTTCTAGGGTTGCTTGTGCTACCTCTATAGGTTTCCTACATATAGCAAGCCTCTCTTTTTCTAATTCTCCTTGTGCGTAAAGCTTTTCGTGATGTTCCATATTTGGTCCAGTCTTAATTCTAGCCTGGTAAGCTTTTAACCACATGTCTAAGTTGTTCGATTTTGGGTCAGCTAGAATTGATCCTAGTTTCTATGCTTCTTGGATAAGCGGAGGAATGGGAACTGCTTCCTGACTCTCTGGTTCTTTATGTTCCTTCCTGCTTCTTGTTTGTTTCTTATTGTCTTGACTCTTGTTTTTCATCCATTTATCTTTGAGCTTCTCTCTTCTTTCCTTCCAGTTTTGTGCTTTCATGTTCTGGGTATTCTCATGTGGGTTCTCTGAATCTTCTACTATTTGGCTTTTGGGGTTTATTGTTCTACTTTTTTCTCGTTCCCGATCTAGTTGTTTTTCTCTTTGTTCCTTCATTTGAGCTTGCGTAATGGCCTTTAAGGGCACAATGTATTCTTTATCACCTCCAGGTGTTTCTATCACTTCAATTACATTAAGTGGTGCAGTGTCTTGAGCCTTGTTGGGATTTTTTGGGCAATCACGGAAGAGATGTTTCTTTCCACAATCACTGCAATATCCTTCCCAAGTCCTAGGAGGTGGTGGGTTGTAAGGTCGAGTACATTCTCTAATAAAATGGTCTCCTCCGCATCTATAACATGGTCCTCTTAGCACAGGCAGTCTAATGGTTGGTCTCACGGGTGGTTGCGCTTTAGGCGTGGTATACATTAATGTTGCCACTTCTGGCCCATAGGCATATTCATATCCTTCATATCCGTAGTAGTGTGGATCATAGGTTTGTTCATACTCAAACATGTTAGTGTCATAGGGTTAGTACTCTCCCTGAGATTGCTCATAACCTGAGTTTGTAGATTCCACAGTGGTCATGGGTGATGCTGGTACAATGGCTCTAGAAATAGACCTATATATGGACATGCAGATACCTGACCTCAACACATTGATGGGGCAACTCTTCACACATGAGACAAAGCTCAACAAGAATGGAGATACTTCTAAGGGTAATCAATCTTCTTCCCTTTACACAAAAAAACATAAGAGTAAAGATAAAGGAAAAAGTAAAAGGAATGAAGAAGAGGCAAGTACCTCTCAAGTTAATTTCACAGGTAGAGGAAGAGGTACTAGAGGAAGGGGCAAAGGAGGCAAACCAATAGAATCAACAAATACCAATGAATCAAAACAACCATTAGAATCAATCGACAGCCATGAATTCGAACAACCAGTAGACCCAAGTGCAGAGCCCATGATAGATACACAAAATGAGTAGCAAAAATGACAACCGAGAGGTCAACAAAGACAACTAATTATGGGAGTCATGTATGCCAAATTTGATGGATTTCCAAGAGATGACTCAGATGCGCACATGTGCATATTCGAAATCCATTACACAGTGTTGAATAACCTAGAGGATCCAATGTATAAAGTCATAGTATATCGGTCCACCTTAGTCAATGAAGTGACAAGATGGCTCACTAAGTTCAACCTTAATCATTTTCAGCAGTACGCGGATGTCAAGAATACATTTCTATAGTGTTCCAGACTAAAGAAGAATGTTGCATAAATATTTGATTACTTATACAATAACAAGCAAAAAGTGAATCAGAGCATACAGGACTATGCTACTCTTTTTCACACACATCTATGACAATTGCCACAAGTAAACACAAATCTCTCTATGACATCATCACTCAATGTTTTATTAATGGCCTTAACCCACAATTAAGACGGGTCATGATTAGTCACTCTATTGGTGGAATGACCTTGGATAATGTTATTGCAATGGCATTATAGTTGGAGCATAAAGTCGAAGGATTTATAGAAGACTTGGAATGGCTAAATTCCGGTAAAAGTAGAAGTGATGATCCCTTGAAGCAGATATATTGTACAAAATGAAAAAATCTACAAAATGAAAAAATCATGCAAGCTCAAGTGAAGTGAAGAAACTGCATTGCGAGGTAATATGTTTGGTTGCCCCACTGTCAAAGTACAAAACATCAGAGTCTACTGCAGAAATACATTGTTCATGAGAAGATGGGTCAAAACTACAAACAGTAGTAAACAACCATTCTTCATTCTACACTAGATTAGGAGACTCTATTTTCAGTGTAGAGGCCTCTGCAACAACCATTCTGGCCTCTGTCTTCTTTGCCTCTTTAGCAGCCAGTTTTGGATAGTTCTTTATTATATGATCATTTCCTTTACAATACTTACAAAAAAAATTCTACTTTTATGATTTCTTCTCATCTTTGTCTTCCTTCTTCAAATGTGCAGCATTTGCATATTTTTGCTTACTAGTAGATGAGCTCCATTTACTTTTGCCCTTCTGACTAGCCAGGAAACCTTGATTTGCAACATGCATAATGGACCTGCTCTGCCAAGGCTGATTTTCCTTCAACAGAATAGAGACTAACTCCTCAAATGTCAAGGCATTTGGATTGCCTTTCATCATCAAATGAAGATTAGAAGTAAAACTATGATATGAATGAGGAAGACCATTCAGAACGGTCTACAAAAGTAAGCTATCTGGTATAACGTCATCAAAATAAATCAATTGTTCCTTCAAGTCTTTGATCTTTGTCAAAAAATTGTCCATAGAATCACCTTCATTCATATGCTCACTCTCAAACTGTTTTCAGAGGTAAGCAACACGAGCATCATTCCTAGCCTAGTACAATGTGGTAAGTGTATCCCAAGCATCCTTAGCTGTTCTGCAAGAGCAAATGTGAGGAATAATGGCATGCTTGATAGACAAGGCTATCAATGCATGTGCTTGAGCATCTCTACCATCCCAACAAATTTGCTCCACAATAGGAGCAACAAAAATTGCAGCACAAACAGGAACATGAAGAATATCGTCATCTTCAACGCTGTCTACATCAGGTTCAGTACTTGTATTTGCAAGTGTAATAGGATGTTTTTCAAAGCCCTGCACAATATTCCACAGTCTTTTTGTGACCAATTCATGACGCATCATATAAGCCCACAATGGATAATTTGTACCATCCAACTTATCCTCAACATCCAACATATGAAATACATCATTGCTTTCAGCCATGGCCACTGATTAAAATACCATGGGTAGAAAAATGGTTGTATCTAAAAAAGTTGAAAAGAACTACCTTGACGAGTTCTACTAAACCTATAGTAGACTTCAAGACACTTATATTGATGAACAGAAACCTATATATATCTTTGGCACTGGTGTAGCTCAATGATGAGTAGCACCCCCTTTAATGTCAATCCGGGAAGACGTGAGGATGGTATGAAGACCTCGAGCAAGTGGCGGCACAAGTGCGTGAGTGAGAAGCACACAAGCATGCACACACATACACACACACGCGCACACAAGGCAAGACAAAGAGTGAGAATCAATGGAGTTCTTCAGATTACTTTCAAAAGCTCTTACAAGTTTGTTTCAATTACAATCTAACCTTAAAAATGAGCTCTCTAGCTCTTTTTATAGTTTTTGACTAGCTTTTGGCCCTGTCCAGACCTAGTGTCCGGCCTAGTTAAAAATTAGGTTCCAGGGCTTATTTGAGGGCTCAAACGAAGTCTAAAAATTATGAAATTTGGTACGATGGTACTTCTAATACTCCTCAAGCTCGAGGACTCCTCGGCTTGCACAAAATGGAGTCTAATCTACCAAAAACGGGATTTACAATGTTTGTGTAGTGATTAAAATCACTTGGGTTGTACATAATCTATGGGAAAAAATGATCTGGCCTTGTTGCCGTATTGTGCATGACTCCTTTATTGCTTTGTATGCCAACACTCCCCCCTTCCTAGCGTCTGTCGCCCCTGACAGACCTTTGTTCCCTCGGGTGGTCGATGTAATATTGGATGACATTGGTGGCCAGTTCATGTTCTCCTATCCTTAAGCCTCTTGCTAGATCGGCTTCCAATGCCTCCCAATTTATTGCACCGGGGGTCTCTGGTTGCGGGGTGGTGTAGTACTCTGAATACATTGCTTGTTCACAAGCAAACAGTTGAAGCAGATGTGTCGGCTTTGGCGCGAAAATCTCCGAGTGGTACTCCCAGAACCCTGATCTGAACATTTCTTCGAAGGTCTGTTTGTAGCAGGCGGGGAGGTATTTGATGCGTGCATGCCAAGCGTAAGCCACACGGATACTGGGGGTGGTGCTCATGTCATACACCAAGTCGTAATTTCCATTGCTAAACCCCGGAAGGCGTACCTGTGGTGCGGCTGCATTTCTAAAGGTCTTCAGCACCACTTGCATCATATCTAAGATTTTAAGCATCATTTGCGCTGCTACATCTTGCATGGGCTTCAAGCGCGGCATCCAGTGGCGAATGGTCCCCATCATATATGCTACCGATGGTGGTCCTTGTGGTGGCGCTATGTACGGGTAGTTCAGCCATTCCTTGCATTGCGCATTGTTCTGTACCTTGATATTAAATGCCTTCCACGACCTGCGGCGGGGGACTGGACCGTAGCATGGGTTGTACAGGAGGTGCAACGGCGCGTTGTTCCATGTGCGTAGCATTTCTGGATAAGTCTCTAAAAGTTTTTGCCGCCATGTTGGTTGACGAATCTTGCCTTTTCGCACCTCTGGAGGAAGGTCTTCGGGTTGAAATTGGGTCGCAAAAGTAGGAATCTGACCTGTGACTCTTTGTATTTCTGCATTATAATCAGCCAAGATAATATAATATGGCCTGTACTGGAGTTCCGATGAGAGAATCAGGCGTCTCGATGACAAGTTCTTGAAGTAATCTGATTGTAAAACAGTCTCTTCTATGACCCTCATAGCCTGATTTTGCACTACGGTGCGCTCTTCATGCGAGGTCCCTATTTCCTCCACTTGTCGTAACCATGGCGGCCGTGGTGCCTCGAACGTGTCCTGCGCTTCTTCTGTTTGTTGGCCTCCTGGGAATGGTTGCGGATCATATTCTTCATCAAACGTTTGTTCCACAGGAATTTGCACAACTTCTTCGTCCGTGGGAGCCTCCGGAGGGGAAGATGGCCTCTCATATTGTAGTAGGCGTGTTTGCAATTCAGTTACCTGTTGCTGGAGATCTTTTATGGCCTCTGCGTCGGAGGGAAGCGAAGCCGCAGAGGGGGTGGTTGGAGGGGCAGCTGTTGGGCCTTGTTGGTGTTCCTGCTTCAGTTGTCCTAGCTCCTCCGATAGCTTATCATGTGCTTCGAGTAGCATGGCATAATCTTCCAATATAATCTTGATATTATCGGGGGTCACTGCTTGAAACTTGGATGGGCTGATGGGTGCCCCCGGTGTGCTCTCAATAGCTGCCTCCAGGTTCTCTTGATTTTGTATTTGCAGACGTCTGTTCTCTTCCTGAGCAGCCGCAAGATGGCGTTTAAGTAGCGCCATATTTCGCTGAAGTTTTGAGTTGCGTTCCAGTTGTGTCCGTAGGTGACTTTCTACCACCTGCACTGCTTCCTGATCTACGTTCTGTAGCTGTACTTCCAATATATTATGGGCGTCTTGGAGGGTTTGGAACTGTGTGTGGAGGCGAGCATTCTCCTCTTCTAGTACCGCAAGGCGGAGCTGTAGTGTCGCTGAGTGCTCTTGCAGGCGTGCGTTTTGTTGCTGGACCTGAATGTAATCTGTTCTTAAATTTGATATACAAGCCAACATGGTGTCCAATGCATTACCTATAGATGAGTGGGGGGTGTTTACTGTGGAAGATGCATGGGAAGGGAATTGGGGAAGGGAGACAGTGAATGATGTGTCTACGAAAGTTGTGTGTGTGGGTGAAATTGGTGGAGGGGGAATGGGAGGAGGTGAAACCGTGGGTGGAGGTGCCGTGGGTGGTGAAATGTCCATACCTTCAGGAGTGGGTGTTAGTGTGGGGCCTGCCATATACATTGGTATGGTAGGTGGTGTGTGTGTGGAAGTGGTGAATAGATGTGACGTGGGGTGGGGAGCTGAAAAGACAGGGAATGGTTGAGGGCCTGGTTGAAAAGCCCTAGCAAAGATGTCCTGGAGGGATTGTAGAAATGGAGAGAGGGATATTGGGGGTTGGGGTTGTAAATTTGAGGAGGGCTGAAAGGGTTGCGTGGTAGCAGGGAAGCCCATGAATGTGAATCTGGGGTCAGGATGACCGGTGGCTGAAGGCATTGGGGATGGTTGTCCTAGGGCAGGCTCGGGAATGGTTTCGGTGGGTGGTGTAGTGATGGGGTTTGCGTCAAAGACTGGGTTATCAGTGGTAGAGAATAGGGTGGCACTGGAGGTCGGAGTACGGAAGGTGAAGGTGGGGTCGGTGGGTTGAGCAGTCGATGTGGTTTCCACTGTTTCTCTTCTAGGAGGTGATGGTGGGGGAGTGGATGGTAGTGGTTCGGTGGACTCCTCATGGGTGGCGGGGTGCTGTTGACTAGCTGTTTGGGAGGTTGGTGTAGTAGTGGGCTCTTCTGCAACTGTAACGGGAATTTGGATATTTTTACCGGAGCGAGGTCGTGTCTGGAACCTTCGTGGGTCATATTGAACTGAAGGCCTCTGAATGGCAGTGCGCACAGCTTCTACAACTCCATATGTTTCTGCCATCAATAAGAGACCTTCCCTGTACTCTGAGTCAACTCCCGCTTCTTCCAACAACTGAGTCATAAGTACTCTGCTGCTCTGTTCAGTGAGTAACTGCTGCGATCGCACTCTTTCCATAATCTGATACAGCCTTCGGAGTTCTGCTGTATATGCTGGGGCTTCAGTGGTCTCTTCTTCATATGCTTCTTCTTCTTCCGGGTGTCCGTGTTGTTGGCTTTGCTGAGCGTCACTCCAATGGACATGTCTACCGTCTGTAGACTTTCTTCTTCTCCGTGAGGATGTGCCCTGCTCCTCTGCCTCTGAATAAAACTCCACATCAGAGAATTGTGTGCTTTGTAGGAATGCTTCGAAATCCTGGGGGTCCAGTCCTTCAGCCTCTCCAGTGGCAGCAAACTCGAATTCAGGTGTAACCGGAGGAGCTGATGGGGTGGGTTGTGTCGTAGTGTCAGATTCCGACCTGGGTATCCTAATGGTAAAAGGAGGTACAGTGCCCTCTCTTAATGGTGATGCCTCAGGAGTAGTCAGGACTTCCCTTGTCTGGACACACGGAATCGCGCCCCTCATGCGCTTGGACTGATGTGTGGATGTCTTGAGCCTTTTAAACATTTGTAATTGTGCCCAAGTTAAGGCACGCTCAATGGGGACATCATATGCCAAGCATCGGTAAATGATGCGTGTGAGTGCACAGCATCCGTTCACCACTAATTTCCTAGAAGCCCGTTTGTTCGCTTCATACAACTGATCTATAATCCACACTGGTAGCTTAATAGGTAGCGCACCTGCTTCCGCCAAGTAGAGAGCAAACCAGATCTTCTTGTGTGGTTGCGTGAATCGGTCTTGACCGGGGAAGGCGAAATGTTGCATGCACATGCGGAGAGGGATGGACACATTTGGGGTGAGGGCTGCCATGTCTTTCAGCTTCACTACTTTCCTGTCCTTCATGTTGTTGGGAACGAGAGCATCCTTTTCTGAGGGTACATGCGTGCCATGCATCTTTAAAGCATCACTCACTAGCTCCACAGTAAGTTCAAACCTCCTCAACTCGTTGTTGCCCAGCAATGAGGGGAGAACAAATGATCCGGGTTGGTCCTTATCTTCATGAGCTTGTAATGTAGAGACCAGATAGTAACATCGGAGGAGGTCGGGTTTAGGTAGTGGGGCTTCAAAATATTCCGCCAACCCTGCTCGTTGCCATATGATCTGGAGGTCTTCAGTGTTCTGTAAAGTCTCGAACTCCTTGGAGAAAAATTGGAAACGCACCCATGATCTGTCATACTCGCATTTAGACTCCCAGATATACTTAGCCTCTCCTAATGGACCGGGCATGCCATTGAACCAATGAGAGTTGGCATGGACTCTTTCCGTGATTCCTGTAGGTGGGTCTGGCACCGGGAGTTGCTGAAGGTGTTGCATCTCCACTGGTCGTTCAGTAGGGGGCACATCCACGGGTAGGCTATCCACATCAATTCCTGCAGTAAGTATCCCTACTTGTGAGCCCGAACCTGTCGCTTCTGCCATTTTTCTTCTTGCCTTTTGATTCTGTGAGAATATAGAATCATGTGTTAACATCGTAATGGACAGAATAAATCCGTTGTTGTCCCCGTTACAACATTAACATGAGGTAGATGGTGAGTTAGTGGTTAGTAAGTGCTCGAAGACAGTGAGTGTAGTTAACGTTTGTGTATTCCTAGGAGACTAATGCCGTTAGTAAGTGGGGTGAATTTACAAATCGGGGTCGGGGGGTTTATTACAGATCTTAGACTGCCAAATGCAATGGATGGGCTTTGCTTTCGGTTTCGTAGAGACTCCAGAGAGCTGTGTCGGTGTCGCTGTTTGGGAATGGGGCCTTTTAGGGACCCACTTATAAGTGATTACATGCATACTCATGGGTCTTTGTGTGTTCCTAAGTGTTGAGCACGAGGGAATTCTGGTGGTACTCGTAGATGGGTTATGCTGCATAGGTCGTGGCCTTGGCGTCACTACTTGTGCCCTCAAGCAAGCCTTAGGCACCCAAATTTGTCTAGATTGTGGGCTTGCCTTCATCGACTTCTTGGGCACCCAAATAGATTTTACTTTAGCAGAAGAATTTCTGACAGACTTCTTATTAGCGTTGTGTTGTTGGTTACTAATAAGAGGCTTTGCCCGTGTAGTTGACGGTGGTGCACCCGGTCGTTCGCCTTTCCGCACCCACACCTGGTTTATTTTCTGGGACATTCTGCTGCGCAGGTACTTTTGATCTCGGACATAGGTAGTACTCGGCTTCTTCTGCTTGTGATCCGCCTTTGGTTGCTGCCTCCTTCTGGCCTTTGGAAAAGAAGGGAGTTCCGTTGCATCCCTGACTCCTTTTTTGCAAATATCATTCCTCTGCAACACAGGGTTTTGAACAAGAACAGCATGGTCATCTTCATGTGTACCCCTGGAAGGACCAGGAGTCTGTGCCTTTCCTAGTTCCTTGAGTGCTCCATTGTCTAATTCTACTGTAACTCGACTATGATTGACCCAAACCTGGAGAAGTCCACTTCTTAGGTTTAAGTTAATTGCTTGGTCATAGATCCAATCTTGACCCAAGACTAGAGGTTCTGTGAGATCCTCATCTTGACACACCAGTACTTTAACTGTCATTGCCTCATCATGAATGTAAAGGGGAAGTTCCGCCTCGCCCATGCAAGGGGTTTCCACTCCTCCCAATCCTATAAGATATGCTTCCACAGGATTGACAGTCAATTGTAATTCTTGGCAGTAAGACAATTTAACAGCACTAGTGGCTGCACCTGAGTCAATCAAGGCTCTTACGGTCCTTGCACTCTTTCCTTGTCCTATATCTAAGGTTACGAAAGGACGTCTATCAATTATCCTATGCGAGCTTGTTCCTGCGACTTCACACATGGCCATAGGAAATCCTTGGTCTGCATAGTCATTCGCTCCAGGCTGATCTCTACCTTGCCTTCGTAATTTCATCCTTCTGATGCGTTCCAAAGCTTCAGCTTGAGCTTCTTCTCGAACTCGCTTTTCTTCCTCTTTGCGTTTCTTAGCAGTGTTGAGTCGACTGAGCATTTCCTCCGTGAGGGGTTCCTGATACAACTTGACTCTGCAACCGCTAATATAATTTGGGAGAACATCACCCTCTAATGTGGCCAATTGTACTGCTCCACTTGTGGAGATCCTATTGATGATCATAGGTCCGTAGCCTCTCTTCTCTAGCTTCCTCGCGTGTTGTTTTAGTGTATAGACTAAGACTAGATCTCCTGCTTTCAAGCCTTTATCCTTCACGTGGGCATCAAAGTATGCCTTCTGTCTCTTCTTGGCTGCATATATCCCTGCAGCGGCTCTCAGTCTTGTTTCTCCTAATCGTTCAAGGTCAAAGATCCTAGAGGAGAGCTCATGACCTGTCCATTCGTGCTCTCGTGCTACTCTCAATGTAGGGATCAAGAAGTCCAAGGGTAACACAGCGTTTTGACCGAATACCATCTGAAAGGGAGTGGCTTGGAGTACCGTTTTGTAGGCCACTCGGTATGCCCAAACAGCATGGTGTAGCTGTTTGTCCCAATCAGAGCGTTTAGTGTTCACTAATTTCGTCAGTACATTGCATAAAATCTTATTAGTGCTCTCAGCTTGACCATTAGCTTGAGGGTGATATGGGGCAGACTTCTTGTGTATTACCAAAAATTCTTGGAGTAGATTTTCAATAACTTCATTCAAGAAGTGAGTGCCTCTATCACTTACAAGCTCTATAGGTAGTCCATATCTCGTGAATACATTCTCAAACAAGAATTTGGCAGTTGTTTGAGCATCGTTCTTGGTTGTAGCTTTTACCTCTACCCACTTGGTGAGATAATCTGTTGCCACAATGATGTATTCCGCATGAGAACCCTTAGCTGGGGGATTAATAGGACCTACGAAGTCTATTCCCCACTTAGAGAATGCACGTCCACTCATCATAGGTTTCAGTGGCATCTCATCTTTGCGTATAGGATACTGAGTCCTTTGACAGACATCACACCGTTTCACATAGGTATGTGCATCCATGTGAAGGGTAGGCCACCAGAAGCCTGCAAACAATATTGCCTTGATCACCCGATCTGGTCCAAAGTGTCCTCCTGCTACACCTTGGTGAGCAGTTTCCAAGATCTTAAGATATTCACTCTCATGGACACACAGTCTCAGGTAACCATCCTTACCGCGTTTGTATAGATTATCACCAACAAGTGAATAATCCTGGGCTTCTTGTTCCAAACTCCTTTTTCTAGCTAGAGTCATGTCTGGAGGGAATGTGTTTGTCCTCAAGAATGATACTAGGGGTTCACTCCAATCTGGCGCAATGGATACTTGATAGAGAGTGGCATGTTCCACAGGTGGTTTATTGCAACAGATTGGGCATTCCTTGCACAACTTTTGGACGTCCGCTTCCATAGTTGGCCAATGCACTCCGAATCTCTTTAGAGTCTGCAACGTTCGTTGCTTTGAATGGTGTTGCTCTAGTGCACCTACATGTGCTAATTGCAACCATTTAGCGTACTCATCCTCTTCTACGCAACAAGCCAAGATCCCTTGATCTGTGTGCTTGTACATGCTGCCTGCCATGATATGGTACTTTTGGGCTTTTACTATCTCTCTACTCCGTGTGTTCACCACAGGATGGTTAGGCCCGTATGTCAATACTGGTACCAATGGCTTAGCCCACTGTGGTACAACTTCCAGATTAAACAAGTAAGCATCAGGAAGGTCATCTGATACTCCTTGTGGGGCTTCTCCCGATGTGAGCCTAGAGAGATGATCAGCTCTCAAATGAGTCCTACCTTTTCTTACCACAACCTCAAAGTCATATTCCATTAGCAAGAGAAACCATCTCACTAATCTTCCTGTATTGCATGGCTTGTTTACAAGATATAATAATGCCTGATGATCAGTAAAAAACTTAAACTTATTTGCAAGCAAATAGTGTCTAAATTTCTTAACTGCATATACCATGCCTAAGCCTTCTCTCTCTGTAGTGGTGTAATTCCGTTCAGCCGCATTCAATTGTCTACTGGCATAGGCAATTGGAAGATCCATATTACCTTCACCAGTAGGTTGTGCAAGCACACATCCAATAGCGTAATTGGATGCATCAACGTGAACATGGAATGGCTTATTCCAATCTGGTGTGGTCAAGATTGGTGCTGAACATAATCTTCGTTTAAGCTCTTGGAAGGAATTCTCACATTCATCCGTCCACTCAAAGTTTGTCAGAAGTCCGTACATGGGCTTTGCAATGACAGCATACATGTGTATAAATCGTCGGTAATAACCACAGTGCCCCATGAAAGCTTGTACTTCCTTGACATTCTTTGGCCTAGGTAGCTCTGCTATGGCTCTCACTTTTTCTTCGTCGGTAGATATGCCATTCTTTGACACTATGTGTCCTAGAATCTTGCCTTGCCTAACCATAAAAACACACTTTTCTGGGTTCAGGCAGACTTGATATTCTCTACATTTGTCAAAGATTTGTCTGAGTTCAGGAATATGGGTTTGTCTAACATTGGAATGAGCACAAAGATCATCAACGTAGACTTCTAAACTCTTCCTCAGGAACTCCTTAAACACATGGCACATCAGCCTCTGGAAGGTAGCTGGTGCGTTGGTAAGCCCAAATGGCATTACTCTAAAAGCAAAAATGCCCCATTCTGTGGCAAAGGCTGTCTTATGCTGATCCTCTGGAGCTATGGCTACTTGATTGTAGCCCGAAAATCCATCAAGGAAGCTGTACACTTCCTTGCCTGCCACTCTTTCTAAGAGATGTTCTGTGATGGGAAGCGGATAGTTATCTCGAATCGTAGCGGCATTAACCTTTTTCAAGTTAATGCACACACGCAGTTTGCCATTCTTTTTGGGCACCACTACGATGGGGGATACCCATTCAGTGTGCTCAATTTCATAGATAAATCCAGCTTCAACCAGTCTATCTATCTCTTCCTTGATCTTAGCAGCGTAGTTATCATTATATGTATAAGGCTTTTGCTTAGAGGGTTTGGCATCTGAGGTCATGGGGATGGTGTGTGAGCATATGTCAGGGTCAACACCTTTCAAATCCTTGTAACTCCAAGCGAATACATCTCTGTATTCTCTTAGCAAGGCAATCAATTCGTGCTCTTCTTCTGCTGTTAGGTCATGACCTATGTACGTACATCTCTCCTCTCCTTCTTCTAGGGCCACTACTATTTTCTTGGTGGTTTCTTTGTTATCATAGGCCTCTCCTGATTGTGCCTCTCGTTTAGGCATTCTTATCATGACTCTCCTGTCGTCTATCTCATACTTCTTAAAATTTTCGGGGACCTCAAACAAAGATTCTTCCTCTTCTGGTGAGGCTTCTCTCTTCTTTCGTTTCTTCCCTTCTTCCTTCGGGCTCACATGTGTTGCTAATCTTACGTCATTTGTCAGCTCTCCATGCCTCTGGGTTTGAAATTCTACCTCATGGAAGTATTCTTCATCTGATGCAAATGGTGGGTCCATAATGATTGACTCTAGATCGGAGTCACTTGCATCCTCAAATGTATCAGGGCTAGGTTCGCATTCTTCTAGAACTGCCTCTCCCATGATTGGCTCTATGGAGAAGACTGAAATATCATAACCATCCTCATCGCAGTGAGGTGTCCATTGTTCTTCGTTGATGGCTACGTCCATTGTTGCTAAGATTTCTGCCCAACCGTGAGGTTCAAATTCTTCGTCTGGAAAAACTACAGGTGCATAGGCTGGGTCTTGAATGGGTCTATGAGTTTCGTTCGCACCTACCTCTCTGGCTTTCTCTCTCTTCTCTTCTTCTACTGCTACCTTGCACATCCATAAGTGAGTATCTTCATGCATCCATGAAGATCCAGACCCTATGGAATGCACCGATTCTGTATCATCTTTGGCTCTATGGATGGGATTCCATTGGATAGGAGGGACATCTCTATGAGAATAATCCTTGAGATTGACTTTGGTTGTAACACCTAAGTGCTGCAGGTACAAAGAATTGGTCCCCCAATCCTGTACCACTTGCAATTGTCGCATAAATGGCCTTCCCAAAATCATCTCATAGGCATGATTTTTACTGAAGTCACAGATAGCAAAACTATGTTCAAACTCGACACCACAAGTGGTGAGAGTTATTCCTTCTAGCAATCCTAGGGGTCTCTCTATGTGGCCATCGGCCATCTGCAATTTCATTCTCGTCGGCCTGAGTGCTGGCTTGCCCCAACGCTTCCATAAGGAGGTGGTGGCAATTGCAACTCCTGCACCTGAGTCCAAAATTGCCTTCGTGGTGTAGTCCTGATAGGTGATGGGAAGGTAGGTGTTCCCTTCTTCACCTTCACACATATCTCCTATCTTATCCAAGGGAATTTCCGGTACTGTCCTATGGGATCCTACCCGGGAACGAGGTTTTGCAGTTTCAGTTACTTGACTAGCTACATATTTCCGCGCGTTTGGTCTATCCTCAGACAGCTCTTCCAAAGTGAGATCGCGTTGCACCTTGGTGTTCGTTACTACCTCCGTGTTCCTCGGTATGACTCAGTCGCCGTTCCTTACCATGACTGTGGGTGCTCTCATACATGTGGACTTTGCTTCCCATGGGCCTGTGAAGTGGGGTAGCTCCTGTATGGAATTAGACTCAAAGTCCAATCTCTCGTGAGACTGAACACTCTCATGCTCCCCGTAAATAGATGGGATGTCTTGTGGGAATTGGTCGTGTGCATCGTCCACAAGTTCAAAAGGAGGGGCGACCTCGCTTTCGTTATCCCATTTGTCTTCTTGAATCTCTCGTAGGAAGTCTGGGGCAAACCGATTCATAGAAGAAGAAGTGTCTGGCTCCGTAGAATTGGGCGCATAAGCAACCTGTGAAGGAGGGCTGATTCTATTGTTGACTCTCTCCTCGTTCTCGCAAATGGCTGGAGCACAAGCTTCTTGGGGAGGATTACTTATTCTATTACTTTTCCGAACAGGCTCATACGCTCTCTGGGAAGGAATGTGGGTTACCTGTGGAGGTACATATGCTTTCGAGGGGGGCTCCTGTGACCTTTGGGGAGGAAGATAGGCTCCTTGAGGAGGCACATGGACTTTCTGAAGAGGCTGGCTTACCCGTTCTCTTGCCCTTTCCTTTCTTTGAGGGGTAGGTTCCTTTTCTGGCTGTGCTATTGGCCTCTCTATTCTTTCTAAGGAGGGGAAGTTGTCCGGTTTAGGGGCATTGGCCACATACACTTCTGATTGGGAATGATTCCTGTTTTTGCTTGCTTTTTCTTGGTCTTGATTTTTTTCTTCCTTGTCAGATCTTGCAATTATCCTCTCTAACTTCTCTAGGAATCCATCCAAATGTAATTGCGTTTTGGCTGAGCCTGAGTAATTGAAAAGGCGACTGGCTTCAAACATAGTCTGAGCCAATGCGACCATTTTCGCGCATAGTTTGGTTCTTTCTATCTCTAGGTCAGCTCTAGGATAGCACTTGTCATGATCCGTGACGTTTGGCCCTTCCTGGATTCTGGCCTGATATGCCTTAAGCATCATGTCTATGTCTTCGGGAGTGGGATCAGCTAATACTGATCCTGTTTGGGGTGGTGGGTGGGTTGCGTGGGCTGTCTTAGAGGGTGAAGGGATGGAGGGTGATGGGGATGGTAGCGGTGGGAATGTGTGAGAGTGCGGTTGAGATGTGATCTCTATGATTTTAGCCTTGGTTTCTCGTAGACTTTCCTCAAGTTCACTCATCTTCTTTGCCCATTGCCTTTTCATACGTTCGCGGCTATCTTTCCAAGCTCTTGTTCTCTTTTTATTTTGGCTCTCAGTATCGCTAGTGTCTGGGCTCTTTTCCTTGCCTACCCCTTGGTTTTGCTGCAAAGCTTGAGCTCGAGTGACTACCTGTACGGGTGCAGTGGAAGTGACACTTCCTGAGGAGTCTACCACTAACCCAACAACGTTGATAGGGGTGATTTTAGGCATGCTATTGGGGTTCTTAGGGCAATCTCGTAAGAGATGCTCTTTTCCGCAGTCTTGGCAAAAGCCTTGGATAGTCACGGACTGAGGTTGTGTGGGCGGAGGCAAGGGACAATCACGAATGAAGTGATCCCCCTGACATCGGTAGCATGGTCCTCTAGGAATTGGTGGTCGTACCTGTCTAGGTTGAGGCCTAGAATTGGGGTTTGCATACATGACGTTCGTGTAATCTGACTCCCAACTAGGTTCGTTTGGCTCTTCACCATAGTAGGACTCACCATGCTCAGGAGACTGCATGTAGTAGGCCTGGGGGCTATCAACATGGGTAGAATCAAAGCTATGATCACTTGGGTCATTTTCAGAGATCAAGGGTGTTACTGGGACTATAGCTCTATTCAGGTTCTCTTCTGCAGCAGTATACTTTACCGGGATCACATTAGCTGGGGCTGGGGGTTGTTGTGCTAGCACAGGCTGAGGCCTTTGTTGGTTTTGATATTGAGGTTGGAAATTTTGTTGTGGCCTGCCATATGGTTGTGGAGGGTACTGGTTCTGGTATCTGCCTTGTTGGTAGGGCTGAGGGTAGGGTTGCCTAACCGCCTGCTTGTTGTATGGGCAATCTTGTGCGGTGTGGTTGGTGTATCTCCGTTCTATGGTGCAGTACTGGCTACTAGGGTTTACTTGGGGTTGAGCCATAATGGGACAGACATTCGCCATGTGGTCACCACCGCATGTATAGCATCTTTTCACTGGGGCAAACCTTGGGATTTGTTTGCTAGTTACTCCTAATTTCTGGGCCACTTTCTCTGCGAGTTCCTCAATTGATGTGGATTGCATGGAAGAGTGACTAGATGCACTGTCTGAATCTTTGTAAATTTTGGACAGCTCTAGCTCTTCTCCTAGGTTATCTTCAATGTCAATGCATATACGTACACACTCTTCTATGGTCCTAGGGTCTTTCAGATACACGTAGGATCTCAATTTTGGACTCAGTAGTCCATCAAGGAATAAGGCTACTTGTTTAGCAGATGTGGGTAGCTCCGAAATAGGGCACCTTTCAAGATATTGTCTAAATCTTCTTCCTGCAAGCCTCATAGTCTCTTGAGGGGTTTGCTTGAAGCTGTGAATCAGTGAGGAGGTGTTGTGTCTTATGCCACTCTTGGAGAACTCTACAATGAATGCCTCTAGGAGTTGGTCTATGCTCCTGAACTGACGCTCATCTAATGGCTGAAACCATGTAAGTGCCGTGTTCCTAAGGGTTAGACCGAAGGCATTGTACTGTGTGAACAGATCTTCCACTTGTTCAGCTCTCAAGACTTGCTTGAACTCTGCCACATGATCATAGGGATCTCCTGTGCCGTCAAAGTAATTCTTCATGGACTTAACTAGCTGGGTGGGTCTCAAAGTTCTTGTGTGCTCTCTAGGCCTCGGCAGAGGGAATCCATCTACATTTCTTTGGTTCCTGTGGGCTCTATGCATCTCAGGTTCTACCCTATTCGTCTCTGTTCTCGTTCTTTCTCTGCCCACTGGGTTGGCAAAACTTACTTCTGGTCTATCTCTACTTCTGTCTCTTTGCGTACCATGAGCTTGGGAAGTTCCAGCCCCAGGGTGACCATAGGATACATTTGATCTTGGTTGGGGGAAAATAAATTCACCCTTCCAAGTGTAAGCATGCCTATCATTTTCTGTCACCACAAAGATCCGTTCTGAAGCATGATCTAGGTAGGTCACTCTACCTGGGCTATCCGGATCCTTAAACTCATAGATCATGATTGTTCCTATATCAATTGGGTGATCCGGTTTATACCTCCAAAAGGCTTCGTCCGTTTCTCGATTGAGAAGCAAATCTATGCACTTGTTATCTTGGGGAACCCACTCAGGCGTGATAATCCTAGTGAGAACTGATTTACCTCGAGGGGTTCTAGGTTCCACTCCCATGTTTCCTTGTTCCAAGTCACCTAAGTCCGCTTCTGAAATTACATTTCCAAATTCATCTGTCCTATCTGGATGACTGGTGACTACGTATATGGTTCCTTCCTTGTCCAGGTATGCACCGTTTTCAAATTTGACAGCTGGGTGCTCTAGTCCTATGGATTGGTCAGGGTTTTTAATCTGGACCACAGATCTTCCTAGGCCGTCCTCATAGATGCTAGCACCTAATCGGTTGGTCCTAAGGTATTCCAACTGTGTTTTGTAAGGGCCTTCTACCCTGTACAAGTAAGGCACACCTGAACTTCCCGTAGGTCTGTCCATACCTTGAGACATCTCTGACTCACTGGTCTCCGAGCTAGGGTAATGAGAGTGGCGACTCAACTGTTGGGCCCAAGACCTTGCAGTGTGATTGACACTAGCCTCTGAAGACCTAAGGCTTTGTCTCTCTCTTACTAGGTGTCGTCCTGATCTAAGGTTCATATGCCTAACGGATTAGCCCAAATTTTTTCAGAGTACAACCTCGTTGCCGATCAATTGGTACCAGTCACTTGATTCTTTTTAGTTATTCCTCGTGTTTAAAGTCTTATCTGCTGTTACGTCGTCCGGAATACTTGAATGTTCTTCGTACTTTCAGGTTGATCGTTCCACTTTAGGTTCTTTCCTTTATGTTGTCGACAGTACAGAGATTAAGTTTTTAGCTTGAACTTGAGTTTTAGGTAGTCTTCAACTTGATAGTGGCCTATCGTCGCCCTGACTTACTCCTACTTCTAATCGCTCTTAGCCTAGGCTAGGAATTGACGAAGAGGAGTTGAGAATATTCCGACCTTTCTTGCCGAACCTTGCTCTTTAGTGCTCGAGAAGTTGATTCTCAAGCGTGTGCCACACCTTGCTTGGATACTCTCAGTTGCTTCTCAATAGGCCTGCATAAATCCCAAGATTAGCTCCAAGTAGACCTTTCAATTGACAGACAATTTATTTCAGCCACTTTTTTAATGACCCTTGTTCCCCCTTTTGCATTGTTAGAAATTTACTCTAGAGCTCCCTTGGTGTTCCTACCCCTCAGTGTGTCAACTTCCAAATATCCTATCTGAAAATCAACGCGTTATTCTTATAAAAAACAGTTGAGGGCGTGTAGTATATGTCACGAGCTTTCCGACAAGCCCTAGAGCTCAGAAAATGGATTTCGTATGAAAAAGTTATGACCGTTCAGGGTTTAGGGGGTTACTAGACAGACAGAACCTTTCGGGGGTTTTAATGCACTTTCTAAGGCCTTCGTAAGTATATGAGTACATGAAAGTGCAAATATGCCCAAAATTTAGCCTAAATTTCCAAAAATTCACACCTTAATTTTTGCCGAAAATGCCTGTCTATCGCGATAGACGGTGTCTGTCGCGATAGACACAATCTATCGTGGAGGCTGTCTGTCGCGATAGACGGTGTCTGTCGCGATAGACACAATCTATCGTGGGGGCTGTCTGTCGCGATAGACGGTGTCTGTCGCGATAGACAGTGTCTATCGTGGATTTTTGTCTGTCGCGATAGACGGTGTCTGTCGCGATAGACGCTATCTATCGTAGATTTCTGTCTGTCGCGATAGACGGTGTCTGTCGCGATAGACGGTATCTGTCGCGAAATTCTGTCTGTCGCGATAGACGGTGTCTGTCGCGATAGACGCTATCTGTCGTGAAATTCTGTCTGTCGCGATAGACGGTGTCTGTCGCGATAGACGGTATCTGTCGCGAAATTCTGTCTGTCGCGATAGACGGTGTCTGTCGCGATAGACGGTATCTGTCGCGGATTTCTGTCTGTCGCGATAGACGGTGTCTGTCGCGATAGACAGTGTCTGTCGCGAAATTCTGTCTGTCGCGATAGACGGTGTCTGTCGCGATAGATGGTGTCTGTCGCGATAGACTGAAAAAATGCAAATTTTTGAAAAACTTCTAGTGATCTAGAGTGCCCTCAAGGTGTAGGTTACAGTGCTAATCATGCATTCACAAAATGTTAAGATTTTCTGTCTGTCGCGATAGACAGAGGTTGTCGTCCCGGGACCTGTGCAGAGCCTGTCGTACCTGCGCACACTGCTGGGGATGATGGTACAGCAAAAACCTGCAAAATAGCTCAAAAAACATGCAAAAAACAGCGCATGCAAATTTGCTCTCTCGCTCTCTCTCACAAGTGAAATGAGGGAAATGAGGTGGAGGTGGGGATATAGTCAAAAAACTGAAATTTTCGCGATGATGGAGATGGACGTGGGAGATGGTGATGATGATGATGGTGAAGAAAGTAAAAGAAAATCGATGAGAGTGAAGAAAATACCTACAACTCCAACGCGTCAACTCTACGTCTTACCATCACACGCTCGTCCTCAAAGCTCGATCCCCGGCAACGGCGCCAAAATTTGGTGTAGCTCAATGATGAGTAGCACCCCCTTTAATGTCAATCCGGGAAGACGTGAGGATGGTATGAAGACCTCGAGCAAGTGGCGGCACAAGTGCGTGAGTGAGAAGCACACAAGCATGCACACACATACACACACACGCGCACACAAGGCAAGACAAAGAGTGAGAATCAATGGAGTTCTTCAGATTACTTTCAAAAGCTCTTACAAGTTTGTTTCAATTACAATCTAACCTCAAAAATGAGCTCTCTAGCTCTTTTTATAGTTTTTGACTAGCTTTTGGCCCTGTCCAGACCTAGTGTCCGGCCTAGTTAAAAATTAGGTTCCAGGGCTTATTTGAGGGCTCAAACGAAGTCTAAAAATTATGAAATTTGGTACGATGGTACTTCTAATACTCCTCAAGCTCGAGGACTCCTCGGCTTGCACAAAATGGAGTCTAATCTACCAAAAACGGGATTTACAATGTTTGTGTAGTGATTAAAATCACTTGGGTTGTACATAATCTATGGGAAAAAATGATCTGGCCTTGTTGCCGTATTGTGCATGACTCCTTTATTGCTTTGTATGCCAACAGGCACAAAAAGACAAAATAGCCTGCACAAGTGCTATGATAGTGCGTTCAAAGGCCGAAACGAGCTCAGATCGCAATTTCGGCACCACACAACAAGCATGTTTTGATCTCCTAATCACCTTGAGTATGCTCACCAAATTTCATATGATTTTGAGATTGTGACCGGAGGGTTGTCAACGATGCCCTAAATGAAGCGATGACCTGCTCTGATACCAATTGTAGGAGTTCAAAGTCTGCGAAAGCACGCAAACAACACAAGGAAGAAGAAGAAGCTTGGCGCACAACACACAATACTAAATGTATTACCACTTGATTGTACAAAGATATATAATCCGTTAGAGAAATAGGTGTATATATAAGTCGGGGGGACAAACCTCCTAAAGAGGAAAAAAGTGCCCTGGTGGTCCTAGTGTGTTCACACATCACTACCTAAGTATATCAATGGAGAGTGACCCTTCTATAGCACAACGATTTTATGTACCAGAAGACCAGTTAGGGACCTGTCATCTTGGTGATGAAACTAATCCATGCCCAGTCAAAATAAAAGTTGGTGTGACTTCTACCTTCTAGGTGTTAATATATTTAGGTAGTGATGTGTGTGAACACACTAGGACCGCCGAGGTACTTTTTTCCCTCTTTAGGAGGTTTTTTTCCCCCGGCTTGTATATACGCCTATTGCCCTAATGGGCTACTTATCTTTGTACATTCTCTAGTAATACATTCAGTATTGTGTGTTGTGCTCCAAGCTTCTACTTCTTCCTTGTGTTGCTCGCATGCTTCCGCAGACATCTAACTCCAACAATTGGTATCACAGCAGGTCGTCGCTTCATCTAGGGCGCCGTCGACACTCCTCTGTTTGCAGTCTCAGATTCGCACGAAATTTGGTGAGCATACTCAGGGTGTTTCAGAGATCAAAACAGCTTCGTTTTATGGTGCCAAAATTGCGATCTGAGATCGTTTTGGCCTCGGAATGCACTATCGTAGTGCTTGTGTAGGCTATTCCGTCTTTTTGTGCCAAAGGTATATACCAGTTTCTGTTTGCCAGTATAAGCGTCTGCTACAAGTCCAGCGGAATTCATTTAGGCAGTTCTATTCAACTTTTTGAGATACAATCAATTTTCTGCATCAAGGTATTTTCGTCACCGGCCATGGCTAAAAGCACAGATGTATTCCGTATGTTGGCTGTTGAGGATAAGTTGGATGGTACCAACTACCCATTATGGGCTTATATGATGCGACATGTGTTGGTTGCAAAAGGACTATGGAACATTGTGCAGGGTGTCGAAAAACATCCTATCACACTTGCAATTGTTACAATTGTAGGTACTGAAGCTGATGCAGAAGGTGTCGAAGATGATGATATTCTGCATATACCTGTTCGTGTTGTGGTTTCTACTGCACCTACTGCAGAACAGATTTGTTGGGATGGCAGAGATGCCCAGGCACATGCACTGATATCTTTGTCTGTCAAACGTGCCATTATTCCTCACATTCGCTCTTGTAGAACAGCTAAGGATGCTTGGGATATACTTACCACATTGTACCAAGCTAGGAATGAGGTTTGTGTTGCTTACCTCCGAAAACAGTTGGAGAGTAAGCACATGAATGAAGGTGATTCTATGGACAATTTCCTAACAAAGATCAAAGACTTGAAGGAACAGTTGATTTCTGCTGATGAGGTTATACCAGATAGCTCACTTGTGCAGACCGTTCTGAATGGTCTTCCTGATTCATATCAGAGTTTTGCTTCTACTCTTCGGTTGATGATGAAAGGCAATCCAAATGCCTTATCATTTGAGGAGTTAGTCTCTGTTCTATTGCAGGAAGATCAGTCCAGGCAGAACAGGTCCATTATGCGAGTTGCAAATCAAGCTTTCCTAGCTAGTCAGAAGGGCAAAGGAAAATGGAGCTCTTCAACTAATAAGCAGAAATCTGCTAATTCTACATATTGGAAGAAGGAAGATAAAGATGAGAAGAAATCAGAAAAGCAGAAATTGTTTTGTAAGTATTGTAAAGGGAATGATCATATCATAAAGAACTGTCCAAAATTGGCTGCTAAAGAGGCAAAGAAGAAAGAGGCTGGAATGATTGTTGTAGAGGCCTCTACACCAAAAACAGAGTATGCTAATCTTGTGCAGGAAGAAGAATGGGTGTTTACTACTGTTTGCAGTTTTGACCCATCTTCTCATGAGCAGTGCATGTCTGCAATAGACTCAGATGTTTGGTATTTTGACAGTTGGGCGACCAAACATATTACCTCGCAGTGCAGTTTCTTCTCTTCACTCGAGCCTGCCCCTACAAGGAATACTATCACATGTCCCAACAACTCCTCTTATCCTGTTATGGGAGTTAGTAAGATCATTTTGACTACTGTTGATGGTAGTTCTTCCACTTTGTCAGATGCTTTATTTATGCCAGGGATCAAGAAAAACCTGTTATCAATTTCTGCATTAGCCAAGATTGGCTTGGTTGTGAAATTTGTTAATGACAGGTGTATAGTTCATGATCTATCAAATGGTGATGTGATTATTGCTTCTGGCATTTTATGTCGTGGGTTGTATAAGCTCATAGACTATGAAATATCTGTAAATGATTTGGCATGTGCAGTAAATGATTCTCAGGCTATGTCATATGAAAAGCTTTGGCATGCACGCTTTGGTCATCTGAATTTTGCCTGCAAAAATCTGAAATGGTGTCCTCTTTGCCCAAACTTGAGGCACTTGGAAAACATGTTTGTGAAGGCTGTATTTTGGGCAAAATGCAGCATTTTTCCTTTACAAAAGATGGTTCAGTTCGGGCTACTTAGAAATTGCATTACATAGTGATGTTTGTGGTCCTATGCAGACACCTTCTTTTGGGAATTATCTTTACTTCGTGACTTTCATCCATGATTTTTCCAGGCATGCATGGTTATATCCATTGAAGGCAAAGTCCGAAGTGTTTATGTGCTTCAAACAATTTTTGGTTTTGGCTCAAAATCTGTCAGCATGTAAAATGGGCACCCTCCGTTCTGATCGAGGGCAGGAAATATATGTCTTCTGATTTTAATGCATTTCTGGCTGAACGTGGGATAAAATACCATTGTACAGTGCCATATACACCTCAACAGAATAAATTTGCTGAACGAAAGAATAGGTCACTCATGGAGATGGTGAGGTGTATGGTCAAGAGTCAGGCTTTACCACATAGTTTCTGGCTTGAGGCCGTCATGTGTGCAGCATATGTACTGAACAGGTGTCCCACTAAAGCACTGCAGTCTATCACTCCATATGAGGCTTGGCATGATCGCAAGCCATTTGTTGCTCATCTACGTGTTTTTGGTTGTCTGGCATATGCATTAGTGCATGAACAACATCGCAGAAAATTGGATGATAAAGTAGTAAAATGTATTTTTGTTGGGTACAGTTCTGAAAATAAAGGCTATCATCTATATCATCCACAAACTAAATGCATCCACGTTATCCGTGATGTTGTTTTTGTGGAAGATGTTATTCAGCCATTGCTTTCATGTACTAAGGAAACATATGTTAGCTCCAAAGACATGTATGATACTTTGTTGCCTCTTTTTACAGGTGGACAGTCTAGTGCTGGTCCTAATGAGGCAACTTCTCAGCCTTTGTAGGTTTCATGTGATGATGTAGATAATTCCATTTCTGATGCAGATGTACATGATGCACTTATTGATGAGAGAGCTGATATTGAGCAGGCAAGAACTATGCCAAAATGGCTGGTGCAGCCCTTGTGTGATAGCAAATTAGATGCACCTCTGTCATATCGTACTCATTCAATCTCTCATAGTGCCTCTTTTGCATTAGATTGCTATGATGTGGCTGCATCTATTCTCTGTGATGAGAATGAGCCTGTTTCGTTTGATGAAGCAAAAAATTTAGAAAATTGGATGGCTACTATGCAATCTGAATATGATGCTATAATGAAGAATGGTACTTGGTCTTTATGTGACTTTCCTCTATGCAAGAAAGCCATTGGCACTAAGTGGGTATACAAGCTGAAGCGTAAATCAGATGGTACAGTTGATAGGTATAAGGCTATGCTTGTTGCAAAGGGTTATGCACAGGAAAGAGGCATTCATTTTGATGAGACCTTTGCACCTACATGCCGTATGACTACTGCTCGGAGCATTTGTGCACTTGCAGCTCATCATGGTTGGAATGTACATCAGTTGGACATTAAAATAGCATTTTTGAATGGTGACTTGCATGAAGAAGTGTATGTTTTTCAGCCCCGTGGCTTTGTGCAAAAAGGGCATGAAAACCAGGTGTGCAGGTTAAAGAAGGCATTATATGGTTTAAAGCAAGCACCACGTGCTTGGTAAGAGAAGATACATGCCTATCTGATTGCACATGGTTTTGAGAACAATCCAACTGAAAGCACCTTATATGTTAAGCATGCTAATGATGTGCTTCTGATAATTGTTGTCTATGTTGACAACATGTTGCTCACTGGTCCTATTGAGAAGCATATTGCTAATTTTAAGGCTGATTTCCATGCCTCATTTGAGATGTCTGATTTGGGGGATTGGCATCACTATCTGGGCATTCAGATTATGCAAGTTGATGGTGGAATGGCTTTGTGTCAAACGAAATATATTGACACATTATTGCAGTGTTTTGGCCTTGAAGACTGTAAGCCTATTGCCACTCCTATGGAGATAAGTTTACGATTGAGTCTTTATGATGTTGGAGATGCATTTGATGATGTTCTCCATCAGCAGGCTATTGGATGCTTGATTTACTTATGCATTATGCGGCCAGATATTCAGTTTGCTGTCTCACAGATGAGCAGGTTTATGCATTGCCCAAGAGTCAAGCATTGGCAGGCGGTTAAGCGCATCTTTCGCTACTTGAGTGGTACTCGGCTTCTTGGGTTGTTTTATCCCAAGGGGGGATCACTACCGCCAGATTTGCATGCTTTTTCTGACTCTGATTGGGCTGGTTGCTATGACACTCATGTGTCCACTAGTGGCTTTTGCTTCATGCTTGGTAGCTCATGTATATCTTGATTGAGCACGAAGCAGCCTACTGTGGCCACTTCCAGTTGTGAGGCTAAGTATAGGGTAGATTTCACAGCTACTATTGAGTGTGTGTGGCTCAGACGCCTTATGGCTAATTTGGGTGTTGGTGAGACTTCTGCCACCACCATCTTCATTGACAGTCAGAGCGCAGTGGCAGTTGCGAGGAACCCAATGTTCCATACTCGCACTAAGCACATTGAGGTGCATTATCACTATCAGGGAGAGGTTCTCTGCTGGGGAGATCAGCTTGGCATATGTGCCCATGCAGGAGAACATTGCAAACCTTCTCATGAAGGCTCTACCTAGGGAGAAGTTTGGAGCTTTCCGCAAAGCTTTGGGCTTACTTCCTTTTGTCGAGTGATTTCCACATAGCTTGGAACTTCCTTATACATGAGTGTCAGCTTCTTGTTCACTGCATCACTCCCAAGGGGGATTTGTTGATATATTTAGGTATTGATGTGTGTGAACACACTAGGACCGCCAGGGCACTTTTTTCCCTCTTTAGGAGGTTTTTTTCCCCTGGCTTGTATATATGCCAATTGCCCTAATGGGCTACTTATCTTTGTACATTCTCTCGTAATACATTCAGTATTGTGTGTTGTGCTCCAAGCTTCTTCTTCTTCCTTGTGTTGCTCGCGTGCTTCCGCAGATGTCTAACTCCAGCACTAGGAGGATCTGTTAACTCTGTTAAAAGAATTCACATATGTCTTTGCTTGGGACTATAGAGACATGAAAGGCCTAGATCCCAAAATTTACCAGTATCTGGTTGTATTGAAACTAGTGCTCATCCAGTAAAGCAACAAAGTTACCGAATGAATCCCAACTATGCTCAGCAGGTTAAGGAAGAAATAGATAGATTAATTTGTGTTGGATTTATTATCCTAGTGGAGCATGCTGAATGGATTTCACTGATTGTAATTATACCCAGAAAGAATAAGCAACTTTGTACATGTGTCGATTATAGAAAATTAAATGCAACCATTATCCCTGATCCATTTCTGTTACCGTTCTTAGGACGATCTAGCTGGCAGATAAATGTAGCCACTATCCTTGATCCATTTCTATTACCGTTCTTAGGACGATGTAGCTGGTAGAGAAATGTATTCATTCTTAGACGGATATAGGTGCTACAATCAAGTCAAGATGGCCGAGGTAGATATACCCAAGACTACGTTCATTACTAACTGGGTTTTTATGCATGTACGGTGATGTGGTTCGGTCAGCGCAACGCACCAAGCACCTTTCAACAATGTATGCAAGAAATCTTTTCATCATATTTGACTAGTTTTATGAGAGATTACCTCGATGACTTGTCATTGTTCAGTGACACTACTGCTCACCTCTAGCATCTTTGCTACTACGTTCTTAAGTGCTGGGAATACCATCTTTGTTTGAATTCCCATAAGTCTATTTTTGCAGTTGTCTGTGATAAGCTCCTAGGGCACATCATTTCTCAACAAGGAATCTAGATATATCTTGATAAAGTATAGGTTATCCTAAATGCTCCACCTCCCAAAACTCCTAAGGAAGTTATGCGCCTTTTGGATCAAATCTCTTGGCATGGCCGTCATCTCCGGTGGTTGGCTCACCTAACTATTCCTCTCACTCAACTGGCCACTATGTCTCCTCCTTAGTTGGGTTGGACTGAAGAATGCCATCTTAGTTTTGAGCACCTCAAAACTCTTCTTACATAGGCTCCGATCCTACAGGCACCAGATTGGCAATTGCCTTTTCATGTGTTCATTGACGCTTCAGATATTAACATAGGTAGTGTCTTAATGCAACGTTAGGATAAGTGGTACTACCCCATTTATTATGCTAGTCATTGCCTTGCCACAGCTAAATGAAATTACTCTGCCACTGAGCGAGAGCATTTGGGGTTGATCTACTCCATCAAAAAGTTCTGGCATTATTTATTAGCCTGCAAGTTTACCTTCCACGTGGATCATTCTGCTTTAGTATACCTAATGCGACATTAGCATCCAGGAGGTTGCCTAGCTCGTTGGGTCCTACTCCTCCAAGAATTATTATGATGTTGTCCATCATCCGGGATCTTTACATGCGATTGCAGACTTCTTATCTAGACTCGATGTCAGTGAGGCTCTGATAGGGGTGGATGATTCTTCTCCAACTATCTATATGACTACATCACCTAGTACCTTTACAAATTGTTGATTCCTACAATGATACGTTGATGATCTTTCTTACTACATGATGTCCACCTGATGATGTCTACAATGCGGCTTGCCAAATTTTAGCTATCTATAGCAGATAATTTTGTATTATCATTGGCTGACTTTATTACGCTGATCCTTCAGGAGTTTGGCTCCGATGTATTCCTACTCATGAAGTCCCCTTGGTGATCATCATGGCTCATTCTCTTCCATCTGGTGGTCATTTCTCTATGAATCTGACCTACCAGAAGATTTTGCAAAGTGGCTTATGGTGGCCCACAATGTAGTGCAATATCCATGCTGACGTTAAACAATGTGATGGTTGTCAATCCACCGAACAACCCTTATATCGGCATTAGTTCTTGCTCCAACCTATTTTGCCCTTTGAACCTTTCCATAAGTGGGGATTAAACTTTGTGGGGCCTATTTCTCCATCGACCATTTCAACTAATAATAGATATATATTAACATGTATTGATTATGGGCTGAGATATATTCGCTCAGCAACTACTTAGGTGGTTGCTAAATGTCTCACTTGAGATGTTTTCCCTAGGTTCGAGTTACCTTTGGAAATTGTTTTTGATCGAGGAACACACTTTGCCAACACCCTCATGCAGGATTCAACTCAAACTTCCATTATTGTTCATAAATTTAGTATGCCCTATTACCCACATGCCAATGGATTGGTCAAAAGCACCAATAAAACTCTGCTCATGATGCTTAAAAGATTGATAACAAAATATCATGAATGGTGGGATCTACTACTCCCTTCTATTCTTTGGGCCTATTGGACCACTTATAAAGTCTCTACTGAATATACACCATTTAAGTTAACTTACGGAGTCGAAGCTATTGCTCCAATGGAACTAGTGGTGCCCAACTTACGTGTTGCCATTGAAAAGAAATTATTGCTAGCCTAACTCTTTTTATGCTCGCCTCGATGACTTGCACTCCCTAGATGAGCAACAAGTTGAAAGTTTTTCGTTGCTGCAAGAAGTCCAACTCTATCAAGCCAGGACCCATGATCGCTTCTTGCATACTCCTATTTTTGAAGTGGAATGGTTAGTCTTGTTTTATAATTCTAAGTTTGATCCAACCACATGAAAACTCAAGCTTCATTGGTTTGGCCTATACCGAATTTTGGCACAATTGGTCCCGGCCACATTCCAATTGGAAACTCTCACCAGATAGGTGCTCCCTAATCCAATAAATGGATCAAAGTTGTGCCCCTTTCGTCCGCCTTCCGTGTCATCCTACTTTGTTGAGTTTATCAATTGGAAGTTACCTATGTTGTATTCCCATCAATAATCGATGAAGGACTCTCTTTTTCTTGTTATGTTTTTGGTCACTACTTTAGTTTCCATCGTATTACCACTATACGTGTTTTGGCTCCTTTTCGGTTGACCCATTGACCATAAATCATTCCGAAATTTTGTCAGGGATCTATTTTTCAAACCAAATGAACTCTTTTTTATACATCTTCATGTTGGTAGACCAATCATGGCGATGACCCTCCACTTTCCATGTTCATGGTTTTGCCATGTGTTTGATTGATGGATGGCGGCCAAATCCTCCCTATGTGTATTACCCTTTTGATGGGTTGCATGTCATTTCTTTGTCTCCTTTATTGTGTCTTTTGTGTAAGAGATCAATGTGTTCTCTGTGTGTTCTGTGATCTTGCACATTATGTTTCTATGCACGTGTATTTGCAGCAGCCATGGAAACCTTGTCCCATATCACTACCTTTAGTGAGAGCATCTCCCATGAGCTCGCTGAGTACTTACAAGCATGTGGCTTGCTCCGTTTCACTGAGTTGACATGGCACACTATGGCAAAACATCCCTTGTCTGTGACCATTGCCCGACGGATCGCCAATTGCTCTGTCTCTAACATTGCATGGTCGGTTATTGTGTCATTCTTTATGGCTCACATCACGGTCAATATTGTCTTCTCTCGACTCATCCTATCTAATGAGGTCACCCAATTACCATTAGAGACCATGAACCAGTTGTTTCCCTGCAAATCATCCAATGAATATGTTATCATGTGTCGACCCCTTCCAGAATTTCATGCTCTCTAGTTCCTAGTCAACACCGTAAATTTACAGAAACATAATTACAGTATCTCCCATCCTATGTACTCCATCATTGATTTGGTTACCCGTGAGCCGATCAATTGGGATCTCTTTTACTTTATTTGCATTCACCAAGAGTGCCAAGCGGTTGTAAAACAGTTAGCCAGACGTGATTTTCCTCCAACCAAACTCCGAATGCACCTCCCGCTATGTCTGTCACCCATGTCCCTCCTCTTCTTGCGATTGCTACATCTTCCCACATGGACCAAGATGACAATGATGATGTTCTCCTGTGCTTTCCCAAGAAGCACTTTCGTGTCGATGTGATGTCCACTCCCACTTCCAACTCCTCCTATGCCCCTCTCAATATTAGAATTGTAGTTACTCCCAAAGAAGTTTGCACTATTGTGGTGGTTCCCAAAACCAACATCAAGTCTTCTATCAATGGTGTTATCATCAAGGTCACTGACCAACCTCCCAGCTCATCACTGAAGGATCTCAAAAACTATAAGAAGGGCTAGAGGGCTCATTTTTGAGCTAAGCTTGTTAGAGTTTTGAGCTATTGTAATAGACTTTTGAGTAACTTCTTGAGTAATCTAAAGAACTCCATTGTTCCTCTCTTTGTTCTTGCCTTGTATGCATATGTGTGTATGTCTGTGCATGCTTGTGTGCTTCTCACTCACGCACTTGTGCCATCACTTGCTCATAGTCTTCATACTAGTCCTCACATCTCCGCGGACTGACATTTATGAGGTGGATCTCCTCACATTGGTACTTGCCATTGTGCTACAGTGACACCAAATTTGGTGTCATAATTTGTGTTTTTTCTATCTATCGTGACATACCAAAATCACGACAGATGGCAGATAGCATCTATCGTGATAGACACCCGTCTATTGCGATAGACAGGACCCCACGATAGACATTGTCTATCGTGGCAGACCGACTTCACGATAGAAGACAGACAACGTCTATCACGATAGACATTGTCTATCATGACAGACAGCCTCACAATAGATAATAGACCCTGTCTATCGTGACAGGCACCCATCTATCGTGATAGACAGGAACCCATGATAGACACTGTCTATTGTGGCAGGCCGACTTCATGACATATGATAGACATCATCTATCACGACAGACACTCGTCTATCGTGACAGACAGAGCCCATGATAGACATCATCTATCGCGACAGACACCCTCTATCGCAACAAACAGCCACGCGTTACAGACATCGTCTATCGTGATAGGCAAACATTTTTGACAAAAATTAAAGTGGTAATTTTTTGAAATTTTGGGCTAATTTTGGGCATATTTTTACACTCAATTATTTGTACAATTACAAAGGCCCTAGAAAAAGTACACAAATGTCTTGAGACATCCTCTTTGGTTTTTTTAACCCCCAAAACTCTAAATCAACATAACTTTTTTTTCATATGAAATCTGTTTTTTGAGCTCTAAAGCTCGTTGGAAAGCTCATGGTGAATCCTACACGGCCTCAACTGTTTTCCTTAAGAATAATGTGTTGATTTTCAGATAGGGTATTTTGAAGTTGACCCTCTATGGGGTAGGTACACTAAGGAAGCTCTAGAGGAAATTTTCTGGCAATATAAAAGGGGGAAAAAGGGTCATTAAAAGTGTCTGAAGTAAATTGTTTGTCCATTGAAGTTGAAAACTCGAGCTAAACTTGGAATGTTTACAAGATCACTAAGAGCTCTTGGAGAGACCGAAGCAAGTGCCAGCATGTGCAAGCTTGGGAACACGCTTCCTGGGTAGACGAGTGCAACAAGGAGAAGCTACTTGAGGTTGGAAGATTTCTCAACCCCCTCAGTCCATTCCTAGCTTAGGCTAAGTGCGGATAGATGTTTTGATTGACTAGGGGTACAATAGGAACATTCATGTTCTAGGAGTCCAATTTCTCAAGTCTAAGAATAGGTTAAATTGCAGTCAAGGGACAACCTAAGGGAAAAGAACTTAAGCTAAGTGGACGAAGAGAATCAAGTATGACACACTTAAGTGCTCCTGATGACACTTCACTAAAGACAAGAAAACACATGCAAAGGACATTAAAAGGAACAAGTGATTGGAATCAAGAATCCACAATGAGGTTGTACAAGGGTCATTGGGTTAATCAGTAGGGCATATGAACCTGAGATCAAGAAGACACCTAGGGAGAGACCGTCCAAGTATTAGATCTTTTGAGGCTAGTGTCAACCATACTTGGACCCAGCAGTTGAGCGATTACCCTTACGTTCTAAGTTCAGAAACAAGTGATTCTGAGATGTCTTATAGCATGGAGAGACCTGTAGGTAGCTCAGGAGTGGCATACCTAGAAAAACCAAAGGTTCCTTACAAGACTCCACTGGAATATATCAAGACCAATCGATTAGATGCACACATCTCTGAGGACAGTCTTAGGAGATATGTTGTCCAAATAAAGAACCCAGATCAATCCATTGGACTAGAACATCTAGTACTAAAATTCAAAAACGGGTCATACATAGATAAAGAAGAGACAATGTATGTAGTCACCAACCACTCAGATAGGAGAGATGAATTTGATAACCTAATCTCAGAGCCCGAGATAGGTGACATAGAGCAAGAGAACTTAGGAAGAGAGCCAAGAACCCCTCGAGGAAAATCTGTCCTGACCAGAGTGATCACTCCAGAGTGGGTTCCGTAGGACAATAAGATCATAGACTTGCTCTTCAACCAAAAGACAGACAATGCCTTTTGGAGGTATAAACTTGACCAACCTAATGAAGTGGGAATGCTTACCATATATGAATTCAAAGATCCAGATTCCCCAGAAAAAGTGAACTACTTAGACAATACCTCAAAGAGGGTCTTTGTGGTATCCGAGCATGGTAGGCATGCCTATACTTGGAAAGGTGAATTCATTTTTCCCCAACTGAGATCCAATGTCTCATAGCTTGGACATCTCAAGCTCATGGAACTCAAAGAGACAAGAGTAGAGACAGAACCGAGATGAGCTTCGCTAACCCATTGGGAAGAGAAAGAACAAGAATAGAGATAGATAGAATGGACAATGAGAGACATAGAGACCCGAGGCATCAAAGAAATGCAGATGAATTCCCTCTGACAAGGCCTAGAGAACATACTAGGACCTTGAGGCCAACACAATTGGTTAAGTCCATGAAGAATTACTTCGATGGCACTGAAGACCCATACGATCATGTGGCAGAATTTAGGCAAGACTTAAGAGCTGAACAAGTTGATGACTTATTCACACAGTACAATGCTTTTGGTCTAACCCTTAAGAACACGGCCCTTACATGGTTTCAACCACTACAACAAAGGCAATTTAGAAACATAGACCAACAACTAGAATCCTTAAATCACGAAATTTTCAAAAAGTGGCATAAGGCACAACACTTCCTCATTGATCCATAGTTTTAAACAAACACCCCAAGAGCCAATGAGACTTCCAGGAAGGAGGTTCAGACAATACCTTGAGAGATGCCCTTCTCCAGAGTTACCCACACCAGCCACAAGTCGCTTTATTCTTAGATGGATTGTTAAGTACCAAATTGAGATCTTATGTGTACTTGAAGGACCCTAGATCCATAGAAGAGTGTGTACACATGTGCATAGACATTGAGGATAATCTAGGAGAGGAATTAGAGCTTTCAAACATCTATAAAGATTTAGATAGCTCTACTAGCCTCAATTCAACACCATCCACATCTATTGAGGAACTTGTAGAGAAGGTAGCTCAGAAGTTAGGAGTCTCTAGCAAACAAATACCGAGGTTTTCCCTAGTGAAACAGTGTTATACCTGTGGAGGAGACCACATGGTTAATGTGTGCCCTATCATGGCTCAACCCCAAGTGAACCCTAACATCCAATATTGCACCATAGAAAGGAGATATACCAACCGCAGTGCACAAGACTGCCCATATAATAAACAAGTTGTTAGACAAATTTTTCCTCATTTGTATCCACAATTGGGAAGATACCAGAACCAGTACCCACCCCAGTAATATGGTAGGCCCCAACAATCCTACCAGCCACCTTATCAGGGTCAACAAAGGCCTCAGCCAGTGCTAGTACAACAAGCTCCTTCTCCAACCAATGTAATCCTAGTGAAATATGTAGATGTCGACGAAAATTTGAATAGAGCCTTAGTACCGGTATCACCATTTCTCTTAGAAAGTGACCCAAATGGTCATAGTTTTGACTCGACTCATATTGATAGTCCACAGGCTTACTATATGCAGTCACCTGAGCATAATGAGTCATACTATTATGAAGACCCGAGTGAACCTAGTTGGGAGCCAGAATATGCAAATGTCATGTATGCAAATCCTAACTCTAGGCCCCAACTTAGGTAGATAAGACCCCCATTTCCAAGAGGACCATGCTATCAATGTCAGGGAGATCACCTCATTCGTGATTGCCCTATGCCTGCACCTAAACAACCCCAATCTGTGACAATTCAAGGTTTTTACCCATATTGTGGGAAGGAGCACCTGTTACGAGATTGTCCTAAGAACCCCACCAATATGCCAAAAATTACTCCTATCAATGTCATTGGGTTAGTGGTAGACTCTACGGGAAGTGTGACTTCCACTACCCTAGTGCAAGTCATCACGAGAGCTCAGGCACTTAAGCAAAGCCAAGACTTCGGTGAGCAAAAGAGTTCTGAGGTTAGCGAGACCAAGACTCAAAATAAGAAGAGGACAAGAGCTTGGAGAGAAAGTCGTGAATGAATGAAAAGGCAATGGATAAAGAAGATGAGCGAACTTGAGGAAAGCCTAAGAGAAACAAAAGCCAAGATAATTGAACTCACATCTCAAACGCACTCTCACACAACTCCACCACCAGCTTTCCCATCACCTTCCAATCCACCACCTTCTAACCCACCTCACACAATCCCATCACCACCTAGAATAGGATCAGTCTTAGCAGATTCCACTCCGGAAGAACTAGACATGATGCTTAGAGCATATCAGGCCAGAATCTAGGAAGGGCCAAATGTGATAGATCATGAAAGATGTTACCCTAGACCTGACCTAGATCTTGAACAAACCAAGCTCCACGCTAAGGTGGTAGAATTGGCTCAAACCATGTTTGAAGCTAGTTGTCTTTTCAATTACTCTAGTTCAGCTAAGACTCAGTTACATTCTAATGGACTATTAGATAGATTGGAGAGGCTAATTGCAAAATCCGAAAAGGAAGCCACCTCCTAGGGTAAGGATAGGGCAAGTGAAAGAATGAGCATTCCTCCCCAGGAAGCGTATGTGCCTAATTCCACTGAACCAGACACCACTTGTTCTATGAATCATTATTCCCAAGAATTTCTAAGAGAAATTCAAGAAGAGAAATGGGCTAAAGAAAGTGAAAATCTTCCTCCCTTTGAGCTTGTGGATGACCGCATGGTCAACTCCCACAAGACATTCCTTCCATCTATGGAGAGCAGGAAGATGAACAGCCTAGTGAGCGGTTAGAATTCGAGTCTAATTCTTTACAGGAATTGCCTCATTTCACATGTCCATGGGAAGTGAAGTCTACCTGTATGAGAACTATTCTCCCACGGTCATGATAAGAAACAAAGACTCCATCATACCTAGGAATATAGAGGTAGTAAAGAACACTATAGTTCATTGCAATCTCACTTTAGAGGGGCTACCCAAGGTTCAGCTAGAATTATGGAAACACATAGCCAACCAAGTGCCAGAAGTAGCAAAACCTCGTTCCCAGGTAGGATCTCATAGAATATTTCTAGAAATACCTTTGGACAAGATAGGAGACATGAGCGAAGGGGAAGAAGGAAACACCTATCTTCCCATTACCCATCAAGGTTACACCACCAAGGCAATTTTGGACTCAGGTGCAGAAGTTGCAATTGCTACCACTTTCTTATGGAAGCGTTGGGGCAAGCCAGCACTCAGGCCCACCAGATTGAAATTACAAATGTCTGATGGTCACATTGAAAAACCCTTAGGGCTACTAGAAGGAATAACTCTCACTACTTGTGGTGTAGAGTTTAAGCATACTTTTGCTATATGTGACTTTAGCAAAAATCAGGTCTATGAGATGATTTTGGGAAGACCATTCCTGAGACAATTGCAAGTAGTACAAGATTGGGGAACCTATTCCTTATATTTGAAACACTTAGGTGTTACAACCAAAGTCAATCTCAAGGATTCCTCTCATAGAGATGTGCCCCCATTCAATGGAATCCCATCCATAGAGCCATAGACGACATGGAGTCGGTGCATTCCATAGGATCAAGATCCTCTTGGATGCATGAAGACACTCACTTGTGGATGTGTAGAGTGGCAGAAGAAAAAGAGAAGAGAGAAAAGGCCAGAGAAGTAGGTGCGAAGGAAACTCATAGATCAATTCGAGACCCAGCCTATGCACCTATAGTATTTCCAGATGAAGAGTTTGAACCTCATGGTTGGGCGGAAATTCTAGCAACAATGGATGTAGCCATCAATGAAGAACAATAGAAACCCCACTGTGACGAGGATGGCTATGACATTTCAGTCTTCATGGTAGAACCAATGATGCATGATTCAGTTCTTGAAGAATGCAAGCCGAGTATGGAAGAAATTGAACAAGAGAGCGAATCAGATCTCGAGTCAATCATTATGGACCCTCTTTTTGCATCAGAAGAGGATTATTTCTACGAAGTAGAAGCTCACCAACAAAGACATGAAGAATTTATGAATCGTGTGAGATTAACCACACAGATAACCACCAAGAGTGAAGACAAGAAAAGAAAGAAGAGAGAAGTCGTAGCAGGTGAGGAAGATGGAGACAGGTTTACGATTGAGTCTTCATGATGTTGGGGATGCATTTGATGTTGTTGTCTATCAGCAAGTTGTTGGATTCTTGATTTAATTATGCATTACTCGACCAGATATTTAGTTTTTTGTCTCACAGATGAGCATGTTTATGCACTGCCCATGTGTCAAGCATTGGCAGGCGGTTAAGTGCATCTTATGCTACTTGAGTGGTACTTGGCTACTTGGCATATTCGTGTCACTCTAGCACAATCGCAAGTACCAACGTGAGGAGCTTCACCTCATAAATGTCAATCCGCGGAGACGTGAGGACAGGTATGAAGACCAAGAGCAAGTGAAGTGCACAAGTGAGTGAGTGAAAGCACACAAGCATACACACACATACACACACACGCGCACAAGGTAAGAGCAAAGAGTGGAACAATGGAAGATCTTTGATTACCAAAAGAACTCTCTTACAAAGCTGAAATCTACAACAAGCTAACCCCCAAAATGAGCTCTCCAGCCCTTTTTATAGTTTTTGAGTAGTTTTGACCTTGTGCAGACCTAATGTCCGGCTTAGTTAAAAATTAGGTTCCAAGGCTTATTTGGGGACTCAAACGGAATCTAAAAATTATGAAAATTGGTAGGATGATACTTCTAATACTCCTCAAGCTCAAGGACTCCTTGGCTTGAACAAAATGGAGTTGTAAAAATAGAAAATGGTATTTACAATGGTTTTCAGTGACAAAAGTCACTATATGTATAGGGATTTCTTATGAGAATTTGACATGTGCTTCTTGGAGCTCCCTACATGCTCCTTCTTCTTGTGTATCCACTTCATTGATGCGCTTCACTGCTAGTGTGTGACCTTGACTGTCAACACTCCCCCCCCCTCTAGAGTCTGTCGTCCCAGACAAACCCTTGTTGTAGTGGTTGTTCCATGTAGTGTGTGGAGAGATAGTGTCCATTATGTATCCACAGGAGCGCTCCATCTTCCAATTGTAGCTTGGGCAGTGGTCTGGTTCTTCAGTTTGTCACTGCTACCTTTGTAATTACTTCTTCCTTGCATTCCAGCTTGATGGTGTCTTTGTGAGCTTCAAAAATTGTGAGCTACTCAAAAGAGGTTGTCAATGTTGGTTATGAGTAACTCTCATGGTGGATTGCTTCCTTGCACTTGTTGTTGTCACCGTGATGTCCTCTGGCTCTTCCAAAGATGGCTTCCCTCGTTTGCATGCCAAGTACTTGTAACCCATAATGGATGATGGGTCAGTGCATTAGTGCATGGGTTGGACAAGATATGCGCCTTGTGCATGGCCTTGTAATATAGCCCTATGCATGCATACTTGGAAAATTCATTGGAAAAGTTATGGTGCAAGAAGTTGGGTCTTGAGCTATGTGCTCAAGGGTATGCCGATGCAGAGGTTTCCTAATCGACCATGGTTATGTTGTTGTTGAAGCATACAATTCTTACCATGGTGAAAGTTCCGTTGATCGTCACGCTTCATGTTGTATGCCCGTTGTGATGATTGACCACTGGCTTGTCTCTCGTGTTGATGGATGTCCGTGTTGATGGTTCTCATCAGAGATTGTTCAAGCGTGCACTCCTGTCCTGTCGCTCTCTTTGTTTCTTTTTCTTTTCTTTTTTTTTCCTTTCTTTTTCTTTTTCTCTTTTTTTTTTGGAACAATGGAATAAAACAAGAAGAAAGGTGTTAGCATCAATAAAATATTTTACATATGTCAAATGTGTATCATGTGCCTGGGATTCTCAATTATGTCTATGCATGGCCGTGTAAGGAGGCCCTATATTAATGCATACTTTGGAAATGCATGACCTGAATGGTGCAAAAGACAAGGTTATGCCAAAGGCACATGGTTGTTGCTTGGTCGAGGCTTGTGATGTTACTTGTAGACTTGATGCAATCTTTGTTTGGAGATGTCGATTGAATCTTGCAATGATGTAATCCTCCTTATAGGGATCCATTTGAGAATGGTATGTGGTCCTGTGGAGATCACTTCTGGCCCTTTCATCTTTGGATAGTTTCTAAAATTTGATATCCACCGTGGTCGGCTCCTTGGTGTTGTGGAAGTTGTTGGTACTTTTGGCTTCAAAACCATATCCTTTGTGATTGACGTTTTATTACCGGCCAAGAGATGAATTCATCTTCTTTTGGTGTCTGCCCTTGGTTTCGACTCTTGCTTCTCCATGGTGTTTTTGCTGAGATTTTTCTCATGAAGGAGATCATATGGTTTTGTGCATGTAAGCGTGCCTTGGGTACCCAAATGTGTAATTGTCCTTGTTGAGCTACAACCAATTTCTTAGGCACCCAAATTTGGGCATTATTATGGTCGGTCTTCATCGATTGCTTTGGTACCCAAATCTGTCGGAGATCTTGGGATTTAACGTGTCCTTGTTTCTTGGTGCTTCTTTTAGCATGGTTAGCCAGCTTTGATGGGAATGGTTGTGGCACAGCTAGTGGTTGTTACCCACATCTGCTTCATACCCTGAGCTTCTTTCTTCTTGAATTTTGTCTGGCTAGTTGATATAGCAGATGTCTTTTTTGCTTGCCTCTTTGGTCGAGTTACACTTGCATTAGTATGTAAAGAAGAAGAGATGTTTGCTGGCCTTTGAGCTTGTGCTTCCATGATTGAGTCCTTTTGCTTCGTAGGGTTTTTAACACACACAACATTTTCTTTACGAAGATTAGTTTCGGAAGAACTAAGAGAATGTGTGACCTCTGGATTTGTGAGCATGCAATTGTCTAATTCTAAAGTAATACATTGTTCATGTGCCCAAACTTGAAGGATTTGACTTCTTAGGTTCAAGTTGATTGCATGGTCGTAAATCCAAGCTTGACCCACGACAAGTGGCTCTATAATGTCCTCATCATGACATACTAGCATTTTGACTTTCATTGGAACATCTTGAAGGTAGATGGGAAGTTCCATCTCACCCAAACATGGGGTTTCCACACCTCCCAAACCTATGAGATAGGCTTCTATGGGCTTTATGTTCAATTGCAAGTCTTTATGTTGCTACACCTGAGTCAATCAATGCTCTCACAGTCCTTGCATTCTTCCCATGTCCTACCGCTATGGTCACAAAAGGACGTCGATCAATTATTTGAGAAGCAATTGCACTTGATGTTTGACACATGGCCATGTGGTATCTTGGGGCCTCACGATCGATATCTAGGTCTTAACTTATTTTTCCTAATGTGTTCTCTAGCCTCTGCCTGTGCTTCTTCTCTTACCCTTAACTCTTCTTCTTTTCACTTCTTAGCAGTGTTGAGCCTCTGTAGCATATCCTCTGTAAGAGGTTCCTGATATAGCTTGACTCGACAACCACTGATATAGTTGGGCAAGATATCACCTTCTAGTGTGGCCAATTGAACTGCACCGCTAGTGGAAATTCTATTGATGATCGTGGGTCCATATCCTCTTTTTTCCAATTTATGGGCATGTTGTTTTAGTGTGTAAACCAACACTAGGTCTCCCTCTTTCAAGCCCTTATCTTTGATATGTGCATCAAAGTATGCCTTTTGTCTTTTCTTTGCAGCATAGATGCCTGCCGCCGCTCGTAGCCTTGTCTCACCTAAGCGTTCGAGATCAAAGATCCTAGAGGATAACTCGTGTCCATTCCACTCATGCTCTTGTGCTACTTTTAAAGTTGGGATTAGGAAGTCCAATGGTAGCACAACATTTTGTCCGAAGACCATCTGAAATGGGGTGGCATTGAGTACCATTTTATAGGCAACTCGATAATCCCAAACAGCATGATGAAGTTGTTTGTCCCAATCAGAGCGTTTGTTATTTACTAGTTTTGTCAGTACATTACACAGGATCTTGTTTGTGCTCTCGGCTTGTCCGTTAGCTTGTGGATGATAGGGGCAGAATTCTTATGTATCACCAAGAATTCTTGGAGAAGATTTTCAATGACTTCATTCAAGAAGTGTGTGCCCCTATCACTTACTAACTCTATTGGTAATCCATATCTCGTGAACACATTCTCAAATAAGAACTTTGTCGTTGTTTGAGCATCATTCTTTGTTGTGGCTTTAACTTCTACCCACTTTGTAAGGTAGTCGGTGGCTATAATAATGTACTTAGCATGGGAGTCTCTAGCTAGGGGGTTAATAGGACCTACAAAGTCTATGCCCCACTTCGAGAATGCATGTCCTCCCATCATTGGCCTCAAAGGCATCTCATCTTTTCTAATTGGGTACTGGGCACGTTGGCATGTGTCACATTTCTTCACATAGGTATGTGCTACCATATGAAGAGTGGGCTACCAAAGTCCTGAGAATAGAATAGTCTTAATTACTCAATCAGGACCAAAATGTCCACCTGCAACACTTGTGTGTGCGGCTTCCAAGACTTTTAAGTAGTCTGATTCATGAACGTAGTCTTAAGTAACCATCTTTGCCTCTTCGGTATAGGTTATCTCCTATGAGGGCGTAGTCTTGAGCTTCTTGCTCTATGCTTTGTTTCCTTGATAGACTAGCCTCATTGGGTAATGTTCCTGATCTCATGAATTCTACCAATGGAGCACTCCAATCTGGAATTGATGATACATGGTAAAGAGTCACATGCTCCACAGGGAGTCTCTTCTGGCACACTGGACAATTCTTGATCCACTCATGAATTTCTTTATCCACACTAGTCCAATACACTCCTAAACGTTTTAGATTTTGCAATGTTCGTTGTTTTGAATAGTGATTCCCTAGAAATCCTTCATGGGCTTGTCGCAACCAACTACTATGCTCATCATCCTCGACACAACAAGCTAGAACACCTTCCATGTCTTGTTTATACATGCTTCCTGGCAATATTTGATAGCTTTGTGACCATACAATTTCATCCTTGTTCGTCTTCACATTCTTGTTTGCAGGTTCGAAGGTTAGGACTGGTACCAACTTATTCGCCCATTTAGGAACAACTTCTAGATTGAACAGATAAGCATTGGGCAATTCATCTGACACTCCTTGCGGTGACTCTCCTGAAGTGATGTGAGAAAGATGATCTGCCCTAAGGTGGGTCTTACCTTTCCTGACAACCACTTCAAAGTCATATTCCATTAGTAAGAGGAACCATCTTACTAGACGTCCTGTATTACAAGGTTTATTGACTAGGTATAATAAAGCTTGATGATCAATGAAAAACTTGAACTTGTTGGCCAATAGGTAGTGTCTAAACTTTTTTACAGCATACACCATGCCTAAGCCTTCTCTCTCAGTTGTGGTGTAGTTTCATTCAGCAGCGTTCAATTGCCTACTAGCATAGGCTATAGGCAAATCTAAATTTCCTTCTCCTGTGGGTTGTGACAACACACATCCTATTGCATAATTGGATGCATCCACATGTACATGGAATGGCTTATTCCAATCAAGAGTGGTCAGTATTGGTGTTGTGCACAAGCGTCTCTTCAGCTCATTGAAGGACTTCTTGCATTCTTCATTCCACTCAAATTTTGTCAACAAGGCATAAAGAGGCTTAGCTATAATTGCATACATATGAATAAACCTACGGTAATATCCACAATGGCCCATAAAGGATTGTACCTCTTTAACATTCCTTGGCCTCGGTAGCTCCGCGATGGCTTTTACTTTGTCCTCATCTGTTGATATTCCGTTCTTAGAAACAATATGACCTAAGATTTTCCTTGATGTACCATGAACACACACTTTTCTGGGTTCAGACACATATTGTCTACACTTGTTGAAGATCTGTCTGAGCTCAGGGATGTGGCATTTTCTTTCTTGGGAATGAGCACATAAATCATCCACATATACTTCTAAGCTTTTTCGCAAGAACTCTTTGAAGACATGACACGTGAGCCTTTGGAATGTTGCAGGTGCATTGGTGAGCCCAAATGGCATCACACGAAATGCAAAGACACCCCACTCTGTGGAAAAGGCCGTTTTATGTTGATCTTCTATGGCTATGGCTTCTTGGTTGTAACCTGAAAATCCATCAAGGAAGCTATAAACTTCCTTGCCTGCAACACGCTCCAATAAATGATCAGTGATTGGAAGCGGATAACTATCTCTTACTGTGGCAGCATTAACTTTTTTAAGGTTAATACATCGCAACTTTCCATTCTTCTTGGGTACCACTACAATGGGGGACACCCATTCTGTATGCTCAATCTCATAGATAAATCCAGCTTCAATGAATCTATCAATCTCTTCTTTTATTTTGGCTGCATAGGTGTCATTATATGTGTAGGGCTTTTGTTTGGTGGGCTTGGCATCAACGGTGATGGGGATCGTATGAGAGCAAATTTTTGGAAAGCTACCAACTCTGCTTCCTCTTCTTTGTTGGGAGTGATGGTTGGATGCACTCAGAAGATTGAGTTGGTACTGCTAATCCTGCTTTGCACCAGCCCTCTTTGATCTTTTTCTTTGTTTCTACTCCTTGATGATGCAGTGAAGACTGAGTCTTGTGGAAATTGATATAAGACTGTGTTCTAACTTTTCTGGAAAAAATTTCACCGAAATTTCACGAGACTGCCACTGTACTGTCACCGTAATTGTGCCGGAATGAACTATAATTTTGTTTATAATTACTTCAAGTGAACATACATGAAGTAAGGAAGTGACACATGAACTCTCTTAACTAGCAGAACTTTTTCTGAAGTTTAAGAAAAAAAAACTTCTCTAGTTCAGACAGCCTCTTTTCGGTCAGACTTTGTACAGTGTATAGATATCTTTTTCACCGGAAAGATTGATCAACTAAAAATAGAGATGTCTAGCTATAGAGTGAGCTATTTCTCGTACAAAGCTTTGCATTACTCTACGAGATCTATTTTGTTCTTCTACGGGAAAATTACTCGTTTACTATACGAATTGCAACAGTGAGCACTTTGACTGTAATTTCTTGATTTCTCGAAATTGACTGAATCAAGTTGCTTCAAACTTTATATGTTTGTGGTATGCTTTGAGCTGAATCTATCAAGCTTTGAATCACTTGATTTGGTTCAGTAGATCCTGAGATATACTTCTTCAAGGTTGACAGACTTGAAGATAATGACTCAGAGAATCACAGAGTAAATGAATGTAAGTATTTGTATTAGATCATGTAAATGTACATCCCCACTGGCATGATAAACATAGCTCAATGGTACTCAGAGGTGTAGGCTATAAAGTAGACCTCACACACTCAGTGATTGATACAGTAATGCCTCGGGATGAGTGAAGAACCGACCGCGACATTTTTCCTTGTAGCTTTTATAGGAATTGAGTGATGACTTGAATTAGAATTCAAATCAATCTCCAAATATCTTTCGCCTAAAAAAGTTGATTGAGATATTCTCTCGATCAATCAACCGCCTTTTCACAATTTTCAATCAATTAGGCGTGATTGTGTAATACGCCAAGTCATTTATATTTTTACACGAGATAAAATGGTAAGAAATCATAGGCATAAGTTCCTATGGTCTACGCTTCATGTATAGTCTTCAAGGTAGATATCCAAGCCAAATGTGAAGGCTTGTGTTGCACCAACAGCTCCCCCTCAAGCCAAACATTTTGGCTCAGGTCTTCAGCTTCATTCTTCAATCACATCCTGCAATCCAATCATGGATTTGAATCTGCATAACTTAGTTCCATCCAAAGCTTTAGTGAGTAAATCTGCACATTGCATATTAGTGGACACATAAGTCAACTGAATGTCTTTACTAAGCAACTTCTCTCTCACATAGTGGTAATGAACCTCTATGTGTTTTGTCCTAGCAAGATATATTGGATTAGCTGCAAGGTGAAGAGAACTTGTATTATCTCCAAAGATAATTGGTGGTCTAGTATATAAGCCTAACTCTGTATACAAAAGCTTCAACCAGATAGCTTCTTGAGTGGCATTTGCTAGCCCTCTATACTCTGCTTCAGTAGATGACAAAGCTACTGTAGGTTGTTTCTTGGCTGAGCAAGAAATAGGTTTATCACCTGCAAAACATATGTATCCTGATGTGCTCCTCCTATCATCCTTGCAACCTGCCCAATCTGCATCTGAATACACTTTAATATCAATGTCTGATGTATAAGGAAAGTACAAACCATGACTTTGAGTTCCTTTGAGGTACTTCAAGATTTTCTTTGCTGCCTCTAGGTGAGGTATCCTTGGTTTGTGCATGAATTGACTAAGCACACTAACTCCATATGCTATGTCAATTCTTGTCAAGGTAGCATAGTTCAAGCTACCTACCATACTTTGGTATCCTGTGATTGTTGATGTATAAAACACCACAAGAAATGAATTAATGTGACACTAGAACACCTCTATGGTCACCATTAACTCATTGCCACTTCAAACTTTGAGAAATGATAGCTTAAAGTGAGAACTTTGCTTCTACAGAAATTCCTAGTCACCGAAATGACATACCTTCAGTGTTTTGCTAATTTCTCCTAGCTCACATATTATTTCTCTATGAAACTTTATAGGCTGAAACTAGAAGAGTAGAGCTTTCCAACAAGCTATCATATGCATCAAACGGAGCTCTAGAACTCAAGTTATGGCCTTCACAAGATGACCCTGTATGACCTTCCAAAACTAGAAATTTTTGCCTATTTTAGTATTCCTGATGTCCAAAAATAAAAAATTCGATGCCTGGCATCGAATTTCAGTCCAAGTCGATGCCAGGCATCGACTTTGAGCTTTTTTAGGCCCTTTTTCTGCACCAGAAATACTCTCTTTTACACACACATGAAGAAGACCACTTGTATGCTAGAAGTCGATGCCAGGCATCGACTTTATGCTCAAACTCGATGCCAGGCATCGAGTTGCTCCACAAACTTCATATTTTTAAAAGATTCAACAACAGTTAACACACAGAGAATGAAAAAATGACTTTTGAGCCAAGATTCGATGCCAGGCATCGAATTGCTCAGAAAACTTGAACTTTTGAATTCATCACACAGTAGACAAACATGGAGATGATGAAGAGAGACTCATACACAGAACTTTACTCAGTTCTTCTCATAACTATAAAAAACTGAGAAGTTTTACAGATGCTTTCTCACTCAGAGAAGCCCGACTATACTCAGTCATACAAAAATGAGTTCTTCTCACTTTCTCATTGTCTTCCTCTTTCTTCTTCTCTCTTCGCGTCAGTTAATACTAACTAACTTATATAGACTTTCTCATTCCCGTGATTTTTAAAAAACTTCTAGAACTAAAGTGAACTAACTTTACAAATATGATACATTTGTGAATTTGTCCCTTCACATAGGCATGGGGTTTTCTTCCTAAGGTTTGACCTTCAAATATATGTCTAATTAGTGAGTGTTTCTCCAACAGCTCCCCCTCAATCACTAATTGACATTCCCTGTTTCTTCATATCATCTTCTTTTCTTTTACTCCTGCCATGCTTTTGAATCTGCTGGTCTTCACACCATCCAAGCTCTTTGTCATTATATCTGCTAACTGATCTTTAGTAGAAATGTATTCCACTTCAATCTCCTTCTCCATTACCTTTTCTCTAAGAAAATGATATTGGATCTCTATGTGCTTTGTCCTTGCATGAAATACTGGATTTGCTGCAAGATAAAGTGAACTCATATTATCTCCATGTATTGTAGGTGTACCTTGATCAATGCCTAAGCTCTTGAACAATGTCTGCATCCATATGACTTCCTTAGCTGCTTCCACAAGTCCTTTGTACTCTGCTTCAGTTGATGATAATGCTACTGTATGTTGTTTCTTGGAACACCAACTTACAAGCTTATCACCAATGTATATCATGTAACCATGAGTTGATCTCCTGTCATCTTGATTACCTGCCCAGTCTGAGTCACTGTAGGCTCTCAACTTCAAATCTGATGTAAAAGGATAATATAATCCTTCCTTTATAGTTCCTTTGATATATCTGAGAACTCTTTGACCTGCAATCCAATGTGGGTCCTTTGGACAATGCATGAATTGTGACAAAACTCCCACTGCATAACTAAGATCAGGTCTTGTTAGTGTAGCATAAATCAAACTACCCACAAGAGATTGATACTTCCTCATATCTTTGTAGTCTGCACCATCATATTTACTGAGCTTGTGATTAACTTCAAGTGGAGTTGAAGCTTCTCTGCAATTTTCCATATCAAACTTCTTCAACAAGTTCAGAAGATACCTTTCTTGTGACACATATATGCCATGATCTGTATAAGTAACTTCCATTCCAAGAAAGTATGATAACTTTCCTAGGTCACTGATCTTAAACTCTTTCTCAAGTAATCTCTTTACCTCCTTGATTCCTTCATTTGAAGTACCTGTGATTATAATATCATCTACATAAATACAAATGTAGATTGTACCTTCCTCTGTTCTTTTGATAAGTAGACTTGAATCTGCTTTTGAACTTTGATATCCAAGATCATTGAGATACTTCACCAGTCTATAGTTCCAAGCTCTTGGAGCTTGCTTCAATCCATACAATGCTCTTCTCAACCTGCAAACAAAATTTGGATACCTGGAATCTATAAACCCTTGAGGTTGTTCCATGTATACCTCATCTGATATGTATCCATTCAAGAATGCATTTTTTATATCCAATTGACTTAGAGTCCATCCTTTTGAAGCTGCAATAGCAATGATTGTCCTTATAGTTGACATCTTAGCTACAGGACTGAATGTCTCATCATAATCTATGCCATAGGTTTGGGCATAGCCTTTCACCACCAGTCTAGCTTTGTATCTGGCTATACTTCCATCTGCAAGCTTCTTCACTTTATAAACCCATTTATTTCCAATTACTTTCTTACCATTTGGTTTAGGAACAAGTTCCCATGTCTTGTTCTCCTCGAGTGCATTGAACTCTTCCTTCATTGCTTCTTCCCATTGCTTTTTACCTTTAGCTTCATCATAGTTCTGAGGTTCTTCATCATCTTTCACCATATATGCATAGTTCTTCTGAGTTATGTAAGAAGTATCATAAGAATACCTTTCTGGTTGTCTTCTAGTCCTGCTTGACCTTCTTGGTTCACATTCTTCATATGTGTCTGGATACACTTCTTCATCAAATATAGGAGCTTCTTCATTCCTTCTTGTTAATCCACTTCTGGATGTACTTGCTTGCATATAGTCTTCATCTCTATTCACCTGCACAATTGATTTTCCTTTCTCACATCTTCTTACCTCTTCTTCAAATTCTTCAGCTGTATGACTTTGATCTGCATACCAACTTTTCTGTTCATCAAATGTAACATCTCTAGAAACAATAAATTGTTTGGTTAGAGGATTCCACAATCTGTAACCCATCTGCTTTTCATCATAACCAATGAACACATATTTTTCTGCCTTTGGTTCAAGTTTATGCCTAAGTTGTGATGGCACATAAGCATATGCAATTGATCCAAACACTCTACAATGATCTAGTGTTGGTTTCTTACCCCACCAAGCTTCATATGGAGTCATTCCATTCAGAGCTGCACATGGTAATCTATTCACAAGATATGTAGCTGTATTTACAGCCTCAGCCCAAAGATAATTTGGACAGTTCTTCTCCTTTAGCATAGCTCTAGCAAACTCAACCAAAGTCCTGTTCCTTCTTTCTGCTACACCATTTTGTTGTGGTGTATACCTGCAAGTTATTTCTCTCTTAATACCTGCATTCCAAAGATAATCATTGAACTCTTGGGAGAAGTATTCTCCCCCTCCATCAGACCTCAGTCTCTTAAGCTTTTGACCTGTGACTCTCTCTGCATATGCATGAAAATGCTTGAAAGCTCCAAACACTTCTGATCTTTCCTTCAAAACATATAATGTTATCCATCTTGTAGCATCATCAATGAAAAGAACATAATACCTTGAGCCACTGATAGATCCTTCTTTTGTTGGTCCCCATACATCTGTATGAATGAGCTCAAGTACTCCATCATGTTTGAATCCTTTCTTTTAAAATGGTAACCTGTGTGCTTTACCCATTTGACATGCTTCACATTTATAAACCATATGTTGACTTTGCACATTTGGTAATCCTAGTACAAACTGATTAGCAACCATAGCTTTAATTCCTCTTTCATTGAAATGACCTAATCTCTTATGCCAGAGATCAAGTTCTGTAATCACTGCTTCACCATGTGTGAGCAAAGCTTGACCAATGTTCCCTTGCACTCTTAAAGTAAAGAGTCTACCTTCTTTCTTACTAGAGACAATCTGATTATATCCATTCTCTGGATCTTCCACAAATACTCCTTCATTTGTAAACCTGACTTGAAAACCTTTTTCAACTATCTGTCCCACACTAATCAAGTTTTTAGGTATTGTAGGAACATACAAAACATTGGTTAGCAAATCTGCTCCACTCTTGCATTTCACTTTTCCAATTGAATGTACACTATGTCTTGTATTATCACCAGTTTGAACTGTGTGACTAGAAATGCCTTTTTCCAATTCTGACATCAATTCTATGTTTCCTGACAAATGATTAGAACATCCAGAGTCAATGTAAAATACCTTTAGATCTTCTTTATCTGATGTGCTGATTGAATTCATCATCAATGATGTATGACTTTCATTCTGTGTGTCATTTGCATAGTTGTAGTAGGTGGTGTTGTAGGATTGATTATGTCCCCAACTTCTTCCTCCACCTCTACCATAGCCTCCTCTTTGACTTTGTCTACCTCTTTGAAAATTACTTTGATATCTTCCACCTCGACCTCTGCTATTGTTGTTTTGATTCTGGTTTGATCCTTGTTGGTTGTGCCAACAGTCATGAGCCAAATGATTACTCAATCCACAGATCCAGCAAGCCTTTTTGTTGTTATTTTGATTACCTCTTCCTCTTCCAAAACCTCTTGCTCTTCCTCTGCCAGTGCCTTTACCTCTTGCATAATAAGCTTGAGAATTAGACTCCTCTTCATCCTTTGCTTTACCTTTATCTCCTTTCTTCTTATTCTTCATGTACATTGCAGAACTTTGACCTTTATCTCCATCTCCCTTCAAGTCTTGCTCATATGTGAGCATCAAACCAAGCAACTGGTTCAAATCTGGAACATAATGATTTAATGAAAGTTCTGTTGATAAGACAAAAGGTTTCCACCTTTCATCCCCTCTCAAGCCTGCAAGTAGTTGAGCAATCAATCTGTGATCTTCAACATCTTCATCTATGGATCCAAGACTATCTGCTAGATCCTTCATCTTAGTGACATAATCACTAATGGTTTGACTTGGCTTCTTCTTGAATGTTGTAAACTCTGACCATAGACTTGCTTTCCGTGCTTTAGTAGTGCTTTGGAAATGATATTCCAATGCATTCCATATATCTTCTGATGATTCCAATCCTCTAATGTGTGGTAGCAAATGATCTGAGATTGTATTGTAGATGTAGGCTTTTGCACTTGCATCCTTCTTCTGCCAATGCTTTAAAGCATCAAGTTCTTCTTTCTTTGGTCGGCTTTCATCTTCAAATACTGGCTTCTCTTCTTCACCTGTTACATATACCATGAGATCCTTACTCATAAGTAAGGCTTCCATTCTCATTACCCATGCGGGGTAATTATCTCTGTCCAGTTTGTCAATGGAGATATGATCTGCCATAGTTCTTTCCTTCTGCTGCAACCTGTGAGCTTAAAGGATAAAGGATAATACCTTTTGAAGTTCTTTGTGTATGAGGATACTTCGAAAGTAATCTTTTGATGCCTTGTGTCTTCAAATGCTTCACCTTTCAAACTTTAATGGAAAACTTTACAAAACTTCTCGTACCTTTGTCGTCTTCTGCTCTCGAGAATCTTTCTGCTCTGATACCACTTGTTGATGTATAAAACACCACAAGAAATGAATTAATGTGACACTAGAACACCTCTATGGTCACCATTAACTCATTGCCACTTCAAACTTTGAGAAATGATAGCTTAAAGTGAGAACTTTGCTTCTACAGAAATTCCTAGTCACCGAAATGACATACCTTCAGTGTTTTGCTAATTTCTCCTAGCTCACATATTATTTCTCTATGAAACTTTATAGGCTGAAACTAGAAGAGTAGAGCTTTCCAACAAGCTATCATATGCATCAAACGGAGCTCTAGAACTCAAGTTATGGCCTTCACAAGATGACCCTGTATGACCTTCCAAAACTGGAAATTTTTGCCTATTTTAGTATTCCTGATGTCCAAAAATAAAAAATTCGATGCCTGGCATCGAATTTCAGTCCAAGTCGATGCCGGGCATCGACTTTGAGCTTTTTTAGGCCCTTTTTCTGCACCAGAAATACTCTCTTTTACACACACATGAAGAAGACCACTTGTATGCTAGAAGTCGATGCCAGGCATCGACTTTATGCTCAAACTCGATGCCAGGCATCGAGTTGCTCCACAAACTTCATATTTTTAAAAGATTCAACAACAGTTAACACACAGAGAATGAAAAAATGACTTTTGAGCCAAGATTCGATGCCAGGCATCGAATTGCTCAGAAAACTTGAACTTTTGAATTCATCACACAGTAGACAAACATGGAGATGATGAAGAGAGACTCATACACAGAACTTTACTCAGTTCTTCTCATAACTATAAAAAACTGAGAAGTTTTACAGATGCTTTCTCACTCAGAGAAGCCCGACTATACTCAGTCATACAAAAATGAGTTCTTCTCACTTTCTCATTGTCTTCCTCTTTCTTCTTCTCTCTTCGCGTCAGTTAATACTAACTAACTTATATAGACTTTCTCATTCCCGTGATTTTTAAAAAACTTCTAGAACTAAAGTGAACTAACTTTACAAATATGATACATTTGTGAATTTGTCCCTTCACATAGGCATGGGGTTTTCTTCCTAAGGTTTGACCTTCAAATATATGTCTAATTAGTGAGTGTTTCTCCAACAGTGATGTCTTGGACTTCTTCTCCTTCATGAGCACTTAGCTTTAGATTGACTTCCATTGGAGTAGTAGATACTTTAGCATCCTGCAAGCCAAACTTCTTGACCATATCCTGCACATACTTCTTTTGAGTGATGTAGATACCTGAATTTGTGTAGACCAATTCAAGACCTAAGAAATACTTTAATAATCCAAGATCATTGATCTTGAGTTCCTTCATCATCTGTCCTTTGATATGTCTAATTCCCTGAACATCATTTCCTGTAATAATGATGTCATCAACATAGACACATAAATATATTACCTCTGTACTACTTCTCTTTATAAACAGAGAAGTGTCTGCTTTACTCATCACAAATCCTTGGTCTTGGAGGTAGGTTGTCAACCTGTAATTCCATGCTCTAGGTGCCTGCTTTAAACCATACAGAGCCTTCTTCAATTTACAAACATGATTTACCTTATTGGGTTCTTCATAGCCAGGTGGTTGTGACATGTAGACTTCTTCAGATATCCATCCATTCAAGAATGCATTCTTCACATCCAATTGGTACATGTTCCAGTTTTTGGATGCAGCTACACTCACCAATATTCTGATTGTTGGCATCTTTGCCATAGGAGAAAATGTCTCCTCATAATCAATGCCTTGGGTTTGTGCAAAACCTTTGGCTACCAACCTAGCTTTATACCTGTTTATTGTACCATCTGAATTCCTTTTGAGTTTGTAGATCCATCTGGATCCTATCACCTTCATGGAGTCCTTCTTGGGTACCAAGTCCCAAGTATCACTCTCTTTGAGAGCCTGCATTTCTTCATCCATTGCTTCCTTCCATTCTGGTTTAGTGATTGCTTCTTCAAATGAACCTGGTTCTTCATTCAATAGATCCTTTGCAAGGTATACAGAATGCTTAGTTACAAGAGAAGTATCATACCCATATCTGATAGGCTTCTTACTTTCTCTCTGAGATCTCCTCATTGCTTGAGTTGAGGATTCTGGTATATTCTCTAGCTTCTTCATCTTCATCTTCCCTTTGGATTTCCAAGCCTTGAACTCCTCAAGATCTATTGTAACATCATCATCTGAACTTGAGTCTTCTTTCTGGACTGGTTCCTCCTTGGTAGGCTTTGGGAAGTCTTCTTCTATATCATAAGGTAGACTAACCTTCCTGCACTCATTTTCATACCATGAGTCATTCTCATCAAAGATAACATCTCTGCTTACCTTGAAACCTTTGTTTGAGGGGTTGTAGAATCTGTACCCTTTCTGGTTCAAGTCATAACCAATGAAGATACATTTTTCAGCTTTAGGATCTAGCTTTCCTCTTACTTGTGAAGGTATATGCACATATGCAATACAACCAAAGATTTTGCAATGATCCAAAGATGGTCTCTTACCATGCCAAGCTTCATAAGGTGTCATTCCATCAAGTGTCTTTGATGGCAACCTGTTAATGAGATATGTGGCAGTAGATACACTCTCTGCCCAAAGATAATTTGGCAACTTCTTTTCATTAAGCATAGACCTCGCTGTTTCTACAATGAGTCTATTCCTTCTTTCAGCTACCCCATTTTGTTCAGGTGAGTACCTTGTAGTAATCTCCCTCTTGATGCCTCTTTCCTGCAAGAATTCTTCAAACTCATTTGAGAAGTATTCTCCTCCTCCATCTGACCTTAGCTTCTTCAAGTTTCTTCCTGTTTGGTTTTCAACCAGTGCAAGATACTTCTTGAAACAATTAAACACTTCATCTTTATGTTTCATGTAGTATAAGACAGTCCACCTGCTATAGTCATCAATGAAGGACACATAGTACCTCGATCCAGATATGGATGGCTCCTTGCTAGGTCCCCAAACATCTGTATGCACTAATTCCAGATAATCTTCATGCATAAAACCTTTCTTGTTATAAGGCAATCTGTGTGACTTACCAAATTGACAAGCTCCACACTTGTATATCATGTGTTGCTTGGATATATTAGGTATCCCAAGCACACATTGATCCCTGCACATTTTCTTTAAGGTTCTTTCACCAATGTGACCTAACCTCTTGTGCCAAATTTCCAATTCCGATAGCGTTTGATCCTTGTAATTGTACAGAGCAATGTTTTTGGTGTCTTCAAGCGCAAAAGTAAATAACCTACCTGATTTTTCTCCCTTGGCTATTCTTCTGAATCCATGTCTTGGGTCCTCCACATATGCTCCATGTTTTGTGAATCTGACCTGCAAACCTTTTTCCACAATCTGACCTACACTCATTAGATTCTTGGTGATAGTTGGTACATAGAGTACCCTGCTCAGTAGATTCTGATTACCATCACATGTTTTAACATTGCCTACTTTAACAACTGAATGTTTAGTGTCATCACCTGTCTGCACTTGATGTTTGCCCGTGGGTTCTTCCAAATCAGAGAGTAGTGCCACATTACCAGCTACCTGAATCAATATAGAATAAGTGATCATCATTGATACCTGACTTAGAAGTCATATTCATGATCAATAAAGAGTCATCTTGCTACTCTGCATAGTTGTTGTAATCTCTTCTATTTCTGAATCCACCTTGGTAATTTCCATTGTGGTTGTTGTTGTAATTATTGTTGTATTGATTGTTGTATCCATTGTAGCTTTGATGTTGATTGAATCTGCCTCTACCTTGAGAGTATCCTCCTCTAGAGTAGCCTCTTCCTCTCTGATTCTTATAATTTCTGTAGCACTCATCTGTGGTATGGTTAGACAATCCACAAATGTTGCATGGTGATGAGTTGTAGGGTCTCCCCCTACCTTGCTTACTTCCTCTGCCTCTACCTCTTGAAGATCTACCTCTCCCTGCATAATTTGCTTGGGAGGTAGAGCCTTCTTCATCAACCTTCTTACTTTTACCTTTATCTTTAACCTTTTTATCAGTGTATAAGGCAGAGGAGTTGTTACCTTTTGATTGTTCTCCATTCTTTGTAAACTTTGCTTCATGTGTGAAGAGTTGACCAATCAGGGTTGTTAGATCAGGTGCTTGGATGTCCATGTATAAGTCCATTGCTGTGGTAAAGCTCTCCCATTTGTCATCAGCCTTTAGTCCATTGATTACCTGCCTTACTATTTGTTCCTCTTCAATCTCTTCTCCAATACTTGCCAGTTGGTCTGCAATGTCTTTGACCCTAGTGACAAAATCTGAAACTGATTGTTTTGATTGCTTCCTAAGAGTGGTGAATTCAATCCATAGTTGATTCTTCCTGGCCCTTGTGTTGGAAGAAAAATAATTTGACAAGATTTCCCAAGTCTCTTGGGAAGTCTTACAATTCCTTACATGCGGTAAAAGAAAGTCAGATATAGAGTTAAGAAGGTAAGACCTTGCCAAAGCATCTTTTGCACACCATTGGTTGAGTCTCTCATGTTCATCCTTTGTGGGTAGTCCTCTAGTCTTGAATGAGGGCAATTCCTCATCTCCTGATATGTATCCAAATAAGCTCCTTCCTTGTAGATAGGTCTTCATCCTTAGAGACCAAGCTTGGTAATTGTTCCTGTCCAATTTGTCAATGAATGAAGGAAAACCATCACCCATGATTACCTTATTTGCTCTGATACCACTGTTGGGAGTGATGGTTGGATGCACTCAGAAGATTGAGTTGGTACTGCTAATCCTGCTTTGCACTAGCCCTCTTTGATCTTTTTCTTTGTTTCTACTCCTTGATGATGCAGTGAAGACTGAATCTTGTGGAAACTGATATAAGACTGTGTTCTAACTTTTCTGGAAAAAATTTCACCGAAATTTCACCAGACTGCCACTGTACTGTCATCGTAATTGTACCGGAATGAACTATAATTTTGTTTATAATTACTTCAAGTGAACATACATGAAGTAAGGAAGTGACACATGAACTCTCTTAACTAACAGAACTTTTTCTGAAGTTTAAGAAAAAAAAACTTCTCTAGTTCAGACAGCCTCTTTTCGGTCAGACTTTGTACAGTGTATAGATATCTTTTTCACCGGAAAGATTGATCAACTAAAAATAGAGATGTCTAGCTATAGAGTGAGCTATTTCTCGTACAAAGCTTTGCATTACTCTGCGAGATCTATTTTGTTCTTCTACCGGAAAATTACTCGTTTACTATACGAATTGCAACGAGTAAATGAATGTAAGTATTTGTATTAGATCATGTAAATGTACATCCCCACTGGCATGATAAACATAGCTCAATGGTACTCAGAGGTGTAGGCTATAAAGTAGACCTCACACACTCAGTGATTGATACAGTAATGCCTCGGGATGAGTGAAGAACCGACCGTGACATTTTTCCTTGTAGCTTTTATAGGAATTGAGTGATGACTTGAATTAGAATTCAAATCAATCTCCAAATATCTTTCGCCTAAAAAAGTTGATTGAGATATTCTCTCGATCAATCAACCGCCTTTTCACGATTTTCAATCAATTAGGCGTGATTGCGTAATACGCCAAGTCATTTATATTTTTACACGAGATAAAATGGTAAGAAATCATATGCATAAGTTCCTATGGTCTACGCTTCATGTATAGTCTTCAAGGTAGATATCCAAGCCAAATGTGAAGGCTTGTGTTGCACCAACATTCTTTACTTAGGTCATCTCCTATGTATGTCCATCTCTCTTCGTTTTCTTCAATGGTGACTACGATTTTTTTGGTCTTTTCTTTGTTATCATATGCTTCTCCTGTTGTGGCCTCTCTCTTAGGCATTCGTACCAAAAATTTTCAGTCCTCAACTTCATATTTCTTGAAATTTTCTAGTACTTCGAACAATGATTCCTTCTCTTCTTGTTTCACTACTTGTCTTTTCTTTTTCTTTTGACCTCCTTCACTTCCATTCTTTGAATTGATAGTTTTAATGCTTGTGAGAGGTTCTTATTCCTTTTGGGTAAATACTCCTATGTCTTTTAGATAGTGCTCCTCTCAAATAAAGCAACTATCCGAAGTCACTAGGGTCACATTCTTCTAGCAAGGCCTGACACATGAACACTGAAATATCATAACCCTCCTCATCACAATGAGGTGTCCATTGTTCTTCATTGACAACAATGTCCATGGTGGCTAAGATTTTTGCGCAACCATGAGGCTCAAATTCCTCATCTGGAAAGATCATCGGTGCATAGGCTGGGTCTCTAATTGGTCTATCTCCTTGAGAAGTTCCTTTTTCTCTCGTTTTTAGGCATTTCTCCTCTTCCTTTGCGACCTTGCACATCCACAAATGAGTATCTTCATGCATCCAGGATGTCTCAGATGAACTTTTAGAATGCACAAAGATTGAATCTTCTTGCTCCTTGTGGATAGGATTCCACTGTAGGGGTGGTACATCTCTGAAGGTGTAATCCTTCAAATTGACCTTGGTTGTGACCCCTAAGCATTGCAAGTATAAGGAGTTGGTTCCCCAATGCTGTACAACTTGTAGTTGTCGTAGGAAGGGCCTTCCTAGGATCATTTCGTAGGTAGTAGTTTTACCAAAGTCACATATAGCAAAGGTGTGCTCAAACTCTACACCACAAGTGGTTAGAGTTATCCCTTCTAGCAATCCTAGAGGTCTTTCAACATGGCCGTCAGCCATATGAAGCTTCATTCTAGTTGGTCTTAATGCAGGTTTACCCCATTGCTTCCACAGGGAAGTGGTCGCAATAGCAACACCAGCACCTGAATCTATGATCGCTTTGGTTGTGTAACCTTGGTAGGTGATCGGAAGATAAGTATTACCTTCTTCACCTTCGGTCATGTCCCCTATCTTGTCTAGAGGTATCTCCGGTATTTTCTCTTTAGAGTTTGCTTTAGGCATATTGGAATCAAGTTCTAAAACCTGATCCTTCACATGATTCCATAGCTCAGGTTTTGCTTTGAGTAGCTCTTCTACAGTGAGATGACATTGAACCTTAGTGTTCTTCACAATGTCAGTGTTTTTGGGAACCACTGAGTCTTCATTTCTTACCAATATTGTGGGAGCTCTGATCTGGAGAGATTCAGATTCCCATGGGCTTGTGAATTGTGGCAACTAGTGTAAAGAATTGGATTCAAATCTTGAACTTTCTTTTTCTTGTTGCTCTACTTGGCCTCCATAAATAGATGGAATGTCTTGTGGGAATTGATCGTGACGATCATCAATTTCAAGAATAGGAGGGGAAACATCCTTCTCCTTGGCCCATTTTGCTTCTTGTATTTCCCGCAAGTACTTTTGAGAGTGTTGTTGAATTGAAAGAGTTTCTCCCTCATCTATGGAGTCAGGAACGTAGAATTTCTTTGGTGATGAGCTTTCTCTTTCAATAGGTAATTGAGCTTGTGGAGGTAAAGAAACTTGAGGTTTATTTACCAACTGCTCTAATCTATGTAGTAAGCCCTGGAAGTGCAAACCCAGTGTAATAGCATTCATCTGATTGAACGATTCATTGGCCTCAAACATAGCTTGAGCTAGTTCCACCATTTTTATGCACATTTTTGTCCGTTCAATCTCTAAATCTGCTCTAGGGTAGCTCTTGTCTGGGTTTGCAGGTGTTGGCCCTTCTTGAAGTCGAGCCTGGTATGCCTTGAACATCATGTCCAAGTCTTCTGGGGTTGGATCTGCAATAACAGATCCTGCTTGTGGTCTATTTACAATGGTTGGTGGGTGGGGGTGAGGTGGTGTTGATGGAGTTTTGACATGCGAGGGGCTTTGAGAGGCAAGATCTTCTATTTTTGTTTTTGCATCTTTCAGGCTTTCTTCTAGTTTGGATGTTTGGTCCACTTACGATTGGCCTTCTCTCTAGTATCCTTCCATGTTCTTGTTTTTCTCTTACTAGGCTCTCCTGACTCACTTGGCTCTGATTTCTTAGCTAGTTTATCTTTTTGTGAAGCTTGTGCCCTAGTAACTGCATGTATAGGAGCCACATTATCGCTACTAGAACTTGAATCCCCTACTAGGCCTACCACATTAACGGGTGTAACCTTCGGTGCACTAGAGGGATGTCCGGGACAATCTCTCAGGAGTTGTTCTTTGCCACACTCAAGACAAACGACTTGTGTTGTGATATTTTGCCCTTGTGTCAAAGCTGGTGGGTGGGGTGGTTGTTGTCCTGGTATAGATTGAGGTTGGCCATATCCTCCATGTTCATACGGTCTAGTTGCTCCTCGTGATCCTGGACATGGGTTATACCTAGGAACTTCTCTACCTTGCTCTCTAGGAGGGTACCCATATGGTCTACATTGAGGTGGTATGAACGGTCGTGGCTCTCTATTCATTGGATAGTTTTCGGTGTTGTGGTTGATGTACTTTTGTTCACTATAAGAGTACATGTTAGGCTCTTGAGTCGCTTGTCTATCATAAGGGTAAGGTTGTGATAACCCTAATCCTTCTCTGGTGCAGGCGTGAGACGGATGATCTCCACCGCAACATTTGCAACTTCCTAACATTGGCATTCTCAAGGAGGAGTCCTGGTAGTTCCTTGGTCCTTGTATCCCCAATTTCTTGGCCACTAATGGTGCCAATTCCTCCACATAACTCGAACTAGAAGTCTCATTGCTCCTTGTATCCTCTGATTTGGTAGGAGCTTGTATGGGTTTGAGATCCTCAGCTAAATTGTCGTCCAAATCTATGCATTCCTAAAGACACTCAATCAGAGTTTGCAATCGTTTTACGTATACTAAGATTCTCAATGTTCCATTGGTTAGACCTTCTAAAAATAGGGATATCATCTTCTATTGGGAAGGTCTCTATGTCATAGGGCATCGATCTACATATTGATTAAATCTTCATGCTGCATTTTTTATTGTCTCATTAGGAGCTTGTTTGAAACTATATAGTAAGGATGACGAATTGTGCTTGAGTATGTGCATGCACATGCACATACTCATACACACATATACACTTACATGTGTGTGTATATGTGTGTGTGTATGTGTGTGTTTGTGTGTACGAGTGTGCATCTATGAGTGTGTATGTCTTTATGTGTGTGTATGTGTCTATGTGTGTGTATGCGTCTATGTGTATGCATGTATGTATGCATATGTGCGTGTATGTGTGTGTATGCATTATGTATGCATATGTGTGTGTATGCATTATGTATGTGTATGTATGTATGTATGTATGCATATGCATATGCATTATGTATGTATATGTATGCATGTATGTGTATGTGTGAGTATGTCTCTCTATGTGTGTGTGTGCATATATGTGTGTGTATGTGTGTATGTGTATGTGTATATGTGTTTGTATGTGTGTATGCATGTGTATGTGTGTGTATGCATCATTATGTGTGTATGTGTCTATGTGTGTATGTGTCTATGTGTGTATGTGTGTGTATATGTGTGTGTGTATATGTGTGTGTGTATATGTGTGTGTGTCTATGTGTATGTTGTTGGTGAATTTTACCCAAGCCTACATGCTTGATATATTTGATATCATCCTCATTTGTAAGTCACATGAGTAGTCATGTGAACACCTCTTGTAAAAGAGTTCATTTTTATCTCTTGTAATTTGAAAAAGAAAAAAGGAAAAGGATGGCTTACCTCATGCATGATGTAAAAGCAATTTCGTGGCTCTAACTACCAAAACCCATGACTTTTTGAGCTGAGGGAATATCTCCTAACTTTGGGGATCACTTTTAGGTGGAGCCATTCGAATTCGAATTCAAAACGCCCTCCAAGAATAGCTATAAAAGAAGCAAGAAGGAAGAGGCGATTAGCAATCCTTGTACGTGACCACTTCATGTCATTTTGTAGAGATTGAAGAGCTTAATCCATAGCTCTATCATTCTACTCCCATTTTGCAAAGATTCATTGCCAATGTGGTTATAATCATATATGAATTTATACATTTATCATCATTCACTTCTCTCTTTTGTTCTTTGCTATACTCACTCAGAGCAGTACCTTCAGAAGGTCATATCTCGAGTTCTACTGATTTTTTCTCAGTGATTTAACATGCATTGGATAGCTCTTACTGTCTAGTTTTTGCATATGAATTTTCAAGGTCATTGGATTTATAATTTTGGAGATATTTGCATTTTACTGCTCACTGGTCTATCTCTGCACAGCCCCGAGAATGGTGGGCATGTTCCAGAAATTGATAAATCTTGTTCTCAGTGCTCAGTCCATCATTTGAAGTGTTTTAACTTGGATTGGGAAGCTTGCTAAGTCTATTTGCTATTCCCAAAAGGAAGTTTTCTAATTCCTACCAGGTTGAGAGCACTATTCATTTTTTCCAGCAGGTGTATGTCCAAAAATAGCAAGTTTTGGGAGCTAGTCATTTCACAACTAGTCTGTCTTGACTTAAACTTTTGGGATACATGTTCCAAAGTACTTGGTTGATATTTTGGTGGATTTAGGAAGCTTAAAGGGTCTACTAATCAACTCTGAAGTCTCAGTTGGCTGGTGTGAAGCTGGTTGTAGCAGCACCTACTCATCTTTGGATTGCATCCACCATCTCTCTTCACAGTGGTATCAGAGCATAGTCAAGCAACATGGGAGATGGATTTCCATCAACAATTGACAAATTGGATCGAAACAACTACCCGGCATGGTCTCTAAGGATGGAGGCTTACCTTCAAGGGAGGAATCTATATGGATTCATATCCGGAGATGAAGCAATTCCAACCATGAGGAACAAAGGGCAACCATCACATGAAGAAGTGGAAGGACTTTGAAATTGGTGTTCGAAGGATGCACTCGCAAGGTCCTATATTCTAAACTCAATCTCTGATTTTCTTTTACCTCATGTCAAGGGATGCAAGACATCAAGTGAGACCTGGAATGCACTTGCTTCTTTCTTCTCTTCCAACACTCAAGCGAGGAAGAACCAATTGTGGATGGAGTTCACAACAATGAAGAAAAGCCCGAAGCAAAATGTGACTGATTATGTCACAAAGATGAAGGAGATTTCCGACCAACTTAGAAGCATTGGAGAGGTAATTGAAGAGGAGCAAATCATAAGACAAATCATGAATGGAATCAAAGAAGACGACAAGTGGGAGTCATTCATAACAGCCATGGATTTATACATGGATATGCATGTACCCGACCTCAACACACTCATGGGCAAACTCTTCACTCATGAAGCAAAGATTAGCAAAGGTGGTGAGTCCTCAAGAGGTAATCAAACTTCTGCCTTATATTCTGATAAAGCTAAGGTCAAGGACAAGTCAAAGAATAGGAAGAATGAAGATGAAGGAAGCTCTTTCAAGAAAACTTTGCAGGTAGAGGAAGAGCTAGAGGAAGAGGCAGAGGTGGAAAGCAAGGCAGGGGGAGATTCCAATCATCTCAACCTTGCAACATATGTGGCTTATCTAACCATACTACTGAAGAATGTTTCAGGAACCCGAGGAACTCAAAAGGAAGAGGATTCAATAGAGGTGGCTATGGATCAAATAGAGGTAGATACAATGGAGGCTACAACAACAACAACAACTATCAAAGTGGCCATAGAGGAAGAAGAGATTACAATAACTATGTAGAGGACCAAAGTCAAGAAGATTCATTATTGATTATGAATCTATCAGCGAAGAAGGGTAAGGATGATGATCACATATTTTACATTGATTTGGGATGCTCGAACCATGTAGCAGGAAATGTGGCTTTACTTTTTGATTTGGAAGATCCTCATAACAAGCATGAAGTGCAGATAGGAGATGATACAAAGCACTCAGTGGAGAAGATAGGTAATGTGAAGACATCAGATGGGAATATGAACCTCTTAAGCAAAGTCTTGTATGTCCCTACAATTACCAAAAATTTAATAAGTGTTGGACAGATTGTTGAAAAAGGATTGCAGGTTAGATTCAACCGATTTGGAGCATATGTTGAAGACCCAAGTCAAGGCTTTCGAAGGATTGCCAAAGGAGAAAAGATAGGAAGGCTTTTCACTTTTGAAGTGGAAGATACAAAGAACATAGCTTTGTTTAGCTATGGATCTCAAACTCTAACAGAGTTGGAGATATGGCACAAAAGGCTTGCTCACATTGGTGAGAGGACACTCAAACAGATTTGCAGGGACCAAAGTGTACTTGGTTTGCCTAATATCACAAGGCAACACATGATTTATAAGTGTGAAGCTTGTCAACTTGGCAAGGCTCATAGACAACCTTTCAATAAGAAAGGATATATGTATCAAAATCCTTTGGATCTAGTGCACACGGATGTGTGGGGTCCGAATAAGGAGCCATCTATATCAGGCTCAAGATATTATGTGTCTTTCATAGATGATTGTAGCAGGTGGACCATTCTATTTTTCATGAAGCACAAGGATGAAGTGTTTAATTGCTTTAAGAAGTATATTGCTCTTGTTGAAAACCAAACAGGTAGGACTTTGAAACGACTCAGATCAGATGGTGGAGGAGAATACTTCTCTTCTGAATTTGATGCCTTCTTGCATGAAAGAGACATTAAAAGGGAAGTCACTACAAGGTATACACCCGAACTCAATGGTGTAGCAGAGAGGAGGAACAGAGCTATTGTCGAAGCTGCAAGGTCCATGCTCAATGAAAAGGGATTGCCAAACTACCTATGGGCAGAGGCTGTGTCTACAGCCACATATCTCATAAATAGACTTCCATCTAAGTCACTAGATGGAACCACTCCATATGAAGTGTGGAATGGAAGAAGACCTAGTCTAGAGCATTGCAAAATCTTTGGATGCTTAGCCTCTGCTCACATTCATTCTCAAGTAAGAGGGAAATTGGATCCCAAGGCAAAGAAGTGTGTATTCATTGGTTATGATCAAAACCAAAAAGGATATAGATTGTACAATCCAACCAATAAAGGATTTTCTCTAAGTAGAGATGTAATTTTTGATGAAAACAAATCATGGTTTGATGATGACAAGAAAGTGAAGCTTCCTTATGACTTGGATGAAGATTTTCCATCACTTCAACCAAAGGAGCCAAAGCAGATTGAAGAAAGTGATTCGGAGATTGACCTAGAAGACTTGGAAAGACTAAAGCTATGGAAGAACAAAGGAAAAGCAAAGATGCAGGATGCTACATATGGACCCGAGAGCTCACATCAACCACTTAGAAGGTCTTCAAGGGAGAAGAAGAAACCAGAGAGGTTTGGTTATGATACTTCTTTGGTCACCAAGCACTCAATCTACATTGCAAAGGATTCAACCAATGAAGAACCTACCACATTTGAAGAAGCACAAAGCAAGAAAGCTTGGAGAGATGCAATGGATGAAGAAATGGAAGCCTTGAAGGAGATTGACACTTGGGAGCTTGTACCTAACAAGCCATCTATGAAGATAATCGGATCTCGATGGAGATACAAAATCAAGAGGAATCCAGATGGAAGTATAAATAGACACAAAGCAAGGTTAGTTGCTAAAGGGTTTGCTCAAACCCATGGTATTGATTATGAGGAGACTTTCTCTCCTGTTGCAAAAATGCCTACAATTAGGGTTCTCATTAGTCTTGCTGCATCTAGAAATTGGAATCTTTATCAACTTGATGTAAAGAATGCTTTCTTGAATGGATGGATTTCTGAGGAAGTGTATATGGCACAACCTCCTGGATATGAGGATGCACATCATCCTAACTATGTATGCAAACTAAAGAAAGCTTTGTATGGATTCAAGCAAGCTCCAAGAGCTTGGAATTTCAGATTGGTGACTTATTTGCAGAACCAAGGATTCAAAGCTAGCAAGGCGGATACCTCTTTGTTCATAAAGAGGAATGGATCTGAAGTGATCTATTTATGTGTGTATGTTGATGATATTATTATCACAGGCAATGATCTTGAAGGAATCAAACAGGTAAAGAGTCAAATGAAGGAGGAGTTCAAAATAAGTGACCTCGGACCACTCACTTATTTTCTTGGATTGGAGTTGATCTACACAGATTCAGGTATATACATCACACAAAGGAAGTATGTCCATGACATGCTCGTCAAGTTCAAGATGGAAAATACCAAGTGTGCAGGTACACCTATGGAGCAAAATCATAAGCTTAGTGCTTATGAAGGAGAGCCAATTGAAGACATCACAAGCTATCAAAGCTTGGTTGGAAGTTTGAACTATGCAACACTCACAAGGGTGGATATATGCTATAGTGTTAGCATATTGAGTCAGTTTATGCATAAGCCGAGAAGACCACATATGGAAGCGGCCAAGAGAGTCCTCAAGTACCTAAAGGGGACCATGAATGAAGGTTTGTTCTATTCATATACTTCAGATATTGAGCTAAAGGTCTACTCAGATGCAGATTGGGCCGGATCTAAAGATGATAGAAGAAGCACATTAGGGTATATATCATTTGCAGGTTCAAAAATCATTTCTTGGTCATCGAAGAAGCAACCAACCGTGGCATTATCTTCTACTGAAGTAGAATATAGAGGTTTGGCTAATGCAACTCAAGAAATCATGTGGTTAAAATCTTTGTACACAGATCTTGGACTTCATTCTTCAACACCTCATATTTTTTGTGACAACACAAGCTCACTACATCTAGCAGGTAATCCGGTATACCATGCTAGAACCAAGCATATTGAAGTCCACTACCATTATGTAAGGGAGAAGCTAATGAGCAAGGATATTCAACTATCCTATGTCTCTACAGATATGCAATGTGCTGACATGTTGACTAAAGCTCTTGATGGTACAAAATTAAGTAGATTCAAGTTGATGATTGGCTTGTAGGAAATCAAGGACAATTGAAGAATTATTTGAAGGTCAAGCATGTTAGGCTTGAGGGGGAGTTGTTGGTGCATTTTACCCAAGCCTACATGCTTGATATATTTGATATCATCCTCATTTGTAAGTCACATGAGTAGTCATGTGAACACCTCTTGTAAAAGAGTTCATTTTTATCTCTTGTAATTTGAAAAAGAAAAAAGGAAAAGGATGGCTTACCTCATGCATGATGTAAAAGCAATTTCGTGGCTCTAACTACCAAAACCCATGACTTTTTGAGCTGAGGGAATATCTCCTAACTTTGGGGATCACTTTTAGGTGGAGCCATTCGAATTCGAATTCAAAACTCCCTCCAAGAATAGCTATAAAAGAAGCAAGAAGGAAGAAGCGATTAGCAAGCCTTGTACGTGAACACTTCATGTCATTTTGTAGAGATTGAAGAGCTTACTCCATAGCTCTATCATTCTACTCCCATTGTGCAAAGATTCATTGCCAATGTGGTTGTAATCATATATAAATTTATACATTTATCATCATTCACTTCTCTGTTTTGCTCTCTACTATACTCACTCAGAGCAGTACCTTCAGAAGGTCATATCTCGAGTTCTACTGATTCTTTTTCAGTGATTTAATGTGCGTTGGATAGCTCTTACTGTCTAGTTTCTGCGTATCAATTTTCAAGCTCATTGGATTTATAGTTTTGGAGATATCTGCATTTTACTGCTCACTGGTCTATCTCTGCAGAGCCCCGAGAATAGTGGGCATGTTCCAGAAATTGATAAATCTTGTTCTTAGTGCTCAGTCCATCATTTGAATGTTTTAACTTGGATTGGGAAGCTTGCTAAGTCTATTTGCTATGCCCAAAAGGAATTTTTCTAATTCCTACCAGGTTGAGAGCACTGTTCATTTTTTCCAGCAGGTGTATGTCCAAAAATAGCAAGTTTTGGGAGCTAGTCATTTCGCAACTAGTCTGTCTTGACTTAAACTTTTGGGATACATGTTCCAAAGTACTTGGCTGATATTTTGGTGGATTTAGGAAGCTTAAAGGGTCTACTAATCAACTCTGAAGTCTCAGTTGGCTGGTGTGAAGCTGGTTGTAGCAGCACCTACTCATCTTTGGATTGCATCCACCATCTCTCTTCACATATGTGTGTGTGTCTATGAGTGTGTATGTGTTTATGTGTATGTATGTATCTATGTGTGTGTATGTGTCTGCGTGTATGTGTATGCATGTATGTATGCATATGTGTGTGTATGCATGTGTATGTGTGTGTATGCATCATTATGTGTGTATGTGTCTATGTGTGTATGTTTGTGTGTGTGTATATGTATGTGTGTATGTGTATGTGTCTATGTGTATGTGTTGCTATGCGTCTATGAGTGTGTATGTGTTTATGTGTGTGAATGTGTCTATGTGTGTGTATGTGTCTATGTGTGTATGTGTATGCATGTATGTATGCATATGTGTCTATGTGTGTGTATGCATTATGTATGTGTATGTAAGCATGTGCATTATGTATGCATGTAAGTATGTATGTATGCATATGCATTGCATGTATGTGTATGTGTGTGTATGTCTCTCTATGTGTGTGTGTATGCATATATGTGTGTGTATGTGTGTGTATATGTGTTTGTATGTGTGTATGCATGTGTATGTGTGTGTATGCATCATTATGTGTGTGTGTGTATGTGTCTATGTGTGTATGTGTGTGTATATGTGTGTGTATGTGTGTGTGTCTATGTGTATGTGTGTGTATCTATGAGCGTGTATGTGTTTATGTGTGTGTATGTGTCTATGTGTGTGTATGTATCTATGCATGTGCATTATGTATGCATGTAAGTATGTATGTATGCATATGCATATGCATATGCATTGTGTATGCATATGTATGCATGTATGTGTATATGTGTGTATGTCTCTCTATGTGTGTATGTATGCATATATGTGTGTGTATGTGTGTATGTGTGTGTATATGTGTCTGTATGTGTGTATGCATGTGTATGTGTGTGTATGCATCATTATGTGTGTATGTGTATGTGTGTATATGTGTGTGTGTCTCTATGTGTATGTGTGTGTATGTGTTTATGTGTGTGTATGTGTCTGTGTGTGTGTATGTGTGTGTATGTGTGTATGTGTGTATGTGTATGCATGTATGTATGCATATGTATGTGTATGCATGTGTATGTGTGTGTATGCATCATTATGTGTGTATGTGTCTATGTGTGTATGTGTTTGTGTATATGTGTGTGTATGTGTGTGTGTCTATGTGTATGTGTCGCTACGTGTCTATGAGTGTGTATGTGTTTATGTGTGTGTATGTGTCTATGTGTGTGTATGTGTCTATGTGTGTATGTGTATGCATGTATGTATGCATAGGTATGTGTATGTGTGTGTATGCATTATGTATGCATATGTGTGTGTATGCATTATGTATGTGTATGTATGCATGTAAGTATGTATGTATGCATATGCATATGCATTATGTATGCATATGCATATGCATTATGTATGCATATGTATGCATGTATGTGTATGTGTGTGTATGTCTCTCTCTATGTGTGTGTATGCATATATGTGTGTGTATGTGTGTATATGTGTGTGTATCTGTGTATGCATGTGTATGTGTGTGAATGCATCATTATGTGTGTGTGTCTATGAGTGTGTATGTGTTTATGTGTGTGTATGTGTCTATGTGTGTGTATGTGTCTATGTGTGTATGTCTATGCATGTATGTATGCATATGTGTGTGTATGTGTGTGTATGCATTATGTATGCATATGTGTGTGTATGCATTATGTATGCATATGTGTGTGTATGCATTATGTATGTGTATGTATGCATGTGCATTATGTATGCATATGCATTATGTATGCATATGCATTATGTATGTGTATGTATGCATGTGCATTATGTATGCATATGTGTGTGTATGCATGTGCATTATGTATGCATATGTGTGTGTATGCATGTAAGTATGTATGTATGTACGCATATGCATATGCATTATGTATGCATATGTATGCATGTATGTGTATGTGTGTGCATGTCTCTCTATGTGTGTGTGTATGCATATATGTGTGTGTATGTGTGTATGTGTGTGTATGTGTGTGTGTATGTGTGTGTGTATGTGTGTGTGTATGTGTGTATGTGTGTGTATATGTGTGTGCATGTGTATGCATTATGTGTGCATGTGTGTATGCAACATTATGTGTGTATGTGTGTATATGTGTGTGTATTTGTGTGTATGTGTGTGTGTGTGTCTATGTGTATGTGTGTGTGTGTCTATGTGTGTGTATGCATATGTATGTGTGTGTAAGTGTGTGTGTAAGTGTGTGTGTGTGTGCATACCTTGCTTCAACGAGATGCGTCTCTCTCTCTCTCTCTCTCTCTCTCTCTCTCTCTCTCTCTCTCTCTCTCTCTCTCTCTCTCTCTCTCTCTCTCTCTCTCTCTCTCTCTCTCTCTCTCTCTCTCTCTCTCTCTCTCTCTCTCTCTCTCTCTCTCTCTCTCTCTCTCTCTCTCTCTCGGTCTCTTCTTGCTCTCCCGTCCAAATCTCGGCACAAATGTGTTGTGAGAAATCGAATTTTTTTTTTACATTCCAGAGCGTCGCATATGCGACGTTGTCCAATTTGCCAACGTTGCAAATAATGTCTGCTAGTTAGCGATGGTATTTGTGATGCACTAATTTAGCATCACATAAGCGACGCAGGCATCGCTTATGCGATGAATGCCCGAAAAAAAAATCCGAAAATAGCTGCAGTTCTTCTAAGGACGGAAACCAGGAGTTCAACCAGCTAAGCGGATGTGTGGATCTCTTTCCCAAGTCCCAATTCCTCGTGAGTCCACCACATAAATCTCCCTTAGAGAAGAACAAAAGGTGGCCCCATTCACTATCCATCTCCAACGAGCACAATCAGAGGGCATGGTACAACCCACTCCGTCAGCCCCTCCATTACCCACGGATGCTGAGTTTGCCTCCATGGCTGCATTGGCGGAAGATACCTCCTTTGACTTTGAGACCTTCTTGCAAACAACTCAACTATCTGATCGTGAGTTCTTTTCAGACACTGAAGGTCCCAAATCATCATCCCAGAGAGGATGCCCACATCGCGAAGAACGAAGAGTACATTGGGAGGATGAGGCACAACACACTCACGTTGAAGGCACACATGAAGAAGAGGAGGTGTAGGGGCATGAATCAGAGGAGAGTGAAGAGGAAGACTCCGCATACACGGCACAAATCAAAGGGCTATACAAAACAATCAAATAAGTACAAAAAAGGCATAGGTTGTCAGAAGAGGCAAATAGAGCAATGGTGAACTAGATGCTACAAGCGGAGGATGTGGACCCTCATTTTATAGAACCATTGAATCTTTTGGAAGACACCTGTGGAATAACAACAAAGAATTGTGTAATATGTCTGCCCACCTCCAAGCGCATGTCAATGCTATGGAGTTGCATAATAGTGAATTGCAACAAAACTATACCTCACTCCAGCAATCTTATATGGAATTGGAGACCAAATATACAGAGGCACGTAAAGTGAATGAAGAGAAACTCAAAGATCAACTAGCTTGCAATGCTACATTACAAAGAAACATGGCATTACTTCATCGACACTTGGCAACTGCTCAAGAAGAGAATAGAAGGCTACAACAACAGAATCAAGAAAATCTAGAAGCAGCCATCGAAAACACACTCGAGGCACCCATAGATCCAGCTAAGTTCCAAGCTCTCCCCTCAAAAAATATTGAGCAAATATTAGAAAATTATGCAAATCTCTTGGAAGTGCACGATCGACTGGCAGACCAGGTAAAGGAACTCCAAAGACAAACAGTACCCACACACCATACAACAAAAACCCGAGAGATGGTGAGCATCACTACTTCACCCCCGCCAGACTCTTCGAACGACAATGAACTGCTCGCGCTCCGACAACAGGTCACTGAGTTAAACATGAAGCTATTACAATATGAATGACCCCCCTCGCCACCCGATCAACCATTAGAAGAAGAGGCAATCACCATTCCAATTGAGGAGACCTTTGAAGATGATTATGAACCTCAACCTCTTCCAGGAGGCAGAGTCACTGACGAAGGACAAGACACATACGAGGAACCCCCTCCTGCATGGATGAAACAAGTAGAAGAGATGGGGCCAACTCACGAAGAGCATATATCCACTCAGATGCTGGCCATGAAAACTATTAAGGAGGCAATACTTCAATCAGAATATTTCAGGCACTTGGCTCCTAGGCGATTGATAACCAGTTTAGAGTTACAATATAAGCCCTACTTTGTACTATTGGCAGATTACAATGCTGAGATCAAATGAGTCACCAATAAGTATCCTTCTTTTGCAACACAGTTTCAACCAGAGGACATCCCGGAAGAAGCCAAAAAATGTGCCTTATTCCGACCAATCTGGCGGCAAAAGTTATTGGAGACCTATCCAGAAATGCTACGAACATGGGATCATGCTCCCATGCACTTAAAGTATAACCCTTGCTTTGGGCCAGTGCAATGAAGAAGATCATGGAAAGCATTTGCCATAAAAGTTCAGAACAATGCTAATTGCAAACAATGGCTCAATTACCCCTCCATTGCACCACCAACCGTAGCCTACATGATGGCTACTATCAGACACTGGATGCCACGCTTACAATCCATGCCCGATGTTGCTGCTCAGATGACGCTGAAGATCCTGGACATGATGCAGATAGTACTCAAGACTTTTCGCAATGTACACAACATCCAGCCTCCAATCCCGGGCTTTATAAATGGTAATTATGACTTACTCTATGATATGAGCACCACCCCTAGTATCCGGGTTGCTTATGCTTGGCATGCGAGGATCAGATATCTCCCTGCTTGCTATAAGCAAACATTTGATGATATGTTTACCACTTGGTTTTGGGAATCTCACTCGGAAGTGTTCGCGTCATGACCAACCCATCTTCTACAACTATTTGCATGCGAATAGACAATGCACTCAGAGCTATATACAACACCACAACCTGACATTCCAGGTGCAGTTAATTGGGATGATCTTCAAAGAGATCTTGTCAGGGGACTAAGGATCAACGAACAGGATTAGCCACTGACATAATTCAGCACTACATTGATCACCCCATGGAGCAAACGTCTGTCAGCGACGACAGACGCTAGGGGGGGGAGAGTGTTGGCATCATCTTGGAAGAAGCAAGTACCGGCATACATGCATATCTAGCACTGAGGCAACCAGTCAATTTTTTTCAATCCTCACATTATTTTAAAAGTGATTCTCATCACTGAAAACCATTGTAAATACCGTTTCACCTTGTTGTAGCTCCGTTTTGTGCAAGTCGAGGAGTCCTCGAGCTTGAGGAGATTTAGAAGTATTTGCCTACCAATCTTCATAATTTTCAGAGCTCGTTTGAGCCTCCAAAATAGCTTAGGAACCTAGTTTTTAACTAGGTCAGACACTATGTCTAAACAGGACCAAAGCTAGTAAAAAACTATAAATAGAGCTAGAGAGCTCATTTTTGGAGCTAGCTTGTTGTAGATTTGAACTTGTATGAGAACTTTGTTGCAATACAAGTGATTCCATTGTCTTGCTCTCTTTGTTATTGCCATGTGTGCACGTGTGTGTGTGTGTATGTGTGTGCATGTTTGTGTGCTTCTCACTCACACACTTGTGCCTTCACTTGCTCGCGGATTGACATTAAAGGAAGTGCTACTCATCACTGAGCTACACCAGGCTGTTGGATGCTTGATTTACTTATGCATTACTCGACCAGATATTCAGTTTGTTGTCTCACGGATGAGCAGGTTTATGCATTGCCCAGGAGTCAAGCATTGGCAGGCAGTTAAGCACATCTTTTGCTACTTGAGTGGTACTCGGCTACTTGGGTTGTTTTATCCCAAGGGGGGATCACTACTGCCAGATTTGCATGCTTTTTCTGACTCTGATTGGGCTGGTTGCTATGACACTCATGTGTCCACTAGTGGATTCTGCTTCATGCTTGGTAGCTCATGTATATCTTGGTTGAGCAAGAAGCAGCCTACTATGGCCACTTCCAGTTGTGAGGCTGAGTATAGGGCAGCTTTCACAACGATTGTTGAGTGTGTGTGGCTCAGATGTCTTATGGCTGATTTGGGTGTTGGTCAGTCTTCTGCCACCACCATCTTCACTGATAGTCAGAGTGCATTGGGAGTTGCGAGGAACCCTGTGTTCCATGCTCGCACTAAGCAAATTGAGGTGCATTATCACTATTTCAAGGAGAGGTTCTCTGCTGGGAGATTAGCTTGGCATATGTGCCCACGTAGGAGAACATTGCAGACCTTTTCACGAAGGCTCTACCTAGGGAGAAGTTTGAAGCTTTCCGCAAAGCTTTGGGCTTACTTCCTTTTGTGGAGTGATTTCCACATAGCTTGGCACTTCCTTATAGGTAGTGATGTGTGTGAACACACTAGGACTACCGGGGCACTTTTTTTCCCTCTTTAGGAGGTTTTTTTCTCCCGGCTTGTATATACGCCTATTGCCCTAATGGGCTACTTATCTTTGTACATTCTCTAGTAATACATTCAGTATTGTGTGTTGTGCTCCCAGCTTCTTCTCCTTCCTTGTGTTGTTCACGTGCTTTCGCAGACGTCTATCTCCAACATATGTTTTATTAAAGAACATATAAAAAAGTGTCCAATGACCATTTGGCCTTTTACATGGACACTAATGGTAACAATCTCCCGCTAAAGGCCAATATGGCTAAAGTGACTATGGGAGAAAATAAAGAATGATAAAGAATACCTGAGTGTAAGTATACAAACTATACCTCCCACCTGATGGGCATGTGTGTAAGGTCATGAATCAAGTAACCCCCATCAAGTGACAACAGTGTCGAAAGCTATCTTGTGGTAGTGGTTTAGTCAAAGCATCTGCAACATTATCTTGACTATGAACCTTCTCAAGAATAATGCACTCAATGGCTAAGCAATCTCTAGTGAAGTGATACTGCACCTCAATGTGCTTGGTTTTTGCATGATAGACCAGATCTTAGCCAATGCAATGGCAATCTGAATATCACTGAGCAAACAAGGTACATCCTGAGTGTGTACCTAAGTTCCAACCTAGGGACTTGTGGAGAAAGAGACTATACCTCAATCCCCCTCAAGTGCATATAATGGGGATTCATACTTTAGTTATCAATCCAAGGAGTATCAAAACCTAGCCGAGTGTATGAAGACATGCAATCAAATGATGATCAATGCAAATGAGCTTCCCAAAGAGTGCAAACAAGACCAAACCTAATCCAAACAAGCTTCAACTGTCAGTTATGGTGTCGTGATACTTGGAGCAGCAGCCAATAATAAATTGAGCTTTTCTCTCAGCTTCGAATTCTGAATATAGGAAATAGCATATGCATTTCGAAGCTCTCAAGAAGACGCATCCAATGGTGGTATTCTTACTCAATTCTGACGCTTCTACTTCAAGTTATGAGCAAAATACTGAGTAACAGGAATGACCTTCCTACACTTTAGCACTTCCTACACTTCACACACACCTTAACCACAACAAACAAACCTTGGGATGGTCAGGGTTCTCTAATATAGAGGCCCGATATATATTTTCCCATTCATTTCACTACTGTAGTAGTCTCTTCATTACTTTCTGACAATTCCGACAAACTTAACTACTAATCTCCAGTGCATAATAGCATATAACAATCACCACACCCGAATACGCAAAGACTTAATACCTGCTAACTTATTATCACCATTATACTTGCAATTCATCAATGACTCAATGAACATTAACACAGTACCACGGTTATTCAATACCGAACAAGGATAAAACAGACAATACAACAATGTAAATAACTGCACCGAAATCAACCTCCAGACACATCGCCCAGATGCGCAGTCCGGTGACACCTCTGTCGCTCTCTTCCAATCACCTCTTCTATTATCAAGAAAGGGTTACAATGATTGCGCGACATCCTTTTGATGCGCATCTGTTCCTAATTACATTTACTACTAAATAGAATGATATTCCTTTCCGGCGGCCTAACACTGGCATGCACGGTGGACTCGAACCTAGCACGTTATTTTACAAGACTAAGAATCATCAATGATACCTTGTATATACATGGTTCGAGCTAGCTTAAAAGTGTGGGAAATTTTTTCTTCAAGGATTCTAACATGTCTTGTAAAATTTGAGGTTCTACTAGATGAGCGTCTGTCCGCGCAGAACTAGAAGCGATGACTTACGACAGCAAAATGTCAGCCTGATTCTGCAAAAAGGCTTCTTGCAAATAGAAGTCATTAGCTACAGCGGCATCTCTATGTAACCTTGCTTCTTCGATCTCCGTATCAATTCTGGATAATCGATCCTGTTGTATACCTAATTGTTTATCCCTGTGTTCCAATTCTTGCTGTTGGAATTGCATAGTCCTGAAGAAGTCCTGTCTTTCTTTTTGAACAGATTCAATTTCCTTCTTAAGCTTGATGGTTCGTCCAATTTCTTCCTCCAAAGTCTGGCTTTTATGGAATAGCTCTTCAGTAACCTTCTTAAGTTCCACCTCTGCTTGTAACACCTTATCTGCCAACACTTGATAAGCCTTCTCTACTGTAAGAAACCTAGTGCAAGTGGTGTCTAACTGGGACCCTAACACACACATAGCATCCTCCTTATCTGTCATGGCTTGTTTGAGTTGAAGAATCTCTGCGTCTCGAGCTGCGATAATGTCATCCTTTACGGTCACTTATCCTTGCAAAACCGTAAGCTGATCCTGTAATAGACTTGCATCTACTTTGACAACTAGAATCTCTTCTTGGAGGGGTGCGATGTCTGCTTCCAACAAGTCTACTTTGTCTTGATATTCGGTACGAAGGGACTAGTGAGCATCATGTAACTGATGAGGGAGTTGCTCGAAGAGGTGTATGAGAAAGTCATCGATGTGGGCTAACTGAGCGAGGGAATTAGGTACTATAAAGGTTGAAACGGGTCTAGAAGGATTAACAGAGAAGTTGCTGAAGAGGAAGGGGGAGAATAATCAGGAGAAGAAGGGATAGGTTGAGAATGGGAAATGGCCATCGAATGATGAGGCAAAGGAGGAGGGCTAGGAGGTAATGGCACTTTAGAAGGGGAAAGGGGAGGTTTCATAGCTTTCAGTGAAGAAGGATGTACAGGGGAGGTTACCGTATCGGGTTGAACATCTTGATGAACCAACAACTCCTCATTTTGTGTTTGCTCCGTTAGGTTCACAGAATCCACGACTATGTCGGGTGCTTTATCAATAGAGTGCATCTATTGCTGATCAACTGTGTCAATAGGTTGAACATCTTCCATAACCATGTCTTTATTAATTTGACCCAGAGGAGAAGGTGGGGCGGAAAGGATGTGCAACGGAGGGTATTCATCGGAGGAGGCTAAACAGGGTGAACAACCAGAAGGAGAAAAGAAAGAAGATGGGGAAGACGAGTCCAAGGGATATCACCTTTAGCGTTTGACATTCACAGTGAATGTGTTGGAAGAAAAATAACACCCAATTAACGGCTTCGTAGGCAACAACGTCAATCATGGAGTAAAAAGGTCGAGAGATCCCATATGTGCATTTTTGGAGGTTAAGAGTAGCCACCAGAAATTGCAGGGCAGAGCACTCCAGTTCAGGTCGGCATATAATTGCAAACTCATTAGAAGACTGGCGCGGGAATAATTTCTTCATTGTTGTCATCGGCAGCAGGGGGACATCCACACTACCATCTTGAGGGGGATGGAATCCTTCAGGGTAACTACTACATGCAAGTTGAGGCAGGTGATTTGCCAACAGGTCTCTATCTGTGGGGTTTTGGAAATAGTGGCAATAACTTGAGCAAAGAAAGGGTGACATTTGATCGAATGCCAAGGCAATTTGGTGAATGCCAATAGCCTGTGTGCACGCAAAAACTCACTCAAGTCGGGAGATAAGCCAACACAGAAGGTGGTAATGTTGGCTAGAGCTTCCATGGTGATTAACAGACAACAATACACACTACCACAGAGAGGACACAGAGCACAAGTACACAATAGCGAAAAAGAGGACGAAGATCTTGGTTAAGTAAAAACGTCGAATGAAAGCGCGGGTAGAAAACACAATCATCACTAGTGGTTGGGAACATGCATGCATAATGATAACATTCATGCATTAACGAAATCCTGAACATGTAGTGCGGCCACTAATCATGGATATGTAATAAAAACGGGAAGTTTATGGTCAAACGGTCAACCGAAATGCGCGTAATGTAAATAGAGTTCAAGAGACAAAACCAACATAAATCGGATGAATAATAAAAAATACCATCAACGAATTAAGATGAAGTAGCCTTTTCATAGTACGGATGAAGTTTCGACCCATTGATTGGTTTATGAAGAAGAGTACCATTTAAAGTGGATAACCAAAAGGTAGCGCGTCCAACCTGATCTGCAATACGGTAGGGACCAAACCACCGAAGCTTGAACTTGCCCACTGAACGATTAGACTTAGCATTATAGAAAAGAACTACTTGTCCTTTGGTAAAGACGGGGGTCCGGAGAAATCGATCATGTGTCTTAGCTTGCCTCAGTTGCACTTCTTGTAGCATCAGAAAACTCTCAAGACGTAGTTCGTCCAAGGGCCGCAACACATCCAACCGGAAAGGAAAGGACTCTTTCGGTAATAGCTTATGGTTCAATGCCACACGTAAACTAGGTACCAACAACTCCATGGGTGCAATTGCCTCCATACCATATGCCAATTTAAAAGGCGTATTTCCTATAGCAACTTTGTAAGTAGTACGGTAAGCCCATAGGACCGAAGGAAGAAATTGATCCCAATGCTCTGGACATTCCAGCACAAGTTTCTTTAGCATGTTAAGAAGGGTTTTATTGGTACTTTCTACGAGTCCATTGGTGCGAGGATAATATGGGGAGCTAAATTTATGGGCAATCTTCAGTATGCGGGTAAGCACTTGCATTGAGGCATTAACAAAATGTGTACCTTGATCGGAAACAATCTCCAAAGGAAGACCGTAGTGAGGAAAAACATCACTCATCAAACATTTGACTACCACCGACGCAGTAGCGGACCGTAAAGCCTAGGCTTCAGCCCAACAAGAGGTGTAATGGGACGAATGAAATACAAGCCCCACTTTTGAAAGGGCTCAAGGGGAGAGACGGGTTGCAGTGGGAAATGATGCCATTGTAAAGGTTGCCCCAATCGTTGAAAAGCATCACACTGTTTGACATGAGCAGTAATGTCACGCTGCATAGTGGGCCACCATAAGCCACTCTACAAAAGTTTTCGGTAAGTAAGATCTACTGAAAAATGACCACCGGAAGGAGCAGAATGAGCCATGTCAATAACCGAAGAAACATCATGTGGAGAAATACATCATAAAAGTGCGCCAAATGGATCCATGTAATACAACTGTCCCACAATGATCTAAAATCATTGACTATACATAGCCAATTTACGGCATGCAAAAGTGGAAGTATTAGTCGGGGAACATCCACTAGTTAGAAAAATCATAAGAGTATCATAGTACGACGGTGCCATAGGGAGCACTTAACAATCATCATGTACCGGATCAATCGCATAGAGAGCGGGGGTAGTATCATCAGTACCACCGGGAAGTTCACTAGAATCAAGCCTAGATAGAAAATCAGCAAGAGCATGCGTTGACCTCGGATGATGTACAACCTCATAATCAAATTCTTGCAGCAACAACACCCACCTGGCTAATCTGCCCCCTAAATGTTGCTGGCGAACAAGATAAACTAGAGCCGCATGATCCACATGAAAGGTAAATGGGCGTCCCAGTAAATAGTGTCAGAATTTCTTCACTGAATAAACCAAACCCAGACATTCGCACTCAGTTACAGAATAATTTTGTTCAGTAGTGGCTAATCGTCGACTAGCATAATATATAGGGTGGAACCACCTATCCTGTTGTTGCATTAGCACACTATCAATTGCAATGTCAGATGCATCCACAAAAACATGGAATGCAAGCTGCCAGTTCGGTGCTTGCAGAATAGGAGCCTGTGTTAAGATCAAATGCAATTTGGCACTCCTTCGTCCATGCAAAATATTGAGGGTTGCTAGTAATCAGCCGATTCAGTGGTATAGCTACATGTGCGAGCCACTCAAGATGTCATCCATGCCAGCGTATTTGTCCAAGGAATCGCATAACTTCCTTTGCTATCGTAGGGGTAGATGCATTCAACATTATGTTCACTTTATCAGGGTCTACTTGAATGCCTTGTTGCGAAATGATATGACCAAGCAATTTGACACAGGAAATGGAAAATACCAACTTGTTGGGATTTAAGCACAAACAAAACTCCCTACACTTAGAAAAGAAGCAATGTAGGTGATAGAGGTGAGCCAATGCATCACCAAATAACAAAAAATCATCCAAATACACTTGCATAAACGTGGTTAAGTAGGAAAAAAGATTTCCTGCATGCATCGTTGAAAGGTACTGGGAGCATTGCAGAGACCAAACCACATCACTGTACACGCATATACGCCCCAGTTTGTAATAAATGCAGTCTTTGGGATGTCCATTTCAGCCATGCACACCTGATTATAGCCACTATGGCCATCCAAAAAGGAATACATTTCTCGTCCAGCAACATCATCTAGCATCGTATCAAAAAGGGAAGTGGAAAGGGATCATGCATTGTCATCGCATTTAACTTTCGGTAATCTACACAGATACGCAACTGCTTGTTTTTCTTTGGGACAATGATAATAGGCGAAATCCATTCTGCATGCTCAATGGGGACAATGAAGCCTACTTTCAACAAGCGATCCAATTCAGTTTTCACTTGAGCAGCATAGTTGGGATTCATTCAGTAACTGGGTTGTTTAATTGGCCGTGCATCCGGTTTCAACATCACATGGTGTTGATAGATGCGAGGGTCCAACCCTTTCATATTGCGATAGTCCCATGTGAATACATCTTGAAATTCTTTCAGCAACTGTACTAAATCGTTTTGAAAAGTTTTCGGTAGCCCAGCCTTCAGCTTGACCAGTCGCGGAGTAGCCTCATCTCCGAAATTACAAGTGATTAGCTGATCTTCCGGTACATAAAACTATCAGGGCATGGATATATCCTCAGGTGAATGGAATAATTGGTGTATATTCGTGGCATTCAAGACTTGATCCGGAGCTGGGTCCACTCCTTCAGTAAGCGGAACTATCGCAAGCGATCAGATTCCAATTATCTACAATCGCTTGTAAGTCGACTATACCCAGGGCTAGCAAATCTTGGTTAGCATTGAGGAAAGCTTCTTCTTCATCATCTGAAAGTCCATCCAGCATGTGCACGGGTTCAGCCACGTACGGTCAAGCATGAAGGTCGCAAGGCTTCATCTCGTCCAAGGGTACCACATATTTCCGATGATTGCTTTTGAAAATAAGTTCATGTGCAGACCAATCCTGCAACACTTTTGCTTGTTTCAGCTAGGGCCTCCCAAATAGTAAGTTGTAATCTAGACTGATTCGGGTAATTCCAGAACAACAAAAGTCATTTTGAACACTGCTCCCTGAAGTTTAATGGGTATATCATGCACTAAACCCACTAGATGTACCCTAGATTGATCAGCCATTCTCACAAAAACCTGAATAGGTTCAATCTGAGTCCACCCTAACCTTTTACAAAGTGCGGTTGTAGCAATATTTAGATTGGAGCCTCCGTCAATTAATACTTGAGTAATTTTGTGGTTTTTATACCATAGCATAATTAAAGGAAAAACATGGTCCACCGTAGAATCAATTTCTGGACTAATAGTTGTCGTAGCAGGTGTACACGAAGATCCTGGACTGATTTGTTGCTGAAATTGTTGTCGTACGCCCGGGACCGAGGCTAACAGTTTCCCCAATGGCATTGTAAGAGATGCTTTCGATAAAATATTCCACACAGAGTCAAGATTCGACGTACCCGATACCGAGTTTGGTGGACTCTCCGGTGATACTTTGATCGGATTCATATCTTTCGGTGGTATATTCGGTACTGTTTGCTGGACCACGGGTATGGGATCGGGGAAGATAGTTGGTTCTTGACTGGCCCACTTACTAGCTTTGGTAAAAATTCTCTGTTGTTCTCGAATGCCAGGCTCAAAAATCTCAGCAGCCGGTTGTAACTTCTTGCCAGACCGTGTTTGAATTGTTGTCGCTTTGGTATCCACTACTAAAATATATACCATATTTTCCATTGGATGTTGTCATTCTTTTCTTGGTTTATCATATTTGGACGCCTCTTTGCAATTCTACGGATATGTCCAATCTCGCCACAAAAATGGCATCTTGGTGGTGAAAGAGATATGCCTTCACCCGATTGGCCCCAGTTCCATCGGGTCTGTCCGAAATCGTTTGCTCATGGTCCCTTGTAGGTTTTGTAGCTTTGGTAAGAATTATTTCTCAAATGCGGTGGTACATAGCGGGTAGCATGTTGTCCTTGCTCCTATATTATGGTATTTACGATTGGTCTGGTCTGTACTTTGGCATTATATGGACATGTTTTGGTAGAATGAATCGCCGTATATACAAATATGAAGCACATTTGATTTAATGCACATGCAAAAGTAGTGTTTCCTGGGTTCTTACATTTGGTGCAGTACACATGTTTCAATGGATCCTCGCTCATGCTCTTGGATGCCTTTAACCAATCCAGATCTTCAGTGAAACCACCAACTTTATGCTCCAACTGCAATGCCATGGCTATTACCGTATCCAAGGTCATACCGCCCACACATCGTATAATTAAAACTTGTTTGAGCTGAGGGTTTAATCCATTAATAAACCACTGAGTAATCACATCATCCGGTATGTTAGTATGCGTCAACGGCAGTTGGCGTAGACTATGGAATTAAGCTGCATACGCTTGCACATTCTGATGTGGTTTCTATCTATTGTTTTGTAAATAATCAAAGATCTCAACCGCATTTTTCTTTAACCGAAAATGTTGTAAGAAAGCATCCTTAACATCATCATATTTACCGAAATGATGAATGTCATATTCGGTTAACCAATGGGCAGCCTCATTCACCAGGGTAGATTGGAATACTATAGCCTTATATGTCGGATCTACTGGATAGTTGAGTACCGCATAATTGATTTCAAAAGTATGCACATGAGCATTAAGATCATCATCGGGAAATCCTCCAAATTGTGTATACATAACTCTAGAATGCTTAGGGGAAATAAGATTGAGAGCAGCAACAAGGATCTATGCAGCTAAGAAAAGACAGAAGGCACACTTTGATGCCCACGTGAAGGATAAAGGCTTGAAACCGAGAGATTTATTCTTAGTGTACACCTTAAAGCAACATGCAAGAAAATTGAAAAAGCGAGGCTATGGACCTATGATTATCAATAGGATCTCAACAAGTGGAGCGGTCTAGTTAGCCACTCTAGAAAGCGATATCCTACCTAGTCACATCAGCGGATGCACAGTCAAGTTATATCAAGAACCCCTCACGGAGGAAACGCTAAGCCGACTCAATACTCCAAAAAAACAAAAGGAAGAGGAAAAACGAGTTTGAGAAGAAGCGCAAGCAGAAGCTTTGGAATGCATCGGACGAATGAAAGTGAGAAGACAAGGTAGAGATGAGCCTAGGTCAGACACTTATGAAGTTTCAAGATACCATATGGCCATGTGCGAAGCATCAAGTGTACATTCCCATAGGATAGTTGATCGACAACCCTTTGTGACCCAAGAGGTAGCACAAGGAGAGAGTGCAAGGATAGTAAGAGCTTTGATTGACTCAGGAGTAGCCACTAGTGCAATTCGACTTTCTTATTGTCAAGAGTTGCAATTGAAGGTCAATCCTATGGAGGCATATCTCATAGGATTGGGGGGTGTGGAAACCCCTTGCATGGGTGAGGTGGAACATCCCTCTACATTCAAGATGTTATAATGACAGTTAAAGTGCTGGTGTGTAAAGACGAGGATCTTACCGAACCTCTTGTCTTGGGCCAAGACTGGATCTATGATCATGGAGTCAACCTAAACCTAAGAAGTGGACTTCTTCAGGCATGGGTGAGCCAAAACCGCATCACAATTGAGTTAGAGAATCAAGCACTTAGGCCACTAGGAAAGGCACCAACTCCTGGTCCTTCCAGGAACCCACATGACAATAACTATGTTATCCTTGTCCAAGATTCTATGGTGCAGATGATTTTCACGTGTGAAGGACATGGAGGAGCCAATGAGAAACTCCCTTCTTTTCCAAAGAGGCTCCCAGGAAAACAAACAGAACAACACAAGACACCGAGGCAACCGATAATTAGGGAACATGATCAATGACCAGCGCAACATAAAGTACCTCATGAAATGAAGCAGATATGGATACGCAAGGATGCACAACCCTCTGCTCGGGAGACAAGATCCCAAAGATGCACCAAACAAACTAGTCAATCAAGGACTACAATGAAGGAATATCCTAGGCATCAATCTAGACGGACCATTTCTATTTGGGTCCCAAAGCAGTCAATGAAGGCTATCCCAAATGCTAGACAAATATGGGTGCCCAAGACCTGCTTAAAGCTAAAATAGCTTCACCATGGCCCCCAAACTTGAATCAAACCCCACACACATTTGTAGCACAAATCTCGGGGCAAACACATACACTCCACATTGTCACATCTCCAATCACACCTAGGAGTATCTGAAAATGGGTACCCAAAAAGTCCCAAATCCAAGACGATCTAATCCAGAAACCTTTACACATCATCTCTACCAAAAACTATAATCCCACAATAAGAGTTTGGAGAATTAAACCCTGTATGAAACCCTTTGACCCAATTTTGTGAATCAATCTGCATCAGAGTAGATACATATTGAGTATAGTGCACATCCAAAGTATGCATCTAGGGAAGCACTAACCTACTAACCAACATTCACACACATCATGAACACTCCACGCACTAACCCCTAACCACTTTGGGTATCATATTAGTATTATTATGTTTCCTATGCAATGTTAATATGCTTCTCTTCTTCTAGCAGACAAGCATCAGGAACTACAAGCAATATCATGGCAAAAACAATGGGCCCCAACTCACAGGCAGGAGTGAGTACAATAGGTGTTAATGCGGAGAGTCTACTTATTGAAGTGCTACCAATTGAACGACCTACAGAACTACGACAACTACAACAAATACCCATATCGAACCCTCCCACAGGAATAACGGATAGAGTTCATGCAAACTCTCACTAGTTCAATAGTATGCCAAGACTCTTAGGAGAGGCAAAGTACATCTGGGAGCCCAAGTGTGAGTATGATAAGGCATGGGTATGATTCCAATTCTTCTCAAAAGAGTTCGAGACTCTCCAAAACACAACAGAGCTAAAAACCATATGGCAACATGCAGGGCTCGCGGAATACTTTAAGGCTCCCTTACCAAAACTAGATTTTTTGTGCTGTTACTATTTGGTATCAACATTACAGGCGAGTGAGGTAAAGGACTGACCAGGAACCTTTGTCATTCCTTCCTTATTAGGCAACAATGAGTTGAAAAAGTTTGAGCTTACCCTAGAATTGGTAAGTGCTACTCTAGACATGCACGACACACATGTGCCCTCCAAAAAGGATGCTTTGATACCCGATAACATGAAGAATCAGAAAGTGCAAAAGATAAAAGATATGGTGGCACTCACACAAAATGTTTCCATCCCTCTTCGCATGTGCATGCAACATTTTGCATTTCCTGGCCAAGATAGATTCACCCAGCCCCACAAATGGATCTGTTTCAGTCTTTACTTGGCAAAGACAGGTGCACTAAGTATTAAGCTTCCTATATGGATTATCGAGCAGCTGTACGGAGCTAATAAAAGGTCCTCCAAGAAGCTAGTGATGAATGGATGTTGTGCAATAACACACATCATTTACAAATGCTTATCATATGATATATCCATCAAATGCGCTTTGACCTGGACACAACTACAATGGTTTAAAGGATGCAAAACTTCCTCATATCAATCCAAACAAATGAGGCTCAAATCCATGTGTCCAGACATGCGAACTCCTCATGACTCCGAAAGTTTCACCACAAGGGGATACTACAGTGCCTCCCTTTATGATCCAAATTCCCACATCTGGATTCGAAGGCACATCATGAGATGCCCCATCTGCTCCTCTTGTCCCATCGGAATTTGAATTTGCTACCACGGGAGACGTTGAAGGGATAAGTACCTTTGACTTTGAATCCTTTTTGCAGAACACACAACTATTAGACGTAGAATTCTTTTCAGATACAAAAGAACCTGGAACATCCTCCCAAAGACGAAAAAAATCAACAGAAGGTCATCACATCCACTTGGCAGAAATGATAGGCAACAAACACTATCTCAACAATTAGAACAACCAAATGAAGGAGAAGAAGAAGAAGAAGAAGAAGAAGAAGGAGAAGAGGAAGAAACTATTGGGGCCCCAACCTACACTGCAGAACTCTGTAGACTATACTAGATCATGGAAAGGGTGCAAACACAACAATTGCTCTCTAAACAGAATAGCAGAATGCTCATGGCACAACTCTTGGAAGAGGTTGGTGTAGACTCTGAATACAGTGAGACTCTACTCTTGCTTGGAGAAACCTATGACGTAGTGGAAGTTGTCTGATCCACATTGTAGAAGCCTCCCGTTCAATATGATCCACGAAGATTCCAAACCAGATCGAGGTCAGGCAAAAACATTCAGATTCCTGTCAGCACCGTAGAGGAAACTACCATTACAACAAAACCAATGGTGACAACACCTCAAGCAACTAGAACTCATGGCCAGGAACCCACAGTCACCCATGAAGAGTCAACAGAGCCACTACCACCAACACCCCCACCATTACCTCCTCAAATAGAAGTTGTAGATATCACCTCGACTACTAACCCCACAGAGCAAACCTTCATCTTTTGTAGTCCCACTTCCAGTTCAACCTTGTTTTCCTCCGTTGACAAACCCATATATCATGCCACCACCATTACAACTGAATCCCTCATGGAGCCTACCTTACAACAACCAGCCTCCATGACCTCTGTCATTGGACACCCAGACATGAGGTCCACATTTCTGGGATTCCCTGTTACCACACCTCCTTTCATGGCCTTCCCACCTCCAGGCCCTCATTTCCCACCCCCCATCCCACCAGTCCATCAACCTGCCCATGACTTCCTTTCTAGAATGTTTCAAGCCACCGGCCAACCTTTCTTGTTGATCCCATTCCCAACATCCACACCACACTTATTGACCACAATCACACACACCCCACCTACTATTCTGATATACATGATAGACAACACACTCACATCCACTCTTGACAGCATGGACATTTCGCCACCCACGGCACCTCCCCCTCCCCCCACACTTCCACCATCCCCCATCCCTCCTCCACCAATTTCACATGCACACACATCTCCAGTAGACACATCATTCACACTTCCCATACAAGAGCACTCTGAAGCACTACAACATCGTCTTGCTACACTAGAAGGGGACAATGCCAGTCTCCAAACTCAGTTTCATACATTATAGGAGGCTCATAGCATTTTGGAAGAAAAGTTATAGAATGTAAATCAAGAAGTTATCCGAGTGGTGGAAGGTCATCTACAAATATAGATGGAACAAAATTCAAAACTCTAGTGCAATATGGCACTACTCAGATGACACCTTGCAGCGGCTCAAGAGGAAAATTGATGTTTGCAGCTCCAAAACCAAGAGAATTTAGAGGCAACCATCAAAAACACACCGGGGGCACCCATCAATCCCTCAAAATTTCAAGCTGTGACCCCAGAAAACATCAAAATTATCCTTGAAGATTATGCTACCCTACTAGAGGCACATGAACTATTATCAGAAGAATTGGATCAATTGAAGCAACAATGATAGAAGGACACTGACTCAGAAGCCCTACAGGACCTACAAAAACAAGTCACAGAATTGAAAGCACGATTACTACAATATGAAAGGCCGCTATCCCCACCAGAGGTCCCGACAGAAGAAGAAATAGCAACCATTCCAGTAGAACAAACTTTTGAAGATGACTATGAACTGCAGCCAATTCCCGGTGGGACAGTAACTGACGAAGGCCAGGAAACATTTGAAGCCCCATGACCACCGTGGTTAAAGCAAGTCGAAGATATGGGACACACCCATGAATATCGAACGACAGTGCAAAATCAAGCAATGAGGGTCATAGAAGAAATAATGTTACAATCCAACTACTTCAAAAGTCTTGCACCCCGGAGTCTCATAACATCATGAGAACTTCAATACCGACCCTACTATGTCATTCTTGCATATTACAATGCGGAAATACAGAGAGTCACAGGGAAGATCCCCTCCTTTGCGACCCAGTTTCAACTTGAGGACCTCCCCCTAGAAGCACAGAAAGGCAAGATCTATCAACCGACATGGCAGCAAAAGCTTTTAGAAACATACCCTGAAATGTTGCGTCCATGGAACCACACGCCTCTACATCTAATTTACAACCCATGCTATGGTCCAGTCCCACAATGCAGATCATGGAAAGCATTCAATATTAAAGTGCAGAACAATGCATAGTGCAAGGAATAGCTCAACTATCCATATATAGAGCCACCGCAGGGACCACCATCAATAGCTTACATGATGGCAACAATCTGACATTGGATGCCTCGACTGAAGGCCATGCCAGATGTCATGGCACAAATGGTGTTGAAAATTCTGGATATGATGCAAATTGTCCTCAAGACCTTCTTTAATACACAAGCACCCCAAGTGACTCTATCGGGTTTCACCAACGACAACTATGACCTAGTCTATGACATGAGCACCACCCCGAGCATTCGAGCTACCTATGCTTGGCACACATGAATCAAGTACCTCCTCGCATGTTATAAATAGACTTTCGAAGATATGTTCAGAACAGGATTCTGGGAATATCGCTCTGAGGTGTTCACACCTAAGTCCACACACCTGCTCCATCTATTTGCATGCAAACAAGCCATGTACTCAGATTTCTACACAACACCACAACCCGATATCCCAGATGTCATCAATTGGGATGCCTTGCAAGAAAATTTAGCAAGAGGGTTAAGGCTAGGCGAACATGAGTTGGCCACTAATGTTATTCAGTACTATATCGACCACCCTACAGAACAGAGGTATGTCAGGGGCGACAGATGCTAGAGAGGGGAGAGTGTTGGCATAGAAATAATGAGGAGACAGAGTAGTCAAGTACAATCCCGCATATAAGAGGCCCAATCATTTTTTTCATAACTTATTTTCCATTAGAAGTGATTTTCATCACTACATATACATTATAAATCCCATTTTTGGTAGAATAGACTCCATTTTGTCCAAGCCGAGGAGTCCCCGAGCTTGAGGAGTAGTAGAAGTACTTGCGTGCCAATTTTCATAATTTTTAGACTCCATTTGAGCCCTCAAATAAGCCTTGGAATTTAATTTTTAACTATGCCGAACACTAGGTTTGGACAGGGCCAAAGCTAGTAAAAAAACTATAAAAAGGGCTAGAGAGCTCATTTTTTAGGTTAGCTTGTTAGAGTTTTGAGCTATTGTAAGAGACTTCTTGAGTAATCTAAAGAACTCCATTGTTCCTCTCTTTGTTCTTGCCTTGTGTGCTCGTGTGTGTATGTGTGTGCATGCTTGTGTGCTTCTCACTCACGCACTTGTGCCATCACTTGCTCATAGTCTTCATACTAGTCCTCATGTCTCTACGGATTGACAGTTATGAGGTGGATCTCCTCATGTTGGTACTTGCCATTGTGCTAGGTTGACATGATCCAATAGGAGCTCCAACATAATCTAGACCTCTGTTGGCATCATATAAGAAGAAGCAAGTACGGCCATGCATGCGGATCTAGCACTAAGGCAACCTATTAAAATTTTTCCAAACCTTACATCATTATAAAAGTGATTCTCATCACTAGAAACCCTTGTAAATATCGTTTCATCTTTTTGTAGCTCCATTTTGTACAAGCCAAGGAGTCCTCGAGCTTGGGGAGCCTTAGAAGTAGTTGCCTGCCAATTTTCATATTTTTTAGATCTCGTTTGAGCCCTCAAATAAGCCCTGGAACCTAATTTTTAACTAGGCCGGACACTAGGTCTGGACAGGGCCAAAGCTAGTCAAAAACTATAAATAGAGCTAGAGAGCTCATTTTTAGGGAGCTTCTTGTAGTTTTGAGCTTGTATGAGAACTTTGTTGCAATAGAAGTGATTCCATTGTTTTACTCTCTTTGTTCTTGCCGTGTGTGCGCGTGTGTGTATGTGTGTGCATGTTAGTGTGCTTCTCACTCACACATTTGTGCTTCACTTGCTCGAGGTCTTCGTACCATCCTCATGTCTTCCCGGATTGACATTAAAGGAGGTGCTACTCATCACTGAGCTACACCAAATTTTGGCGCCGTTGCCGGGGATTCGAGCTTTGAGGACGAGCGTGTGATGGTAAGACGTAGAGAGGACGCGTTGGAATGGTAAGTAGTAGGTAAATTTCTTGTTTTTTCTCCATCTCCATCTCCATCTTCATCTCCTTCACCACCTTATATTCCCACTTCCAAATCATTTCCCTCATTTGCTTTGTGCGAGTTTGAGAGAGAGCGAGTGTGTTTCCTTGTTTGTGTGTGTTTTTGCATGTTTCTTGCAGGTTTCAGCTCCATCATCATCTCCACCAAGCTCAGCAGGTATGGAATCTCTTTGTGCAAGCCCCGAGGCATCAAGCTCGAGCTATCGTGACACACCAAAAAGTTGCCCCAATCACGATTCTGAGTGCACCACGACACTGTGCAGCCCTAGGGCTCCTAGGATCACTAGACAGAACAGAAAAATTCACCATATCCTGACCTATCGCAACACCTCGACCTATCGCGACACTCCCAGGTATCGCGACACTCCCAAGTATCGTGACACCTCGACCTATTGCGACACTCCCAGGTATCGCAACACTCCCAAGTATCGCGACACCTCGACCTATTGCAACACCTCAACCTATCGCAACACCTCGACCTATCACGACACCTCCACCTATCGCGACACTTCGACCTATCGCAACACCTCCACCTATCGTGACACCCCGACCTATCGCAACACCCCGACCTATCGCGACACCCTGACCTATCGCGACACCTCCACCTATCGCGACACCCCGACCTATCGCGACACCCCGACCTATCGCGACACCCCGACCTATCGCGACACTTCCACCTATCGCGACACTTCGACCTATCGCGACACCTCCACCTATCGCGACACCTCGACCCGACCTATCGCGATACATGGGCTTAACGCATAAAATTTTAGAGTGAATTAATTGAGTGAATTGAGGTATATTTGGGCTTAATTTTGGACACATTGGGATAACATTAGAGCCCTAGGAGTGGGCAAAAGACCTAGAAACCACCGAGGAATTTCCTGAACCCTGAGAGCTTGTTTTGACCCCTAGGTGCCTGAATGGTCATAACTTCACCATACGAACTCCGATTGATGGGATTTTGGTCTCGTTGGCCATTCGATAGAATTAGGTGGTCATAAGATTTTGGGGGTACAGTGAGTTACTCCAGGGGGGCCTGTAAATGTTGATGTGTGTCTTTCAATCCCTTGTGGTAATAGAGCTATGTTGACTTGTGAACTTTTGCAGGATCATTGTGTGCACTCTAAGCATTCCAAGGCAAGCTAGCAAGGGTGAGTACCAGGCTTGGGAGAAGGCTTCCTGGGTTGGTGCAGCAGTCTGAGCAACCAGAGGATTGAGGTTGGAAGTTCTCTCAACCCTCCTTTGTCAATTCCTAGCCTAGGCTAAGTACGACTTAGGTGTGGTAATTAATTAGGGCAACGTCAGGCACGAATTAAGTCCAAGAGAACTAATCAACCAAGTGCAAGTATTAAGTAGGTCTTAAGTGCGAAAACCCTAAGGGACAAAAGTAAACTTGAATCGATCACTTATCAAGTGCGAAATTCACTTAAGTATTCCTGACGACGTGACATCAGACAAGATCATAAACATAATAATCAACTAAAAAGAACAAAGTGATTGGTGCCAATTAACCTACAACTAGAGTGTACTTGGGACCAAGGGGGTAGAGAAACCAGGCATATGAAGCTTAGGTCAGGCAGACACTTAGGCCAAGATAGACAAAGCCTCAGATCTTCTGAAGCCAGTGTCAATCACACTGCTAGGTCTTGGGCCCAACAGTTGAGTGATTACCCATACACTCCCCGATCAGAAACAAGCAATTATGTAATGTCCTATAACATGGAGAGACCAGTAGGTAGTTCAAGGGTGGCGTACCTAGAAAAGCGAGAAGGACCTTACAAGACTCAATTGGAATACATCAAGACTAATCATCTAGGTGCTCGCATCTACGAAGATGTTCTGAGAAGATCTGTGGTCCAGATTAAGAACCCCGATCAACCCCATGGACTAGAACACCCGGTAGTCAAGTTCGAGAATGGAGCATACCTAGATAAAGAGGGGACTATATATGTAGTCACCACTCTTCCTGATAGAGCAGATGAGTTTGGAAATGTGATTGCGGAAATCGATATGGGTGATATAGAGCAAGGGAATTTAGAGAGAAAGCTAAGAACTCCCCGTGGTAAATCCGTCTTGACCAGAATCATGACTCCAGAGTGGATTCCACAGGATAATAAAAGCATAGATTTGCTTTTAAACCGAGAAACTGATGAGGCTTTTTGGAGATACAAACCTTCCCAGCCTCAGGAAGTAAGTGCTCTTGCAATCTATGAGTTTAAAGACCCTGATAACCCAGGCAAAGTAACCTACCTAGACAATATGTCAGAACGGATCTTCGTGGTCACTAACCATGGCAAACATGCCTACACATGGAAGGGTGAATTTGTTTTTCCCTAACCTCGGTCCAATGTGTCCTACAATCACCAAGGAGCTGGGACTTCCCAAGCCCATGGAGCTCAAAGGGATAGAAGTAGAGATAGACCCGAGGTAAGCTTTGCCAACCCCCTAGGAAGGGAAAAAATGAGGACCGGGACAGATAGAGAAGAAACTGAGAGACTTAGAGACCCAAGGTACCAGAGAAATGCTGATGATTTTCCCTTGCCAAGGCCTAGAGAACACACTAGGACCCTGAGACCAACGCAACTGGTGAAGTCCATGAAGAATTACTTTGATGGCACGGGAGACCCTTATGACCATGTGGCAGAATTTAGGCAAGTCTTGAAAGCTGAACAGGTAGAGGACCTATTCACACAATATAATGCCTTTGGTCTAACTCTTAGAAACACAGCTCTTATGTGGTTTCAACCACTGAATGAGAGGCAGTTCAGAAACATAGACCAGCTCTTAGAGGCATTTATCATTGAGTTTTCTAAGAGTGGCATAAGGCACAACACTTCCTCCCTGATTCATAGCTTTAAGCAAACACCTCAAGAGACGGTCAGACTAGCAAGAAGACGGTTTAGACAATACCTAGAGAGGTGTCCAATGCCTGAGTTACCCACACCAACCAAGCAAGTGGCTTTGTTCTTAGATGGATTGTTGAGCACCAAGCTTAGGTCATACGTGTATCTGAAGGACCCCAGAACTATAGAAGAGTGCGTACGCATGTGCATAGACATTGAGGATAACCTAGGCGAGGAGTTGGAGCTATCAAAAATCTATGAGGATTCGGATAGCTCTAGTAGCCTTTTGTCTGGTCAATCCACATCCATCGAAGAACTTGCAGAGAAGGTAGCTCAAAAACTAGGTGTCTCTAGCAAACAAATTCCAAGATATGTCCCAGGTAAGTGGTGCTATACTTGTGGTGGTGACCATATGGCGAATGTATGTCCCATTATGGCTCAACCCCAAGTGAATCCCAGTAGTCAGTACTGCACCATAGAGCGAAGGTACACCAAACACACCGTGCAAGATTGCCCTTATAACAAGCAAACGGTTAGGCAAAATTACCCTCAGCCATATCCACAATAGGGTAGGTCTCAGAATCAGTACCCACCACAACAATACGGCACACCACAACAACCTTATCAGCCGCCTTACCAAGGGCAGCAGAGACCTCAACCGGTGCTAGCTCAACAACCCCCTACTCCAACCAATGTGATCCCAGTGAAATATGCATCTGCTGAAGAAAACTTGAACAGAGCCTTAGTCCCAGTCACACCGTTGCTATCAGACAGTGATCCAAGTGACCATAGTTTTGACTCCACACATATTGATAGCCCACAAGCTTACTACATGCAGTCACCCGAGCATAACGAGTCATACTATTATGAGGACTCAAGTGAAAATAGTGGGGAGCCTGAGTATGCTAATGTCATGTACACAAACCCAAACTCTAGACCTCAACCTAGGCAGGTACGACCCCCATTTCCTAGAGGACCATGCTTCAGATGTCAGGGAGATCACCTTATACGTGATTGTCCACTGCTTGCCCCTACACAACCCCAACCAGTGACAATTCAGTGTTTCTATCAAGACTACGGAAAAGAGCATCTCCTACGAGATTGCCCAAAGAACCCTAATAACATGCCTAAAATCACTCCGATCAACGTCATTGGGTTAGTGGTAGACTCTACGGGAAGTATAACATCCACAGCCCCAGTGCATGTGGTCACTAGAGCCCAAGCCTTGCAGCAAACTCAAGGAGTAGGGCAGGAAAAGAGTTCTGAGGTTAGTGAGACAGAGAGTATAACCAAGAAAAGGACAAGAGCTTGGAGAGATAGCCGGGAGAGAATGAAAAGACAATGGTCACAGAAAATGAGCGAACTTGAAGAAAGCTTGAGAGAAACCAAAGCAAAGATAAGTGAACTCGCATCTCAAAACCACTCTCACACCACCCCTCCACCACCTTTCCCTTTACCCGCCAATCCATCTTCTTCCATTCCCCAACCTTTCAATACACCACCCTTAACCCACCCACCACACAGAGTAGGATCAGTCCTAGCCAATCCCACTCCTGAAGATCTAGACATGATGCTTAAAGCATATCAGGCCAGAATCCAAGAAGGGCCCAATGTAACAGATCATGAGAAATGTTACCCTAGAGCCGATCTAGAGATAGAGCGAACAAAGCTTTGTGCTAAAATGGTCGAATTGGCGCAAGCCATGTTTGAAGCCAGTCGCTTGTTCAATGGCTCTAACCCCATCAGAACACCATTGCACTTTGATGGTCTATTGGATAGATTGGAGAGGTTACTTGCAAAGTCTGGAAAAGGAGCCACCTCCCAGGCTAAGGAGAGGGCAAGTGATAGAATAAGCATTCCTCCCCAGGGAGCTTATGTGCCTAACTCCACTGAACCAGACACCTCTTCTTCTATGAATAGGTATTCACCAGAGTTCCAGAGAGAGATTCAAGAAGAGAAGTGGGCAAAGGAGAGTAAAGTCCCTCCTCCCATTGAACTTGTGGATGACGCACATGATCAATTCCCTCAAGATATTCCTTCCATTTATGGAGAGCAGGAGAGTGCACAAAATCAAGAGAGGTTAGACTTCGAGTCTAACTCCCTACAGGAATTACCCCATTTCACAGGCCCATGGGAAACCAAGTCTACTTGCCTAAGAGCACCCACAGTCATGATAAGAAACGAAGATTCAATCATACCTAGGAATACAGAGGTAGTAAAGAACACTAAAGTGCAGTGCAATCTCACTTTAGAAGAGCTACTCAAAGTTAAGCCAGAAGTGTGGAAACACGTAGCCAAACAAGTGCCAAACGTAACGAAATCTCGTTCCCAGGTAGGATCCCACAGAACAGTACCAGAAATACCCTTGGATAAGATAGGAGATATGAGTGAAGGAGAAGAAGGAAATACCTATCTCGCCGTTACCCATAAGGGATACACTACCAAGGCAATTTTGGACTCAGGTGCAGGAGTTGCAATTGCTACAACTTCCCTATGGAAGCGTTGGGGCAAGCCAGCACTCCGGCCGACGAGAATGAAATTGCAGATGGCCGATGGCCATATTGAGAGGCCCTTGGGATTGCTAGAAGGCATAACTCTCACTACATGTGGTGTTGAGTTCGAGCACACTTTTGCTATATGCGACTTTAGCAAAAACCAAGCCTATGAGATGATTTTGGGAAGGCCATTTATGAGACAATTGCAAGTGGTACAAGATTGGGGAACCAATTCCTTATATTTGCAGCACTTAGGTGTTACAACCAAAGTCAATCTCAAGGATTACTCTCATAAAGATGTACCCCCCATTCAATGGAATCCCATCCATAGAGCCAAGGATGACACGGAGTCAGTGCATTCCATAGGATTAGGATCCTCATGGATGCATGAAGACACCCACTTATGGATGTGCAAAGTGGCAGTAGAAGAAGAGAAAAGAGAAAAAGCCAGAGAGGTAGGTGCGAAAGAGACACATAGATCAATTCAAGACCCAGCCTATGCACCTGTACTATTTCCCGATGAAGAGTTTGAACCTCACGGCTGGGCAAAAATTTTAGCAACAATGGATGTAGCCATCAATGAAGAGCAGTGGACACCCCACTGTGATGAGGATGGCTATGACATTTCAGTCTTCTCAATAGAGCCAATCATGGGAGATGCAGTTTTAGAAGAATGCGAACCTAGCCCTGATACATTTGAGGATGCAAGTGACTCCGACTTAGAGTCAATCATTATGGACCCACCTTTTGCATCAGATGAAGAATACTTCTATGAAGTTGAAGCTTACCCCAAGAGACACGGAGAAATCACGAATGATGTGAGGTTAGCCACACAAGTAGCCACTAGGAGTGGAGGAAAGAAAAGAAAGAAGAAGGAAGTCACTCCGGAGGCAGAAGAATCCTTGTTTGAGGTCCCTGAAAACTTTAAAAAATATGAGATAGACGATAGGAGAGTCATGATAAGAATGCCTAAATGTGAGGCACAAGCAGGAGAGGCCTATGATAGCAAGGAAACTACCAAGAAAATAGTTGTCGCCATAGAAGAGGGGGAAGAAAGATGCACCTACATAGGGCATGACCTGACGGAAGAAGAAGAGCAAGAGTTGGTAGCTTTGCTAAGAGAGTATAGAGATGTATTCGCTTGGAGCTACAAGGACCTGAAAGGTGTCGACCCAGACATATGCTCACACACGATTCCCATGACCTCAAATGCCAGACCATCTAAGCAGAAGCCCTTGTTAGACGACCGCCGGAGTGGGACAGACGTAATGACCGCCTGATATACCGGAATTATCAAAATTCGTGCAAAAAAGTTGGTACGCGCATCTTGAAAAAAGATATATAAAGCAATGTAAAGAGAATGGCGAGAGAGACGCTTGTGTACATGGTTTTAGAGAGAGAGAGAGAGGGATGCCCTTTCTAAAATTGTCAAAGTTTACTTACACTATGGTGAAGCTCTGAGTATTGTTTGTGTTGATTTCTGTTCTGTCTGCGTCGCCTGCTCATACTGAAGTTCACCGTAGTGAATGTTAAATGTCAGCTTATGTGGTTGAGTACTGTTTTCGTATCGTAAGATTGTGTGCTCTTCGATCGTTGAAGTACCCTGAGTTAGTATAAGTGAATGTAGTACTGCATAAGTTGATTTGATATAGATTATTGCTTTTGGTAAATGTAACTTTTAATTGAATGTCTCGGGAAGTATTGTGGTGAGTGAATCTGTCTGATTCACTCTGTTTGATATATTATATGTTCATGAATCTGTAGAAGGGACAATTGTTCTGTTCTTCGAGTAAACTGATCTGGAGAATTTCGGACGCAGGAATCTAAGAACCAAGTATTGATGTTGATTAGTAACTGAGCTAGACGAGTAGTCACGCTTGATGTTGTAACAAAGATTTGGGAAAATAGTACAGGGCCTCTGTTTAACATACCCCTACCACTCCCAAGAACCCACGACGATTTGGTAATGTCTTACGGAAATGATAATTAGAGTTAACCATAGTTTACGATGAAGCTCTGTATTACGTTAATCTTTGTTCGATAACGACTTGCGTTTGTCAGTAACATAGCATCGCTAGTTTAACACTTTAACACCCTATACATACAATGATAACTATGCTGCTAAGATCAAGGAGGAGATAGATAGATTGGTAGAAGCTGGGTTTATCTATGAGATTGAGCACATTGAATGGGTATCCCCCATTGTGGTTGTGCCCAAGAAGAATGGAAAATTGCGTGTATGTATTAAACTTAAAAAAGTTAATGCCGCCACGATTAGAGACAGTTATCCGCTTCCTATTACTGAGCATCTATTAGAAAGGGTTGCAGGCAAGGAAGTGTACAGCTTCCTTAATGGATTCTCTGGCTACAATCAGGTAGCCATTGCACCAGAAGATCAACATAAGACGGCTTTTGCCACAAAGTGGGGCATATTCTTTCAAGTAATGCCATTCGGGCTTACCAATGCACCTGCTACCTTTCAAAGATTAATGTGTCACGTGTTTAAAGAGTTCTTGAGGAAGAATTTGGAAGTCTATGTTGATGATCTTTGCGCTCATTCCAACATTAGACAGACCCATATACCTGAACTCAGACAAATCTTTGATAAATGCAGAGAATATCAAGTCTGCCTGAACCCAGAAAAGTGTGTTTTCATGGTCAGGCAAGGCAAAATTCTAGGACACATAGTGTCTAAGAACGGCATATCCACTGACGAAGAGAAAGTGAGAGCCATCGCAGAACTACCTAGGCCAAAGAACGTCAAGGAAGTACATGCTTTCATGGGGCATTGTGGTTACTACCGCCGGTTCATTCACATGTATGTTGTCATTGCAAAGCCCATGTACGGACTTCTGACTAACTTTGAGTGGACTGACAAATGTGAGAATTCCTTCAATGAGCTTAAACGGCGATTATGTTCAGCACCAATCTTGACCACACCAGATTGGAACAAGCCATTCCATGTTCATGTGGATGCCTCCAATTATGCTATTGGATGTGTACTTGCACAACCTACGGGTGAAGGTAATATGGATCTTCCCATTGCCTATGCCAGTAGACAGTTGAATGCTACTGAACGGAACTATACAACCACCGAACGAGAAGGATTAGGCATGGTGTACGCAGTTAAAAAGTTTAGACACTATTTGCTTGCAAATAAGTTCAAATTTTTTACTGATCACCAAGCTCTATTGTACCTGGTAAACAAACCATGTAATACAGGTAGATTAGTAAGATGGTTTCTCTTACTAATGGAATATGACTTCTGTTGGGAGAGATGGTTGGATGCACTCAGAAGATTGAGTTGATGCTGCTAATCCTGCTTTGCACCAGCCCTCTTTGACTCCAGATATGCTTAGTAGACCCCTTAAGCTTCCAAATGATACCAAAATATTCTATATGTACTTTGGAAATGATTTGACTAATGATTAGATCAAACAGATGAGTTTGCACTTCACTAGACTTGAAAACTTTCTATTTTGATCTTTATACCTGCTCAGTCTTTCAGTCAGTATGACCAGCACACTTACAATTGATCAAATTCCTTCTGGACATATTAAACTAGCTTAACAAGCTACCATTTGCAAGTGGAATGAGAAGAAATGACAAACTATACTCTGAGAAAGAAGTTTAGCAAAATTATATGTACCCCCGACTTTTTAGGAACTCTGCAGAAGAATACCAGAGACCACTTCGAGCGAGATTTCTCTGCAATGGCTGAATCAATTGACTTCAAAATTTGTAGGCGTGTAGAAGATTTTGAGCTGAATCCAATGTGCTTTGAATCACTTGATTTGGATAAGTAGATCCTGAGATATGACCTGTTGAAGTTGACAGACTTGGAGGTAGACCACTCAGAGAACACAGAAGTAATGAATGTAACTCTTTCTATTAATTCACATGAATGTACAATCTCATTGGCTTGATAGATGTAGCCTAATGAGTTGGAGATTTGTAGGGTATAGTGTAGCACTCACACACTCAATGATAGTGAAAAATGGAGCTCGGAAGATCACTCTCTCTATCCCGCGAGTTTTTACGTTATCTTTTATATGTGATGGAGATGCATTTGAATTTCAAATTCAAACTAAGGCTCCCTAGAATCTCTCCTCTAAAAGTAGGGAGATATTCTCTCCATTTACACCATCCATTTTTCCACGAATCTAAGCAAGTAGGTGTGTATACATAAATGCCAAGTCATTTAGACTTTTACAATGAGTAAAATGGTAATAGTTCATAAGCATAACTTCCTATGACTCTTGCTTCATGTTGAGATATCCTTCAAGGGTTCCAAGCCAAATGTTAAGGCTTGAATTGCACCAACAGCTCCCCCTCAAGCCAAACACTTTGGCTTAAGTCTTCATCTTCAATCTTCAATCACATCCTGCAATCCAATCATGGATTTGAATCTGCATAATTTGTTTCCATCCAAGGCTTTAGTAAGTAAATCTGCACATTGCATATTAGTGGACACATAAGTCAATTGAATGTCTTTGCTTAGCAATTTTTCTCTCACATAGTGGTAATGAACCTCTATGTGTTTGGTTCTAGCATGATATATTGGATTAGCTGCAAGGTGAAGAGAACTTGTGTTGTCACCAAAGATAATTGGTGGCCTTGTATATAGGCCTAACTCTGTATACAAAAGTTTCAACCAGATAGCTTCTTGAGTGGCATTGGCTAGCCCTCTATACTCTGCTTCAGTAGATGACAAAGCTACTGTAGGTTGTTTCTTGGCTGACCAAGAAATTGGTTTATCACCTGCAAAACATATGTATCCTGATGTGCTCCTCCTATCATCCTTGCATCGTGCCCAATCTGCATCTGAATATACTTTAATGTCAATATCTGATGTATAGGGAAAGTACAAACCATGGTTCTGAGTTCCCTTTAGATACTTCAAGATCTTCTTTGCTGCCTCTAGGTGAGGTACCCTTGGTTTGTGCATGAATTGGCTTAGCACACTAACTCCATATGCTATGTCAATTCTAGTCAAGGTAGCATAATTCAAACTACCTACCATACTTTGATATCCTGTAATGTCTTGGACTTCATCACCTTCATGAGCACTAAGTTTTAGGTTGACCTCCATTGGAGTACTTGAGACTTTAGCATCCTGCAAGTTAAACTTCTTCACAATGTCCTGTACATACTTCTTTTGAGTGATATATATACTTGAATTAGTGTAGACTAACTCAAGACCTAAGAAGTATTTCAATAATCCAAGATCATTGATCTTGAACTCCTTCATCATCTATCCTTTGATGCTTCTAATACCATTGACATCATTGCCTGTAATGATGATGTCATCAACATAAACACACAAGTAGATTACCTCTGTACTACTCCTCTTTATGAATAGAGAAGTGTCTGCTTTACTCATCACAAATCCTTGGTCTTGGAGATATGTTGTCAACCTGTAATTCCATGCTCTAGGTGCCTGCTTCAATCCATATAGAGCCTTCTTCAATTTACAAACATAATTTACCTTCTTGGGATCTTCATAGCCAGGTGGTTGTGACATGTAAACTTCTTCAGATATCCATCCATTCAAGAAAGCATTCTTGACATCTAATTGGTACATGTTCCAATTCTTAGATGCAGCTATACTTACTAGTACTCTGATTGTTGGCATCTTAGCCACAGGAGAAAATGTCTCCTCATAATCAATGCCTTGGGTTTGTGCAAAACCCTTGGCTACCAACCTAGCTTTGTACCTGTTGATTGTTCCATCTGAGTTTCTCTTTAGTTTGTAGATCCATCTGGATCCTATCACCTTCATAGAGTCCTTCTTGGGTACCAAGTCCCATGTGTCACTCTCCTTGAGAGCTTCTATTTCTTCATCCATAGCTCCTTTCCATTCTGGTTTGGTGATTGCCTCTTCATATGTACCTGGTTCTTCATTCAACAAATCCTTTGCAAGATATACAGAATGCTTAGTTACAAGAGAAGTGTCATACCCATATCTGATAGGCTTCTTACTTTCTCTCTGAGATCTCCTCATTGCTTGATTTGAGGATTCTGGTATATCCTCTAGCTTCTTCAGTTTCATCTTTCCTTTGGACTTCCATGCCTTGAATTCCTCAAGATTAATTGTGTCATCATCATCTGAGCTTGAGTCTTCTTTCTGGATTGGTTCCTCCTTGGTGAGCTTTGGGAAATCTTCTTCCATATCATAGGGTAGACTAACCTTCCTGCATTCATTCTCATACCATGAGTCATTCTCATCAAAAATGACATCTCTGCTTACCTTGAAACCTTTGTTTGTTGGGTTGTAGAATCTGTACCCTTTTTGGTTCAAATCATAACCAATGAAGATACATTTTTCAGCTTTAGGGTCTAGCTTTCCCCTTACATGTGAGGGAATATGCACATATGCTACACAACCAAAAATTTTGCAATGATCCAATGATGGTCTCTTACCATGCCAAGCTTCATAAGGTGTCATGCCATTAAGAGACTTTGATGGCAACCTATTGATGAGGTAGGTGGCAGTAGATACACTCTCTGCCCAAAGATAATTTGGCAACTTCTTCTCATTAAGCATAGACCTAGCTGTTTCTACAATGAGTCTATTCCTTCTTTCAGCTACCCCATTTTGTTCAGGTGAGTACCTTGTGGTTATCTCCCTCTTGATGCCTCTTTCCTGCAAGAAATCTTCAAACTCATTGGAGAAGTATTCTCCTCCTCCATCTGACCTTAGTCTCTTCAAGTTTCTTCCTGTTTGGTTTTCAACAAGTGCAAGATACCTCTTGAAACAATTAAACACTTCATCTTTATGCTTCATAAAGTATAAGACAGTCCATCTGCTATAATCATCAATGAAGGACACATAGTACCTTGATCCTGAAATGGAGGGATCCTTGCTAGGTCCCCAAACATCTGTGTGTACCAAGTCTAGGTAGTCTTCATGCATGAAACCTTTCCTTGTATAGGGCAACCTGTGAGACTTACCAAACTGGCAAGCACCACACTTGTAAATCATATGTTGCTTGGACACATTAGGTATCCCAAGCACACATTGATCCCTGCACATTTGCTTTAGGGTTCTTTCACCTATGTGACCTAACCTCTTGTGCCATATTTCTAACTCTGAAAGTGTTTGATCCTTGTAATTGTATAAAGCAATGTTTTTGGTGTCTTCTAGCTCAAAAGTAAACAATCTACCTGATTTTTCTCCCTTGGCTATCCTTCTGAATCCATGTCTTGGGTCCTCTACATATGCTCCATGTTGAGTGAATCTGACCTGCAAACCTTTCTCCACAATCTGACCAACACTCATTAGATTCTTGGTAATGGTTGGTACTTTAAGTACCCTGCTCAATAGGTTCTGGTTACCATCAGAAGTTTTCACATTTCCAATCTTTACAACAGAATGTTTAGTATCATCACCTGTCTGTACCTGATGTTTGCCCTTGGGTTCTTCTAAATCAAAGAGTAGTGCCACATTACCAGCTACATGGTTAGAACACCCTGAATCAATATAAAATAAATGATCATCATTTGTACCTACCTTGGAGGTCATATTCATGATCAATAGGGAGTCATCTTGCTCCTCTGTATAGTTGTTGTAGTCCTTCCTATTTCTGTATCCACCTTGGTAGTTACCATTGTGATTGTGGTTGTAATTGTTGTTGTATTGATTGTTGTATCCATTGTAGCCTTGGTGTTGGTTGAATCTGCCTCTACCTTGAGAGTATCCACCTCTTTGATAGCCTCTTCCTCTCTGATTCTTATAATTTCTGTAACACTCATCTGTGGTATGGTTAGACAATCCACAAATGTTGCATGGTGATGAGTTGTAGGGTCTCCCCCTACCTTGCTTACCTCCTCTGCCCCTGCCTCTTGAAGATCTACCTCGCCCTGCATAATTAGCTTGGGAGGTAGAGCCTTCTTCTTCTTGCTTCTTCCCTTTACCTTTATCCTTAACTTTCTTATCAGTATATAGAGCAGAGGGGTTATTACCTTTTGATTGATCTCCAATCTTTGTAAACTTTGCTTCATGTGTGAATAGTTGGCCCATGAGAGTTGTGAGATCTGGGGTATGCATGTCCATGTAGAGATCCATTGCAGTGGTGAAGCTCTCCCACTTATCATCTGCCTTTAGTCCATTGGTTACTTGCCTTACTATTTGTTCCTCTTCAATCTCCTCACCAATGCTTGCTAATTGGTCTGCCACATCCTTGATCTTGGTCACAAATTCTGAGACTGATTGCTTTGGTTGCTTCCTAAGGGTTGTGAATTCAATCCACAATTGATTCTTCCTGGCCCTTGTGTTAGAAGAAAAGTATGATGACAAGGTTTCCCAAGTCTCTTGGGAAGTCTTACAATTCCTGATGTGAGGTAAAAGGAAATCAGATATAGAGTTAAGAAGATAAGACCTTGCCAAAGCATCTTTTGCACACCATTGGTTGAGCCTCTCTTGTTCATCCTTGGTGGGTAGTCCTCTAGCTTTGAATGAGGGCAATTCCTCATCTCCTGATATGAATCCAAACAAGCTTCTTCCTTGTAGATAGGTCTTCATCCTTAGAGACCAAGCTTGGTAATTGTTCCTGTCCAATTTGTCAATGAATGAAGGAAAACCATCTCCCATGTTACCTTATTTGCTCTGATACCACTGTTGGGAGATATGGTTGGATGCACTCAGAAGATTGAGTTGATGCTGCTAATCCTGCTTTGCACCAGCCCTCTTTGACTCCAAATATGCTTAATAGACCCCTTAAGCTTCCAAATGATACCAAAATATTCTATATGTACTTTGGAAATGATTTGACTAATGATTAGATCAAACAGATGAGTTTGCACTTCACTAGACTTGAAAACTTTCTATTTTGATCTTGATACCTGCTCAGTCTTTCAGTCAGTATGACCAGCACTCTTACAATTGATCAAATTCCTTCTGGACATATTAAACTAGCTTAACAAGCTACCATTTGCAAGTGGAATGAGAAGAAATGACAAACTATACTCTGAGAAAGAAGTTTAGCAAAATTATATGTACCCCCGACTTTTTAGGAACTCTGCAGAAGAATACCAGAGACCACTTCGAGCGAGATTTCTCTGCAATGGTTGAATCAATTGACTTCAAAATTTGTAGGCGTGTAGAAGACTTTGAGCTGAATCCAATGTGCTTTGAATCACTTGATTTGGATAAGTAGATCCTGAGATATGACCTGTTGAAGTTGACAGACTTGGAGGTAGACCACTTAGAGAACACAGAAGTAATGAATGTAACTCTTTCTATTAATTCACATGAATGTACAATCTCATTGGCTTGATAGATGTAGCCTAATGAGTTGGAGATGTGTAGGCTATAGTGTAGCACTCACACACTCAATGATAGTGAAAAATGGAGCTCGGAAGATCACTCTCTCTATCCCGCAAGTTTTTACATTGTCTTTTATATGTGATGGAGATGCATTTGAATTTCAAATTCAAACTAAGGCTCCCTAGAATCTCTCCTCTAAAAGTAGGGAGATATTCTCTCCATTTACACCATCCATTTTTCCACGAATCTAAGCAAGTAGGTGTGTATACATAAATGCCAAGTCATTTAGACTTTTACAATGAGTAAAATGGTAATAGTTCATAAGCATAAGTTCCTATGACTCTTGCTTCATGTTGAGATATCCTTCAAGGGTTCCAAGCCAAATGTTAAGGCTTGAATTGCACCAACAACTTTGAGGTAGTAGTGAGGAAAGGCAGGACTCATTTGAGAGCAGACCATCTCTCTAGGCTCACATCTGGAGAGGCCCCACAAGGAGTGTCAGATGACTTGCTTGATGCTTACTTGTTTAATTTGGAAGTTGTACCTCAGTGGGCTAAGCCATTAGTGCCATTATTGACATATGGGCCTAACCACCCAATAATAAACACACAAGACAGGGAGATAGTAAAAGCCCAGAAGTATCATATCATGGCAAGAAGTGTGTACAAACATACAGATCACGGGGTATTAGCCTGTTTTGTGGAAGAGGACGAGTACGCAAAGTGGTTGCAATTAGCACATGTAGGTGCATTAGAGCAACACTACTCAAAACAACAAACCCTACAAACATTGAGGAGACTTGGAGTATACTGGCCAACTATGGAAGCAGATGTTCATAGGATGTGCAAGAAATGCCCAATTTGTTGCACTAAGCCACCAGTGGAACATGCCACCCTTTATCATGTGTCTCTAGTGCCAAATTGAAGCGAGCCATTAGTGGCCTTTCTGAGGACGAAAACATTCCCTCAAGAAATGACTCTGGTTAGACAAAGGAGCTTAGAACAAGAGGCACTAGACTATGCTCTCATTGGAGATAATCTATACAGACGAGGAAAAGATGGGTATCTTAGATTGTGTGTCCACGAGAGCGAATATCTGAAGATATTAGAGACTGCTCACCAAGGTGTAGCAGGAGGACACTTTGGTCCAGATCGGGTGTTCAAAGCAATTTTGTTTGCAAGTCTTTGGTGGCCAACTCTTCACATGGACGCACATACCTATGTGAAGAGGTGTGAGGTTTGTCAACGAACTCAGTATCCCATACGCAAGGATGAGATGCCATTGAAACCTATGATGGGTGGACGTGCATTCTCTAAGTGGGGAATAGACTTTGTTGGTCCTATTAATCCCCCAGCTAAGGGTTCACATGATGAGTACATCATTGTGGCCACGGACTATCTGACCAAGTGGGTAGAAGTGAAAGCCACTACGAAGAATGATGCTCAAACAACAGCAAAGTTCTTGTTTGAAAATGTATTCACTAGATACGGATTGCCAATAGAATTAGTAAGTGATAGAGGCACACACTTCTTGAATGAAGTCATAGAAAACCTTCTCCAAGAATTCTTGGTAGTACATAAGAAGTCTTCCCCCTGTCATCCACAAGCTAATGGCCAGGCTGAGAGCACAAATAAGATCTTATGCAATGTGCTAACTAAACTAGTGAATAACAAACGCTCGGATTCGGACAAACAACTACACCATGCTGTTTGGGCATATCGAGTTGCCTATAAAACGGTACTCCAAGCCACACCCTTTCAGATGGTATTTGGCCAGAATGCAGTGCTACCATTGGATTTTTTGATACCTACCTTGAAAGTGGCACAAGAGAATGATTGGACAGGCCATGAGTTGTCCTCTAGAATCTTCGATCTTGAACGTCTAGGTGAGACACGATTGAGAGCTGCAGCTGGAATCTATGCAGCCAAGAAGAGGCAAAAGGCGTATTTTGATACACACGTGAAGGATAAAGGCTTGAAAGCAGGAGACCTAGTCCTAGTCTACACATTGAAGCAACATGCACGAAAATCAGAGAAAAGGGGCTATGGACCAATGATTATCAATAGGATCTCCACAAGTGGAGCAGTACAACTAGCCACTCTAGAGGGTGACGTAATACCAAGTTACATAAGCGGATGTAGAGTCAAGTTATATCAAGAACCCCTAACAGAAGAAATGCTTAATCGACTCACTACTGCAAAAAAACGTAAGGAAGAGGAAAAGCGAATTCGTGAAGAAGCACATGCCGAAGCTTTAGAACGCATTCGACTAATGAAACTGCGAAGACAAGGTAGAGATCAGGCCATGATTGACAATCATGAAGCTCATGGTTATCACATTGCCATGTGTGAGGCTTCAGGTAAGCGGACCCATACGATAGTTGATCGGCGACCTTTTGTGACCCTAGAAATAGGACAAGGAGATAGTACAACGAGTGTGAGAGCTTTAATTGATTCAGGAGCCGCCACTAGTGCAGTTCGGCTTTCTCACTGCCAACAATTGCAATTGGAGGTAAAACCCCTAGAAGCATATCTAATAGGATTAGGAGGTGTCGAAACCCCTTGCATGGGAGAGGTGGAGCTTCCCCTCTACATTCAGGAGGTACTAATGCCAGCAAAAGTGCTAGTATGTGAAGACGAGGATCTCACCGAGCCTCTTGTCTTGGGCCAAGACTGGATCTATGATCATGCAATCAACCTCAACCTAAGAAGTGGACTTCTTCAGGCTTGGGCAGGCCAAAGCCGCCTTATGATTGAATTAGAAAAACCAGCACTCAAACCAGTAGAAAAGGCACCAACCCTTAGTCCCTCCAGGAACCCACATGAACATAACAATGTTGTACTTGTCCACAGTTCTATGGTGCAGAGGATTGTCAATCTTACCGAAGGTACAGAAGTCAATGAGGAGTTCCCAGCTGTTCCAAAGAAGGTTCCAAACATGCAGACCGAACATCACACGACACGAAGGAGGCTGATGGCCAAGAAGCAAGAGCACCAACCAGTGCAACACAGAGTACCTAGTGGCACGAAAAAGATCTGGATGTGCAAGGATGGAAAACCCACAGCTCTAGTAACAGGTTCTCAAGGAGGCACAAAACAAGCCACACCATCAAGGTCAAAAGTAAAGGAGTACCCTAGGCAACCTCCTAGGCATACCATGTCTATTTGGGTCCCTAAGTGGTCAATGAAGGCTAGCCCCAATGCTAGACAGATATGGGTGCCCAAGGCCTGTTTACGAGCCCAAATAGCTCCAACTCTAGTCACTGGTATAATTCAACACTCACAAGTCCTCTCGACAAACAACTCAGGAACCCTACCTAAATCCCACACTAACCCACACTCAGTCAAACCGAGTAATGTCTAGAAATGGGTACCCAAAAGGTCCCAAATCCATCACAATCTAGTTCATAAATCTTTACCTGCCATTAGCTCTAAGAGCTACGAATCCTCTATCAAAGTTTGGAGACTTAAACCCTGTATCAAACCCCCAGTCCCAATTTTGTAAATCCATCCACTCTAATGTAGGTGCATTCTGAGTACTTTGCATGTCCACAGTATGCATTTAGGAGTACACTAACCACTAACCACCACTTACATCTATCACGAACACTTCACCCTAACCACTAACCTTCTGGATTGTCATGTTAGTATTGTGAAGGGAACACCATTACATCCTGTTTCCTATGCAACACTAATGTGCCTTTCTTCTTCTAGCAGATAAGCACCCGATTCCCATGGCAGCAGCAGCAGGCACGAGCTCTCAGGCAGGCACTAGCACTCAAAGCAATTGTGATACCATGCCTGGAGGTCCCATTGACAGCAAGGCCTGAAGAGCTTCTGAATGTGAGAAGAATTCCCATTCCGGATCCACCAAGTGGCCTGACAGAAAGAGTAAAGGGGCATTCTCATTGGTGCAATGAGATGCCAGGAGATTTGGGAGACGTAGATCATATTTGGGAATCCAAGTTGGAATGTGGAGGAGTGTGGTGGACCTTTCAGTTCTTCTCACGAGAATTTGAAGCATTGCAAAATGTTGCCCCTCTTCAAGATATTTGGCAAAAAGCGGGATTGCAAGATTATTTTAGTGCAGCCTTGCCTAGACCTGATTTTCTTCGGTGTTACTACTTGATTGCAACTCTCAAAGCGACAGGAGACAAAGATCATTCAGGCACATTCCTGGTGCCCTCTCTATCAAACCAGGAAGAAATGAAGAAGTTTGAGTTGAATATCACGTTAATCAGGGAGGCCCTTCAGATGTATGGCACCCATGTACCCTCCGATCGAGATCCTTTGATAACAGAGTCGATGAAGAACAACAAAATCAAGAAGTTGAAAGAAATGTGTGCCCTCGCCCCCAACATCGCCATACCACTGCGGATGTGCCTTCAACACTTCGCATTTCCAACCCAAGACCGGTTCACCCAGCCTCATAAGAAGATCTGGTATGGGTTATACCTAGCCGAGACCGGGAGCTTACCTATGAAAATGCCAGTATGGATCCTTGATCAGTTATATGAAGCATGCAAGCGAGGAGTGAGGAAGCCTACTTTGAATGGTTGCTGCGCCATTACAAGAATCATTTATAGATGCCTGGCTTATGATGTGCCAATTGCACGAGCCCTCAAGTACTCACAATTGGAATTCTTCCAGGGGCGGAAATCAGGGGTTCAACCCACTAAAAGAATGCGTGGATCACTTTCACAGGTTTTGATTCCTCGCGAAATTGCCACAGAGACCTCCTGTAGAGAAGAAGAACAAGTAGCCCCTTTCACGATCCATCTCCAAGGACTACAATCAAGAGACTTGGTACAACCCACTCCATCAGCCCCCCCACTACCCACAGATGCTGAGTTTGCATCCATGGCTACATTGGCAGCAGATCCATCCTTTGACTTTGAAAACTTCTTACAAACAGCACACTTGTCTGAGAGTGAATTATTTTCTGACAATGACGGTCCCGGATCATCATCCCAAAGAGAACGACCACAGAGTGAGGCAAGAAGGGTACATTGGGAAAATGAGGCACAACATCCTCATGCTCAAAGCACACAGAATCAGGAAGAAGCACAGGGAAATGAACCAGAGGAGAGTGAAGAGGAAGCTCCTGCCTACACGGCACAACTCAAACGGCTCTACAAGACAATCAAGCAGGTACAAAAAAGACACAAGTTATCAGAAGAGGCAAATAGAGCACTGGTGAACCAGATGCCGCAAGCGGAGAATGTTGACCCGCATTTTGTAGAATCATTGAGGGTATATCGTAATACCCCTCCATATGACCAACGAAGGATCGATACAAGACCACGATGGGGAAAGATGATTCAGATGGAAGTCTCTACCTCTCTCCCTACAAACACTCAGGAAGATGTTCACATGGCAAGTCCACCCAATAGTGATGAACCAGATGTACAGGTCCAGGTACCATCTCCACCATCACCTCCCATCCAGCCCTCAGAACCCCTCACCACTAGCCATCCTACACAACCAGTATCCACCCATAGTGAACCCGTTCTACACCACCATTTCTCCATCCTTCCCTTTACCTACATCCATCACTTCCAACCCATTTTCTGAACCCTAGATAGATCATCCCATCATCGATCATACCGTAATAGGTCACCCATTGTCTTCCCCACCTCTCGGACATCCACATGACCCTACCCAAACTTTAACACGCCCATTTCCTTTCACCCATACTTTTCCTCTCTCCCAACCCCAACCGATTGGGCCACTCCTAACCTCCTCAGAGCCTACACAAGTCACTCTACCTCCGTTCTTGGCAAACCTTGTGGAGCAAATTGAGAGTTACAGGAGAAAATCCCATCCCCACCCCACCTCCCCCACAGTCACGGCAACCACTAGCACACCACCCACTGTCCCTGTATTCACAATTCACACTTCACACACAATCACGTCTGAACCCATGAACATTTCACCATCCACAGAAGCACCCACCACCACTTTTGTTCCAACATCATCACATTTCACTTCACTCCCTTCACCATTTCCAATCACTATAGGCACATCATCCACTTTTCCCTTCCCCATTTCCCGACCCTTTGCATTTTCCACCTCTACCCATGCATCCATATCATTTAGTCATGCACTAGACACCATGTTCGAAGCGGCCACTCAACTTAAGCAAGAGTATAGATTACTGGAAGAAAATAACACAGAGCTATGCAATCTCTCGGCTCAACTCCAGGCACGTGTCAATGCCTTGGAGCTAAGTAATACAGCATTACAACACGACATGACCGTCCTCCAACAATCAAATGCAGAGCTGGAAGCCAAGTATATGGAGATGGGTAAGGCTATGGAGGAACAACTCAGAGATCAAATGGGCCGCAATGCTAGACTACAAAGAAACATGGCTTTACATCATCGCCACTTAGCAGCGGCTCAAGAAGAAAACAGAAGGCTATGGCAACAAAACCAGGAGAATCTAGAAGCAGCCGTGGAAAATACCCCTGGAGCACCTATAGACCCTGCCAAATTCAAAGCTATTCCCTCAGCACACATTTAGCAGGTGTTAGAAGAATATGCGACCCTCTTGGAGGCACATGACCAGTTGGTAGACCAGGTAAAGGAACTACAAAGATCCCAAGTGCATACACCACAACCACCAACACCTAAAGAGATGGTCAATGCTGCCACTTCACCAAAACCTGCACCTTCAACGGCCAATGACGTACTTGAGCTACGACAGCAGGTGGCTGAATTAAAGATCAAATTGTTACAGTATGAACGACCCCCCTCTCCACCTGATCAACCACTAGAAGAAGAAGAAGCAGTAATCATTCCAGTGGGGGAAACATTTGAGGACAACTATGAGCCTCAACCACTTCCAGGAGGCAGAATCACGGAGGAAGGACAGGATACATATGAGGAGCCCCCCTCAGCATGGATGAAACAGGTAGAAGAAATGGGGACAAATCATGAGGAACCGTATCTCCATTCAGATGCTGGCAATGAGGACCATTGAAGAAACCATACTTCAATCAGAGTATTTCAGACACCTTGCCTCTAGAAGACTGATAACTAGTTCAGAATTACAATATAAACCCTATTTTGTATTGTTGGCCGACTACAACGTAGAGATCAAAAGAGTCACCAACAAGTGCCCTACTTTCGCAACACAATTTGAACCAGAGGATATCCCAGAGGCAGCCAGAAAAGGGGCTATATTCCAACCCACTTGGAGGCAAAAGTTACTTGAAACCTACCAGGAAATGCTTAGAACATGGGATCACGCTCCCATGCATTTGACATATAACCCTTGCTTTGGGCCAGTACAAAGAAGAAGATCATGGAAAGCATTCGCCATCAAGGTTCAGAACAATGCAAATTGTAAAGAATGGCTCAATTACCCCGCCATTGCACCTGTATGAAGCATCGGTAATAGCCACAATTCCCCATGAAATCTTGTACTTCCTTGACATTCTTTGGCATAGGTAGCTCTGCAATAGCTCTGACGTTATCCTTCCGTGGATATGCCGTTCTTTGACACTGTGTGTCCTAGAATTTTACCTTGCATGACCATGAAAACACACTTTTCTGGGTTTATGCAGACTTGATATTATCTACATTTATCAAAGATTTGTCTGAGTTCAGGTACATGTGTTTGTCTAATGTTGGAATGAGCATAGAGATCATCAACATAGACTTCCAATATTTTCCTCAAGAACTCTTTAAACACATGGCACATCAGCCTCTGAAAGGTAGGTGGTGCATTGGTAAGCCCAAAGGGCATTACTTGAAAGGCAAATTGTTGACAGTCAAGGTCACACACAAGCAGTGAAGCGCATCAATGAAGTGGATACACAAGAAGAAGGAGCATGTACGGAGCTCCAAGAAGCACATGTCAAATTCTCATAAGAAATCCCCATACATATAGTGACTTTTGTCACTAAAAACCATTGTAAATGCCATTTTCTATTTTTACAACTCCATTTTGTTCAAGCCAAGGAGTGCTTCAGCTTGAGGAGTATTAGAAGTATCATCCTACCAATTTTCATAATTTTTAGATTCCGTTTGAGTCCCCAAATAAGCCTTAGAACCTAATTTTTAACTAGGCTAGACATTAGGTCTACACAGGGTCAAAACTACTCAAAAACTATAAAGAGGGTTGGCGAGCTCATTTTGGGGGTTAGCTTGTTGTCGATTTCAGCTTTGTAAGAGAGTTCTTTTGGTAATCAAAGATCTTCCATTGTTCCACTCTTTGCTCTTACCTTATGCGCGTGTGTGTATGTGTGTGCATGCTTGTGTGCTTTCACTCACTCACTTGTGCACTTCACTTGCTCTTGGTCTTCATACCTGTCCTCACGTCTCCGCAGATTGACATTTATGAGGTGAAGCTCCTCACGTTGGTACTTGCCATTGTGCTAGAGTGACACCAAAGATGGCGCCGTTGCCGGGGAGAGAGCTTGGAGGATGAGCTGATGGTAAGACGTAGAGTAGCGACGTTGGAAGGTAAAAAAATCAGCATTTTCAGTTTAATTTCTGAGTTTTCTCCATCTTCATCATCATCATGAGCTGATGGTAAGACGTAGAGTAGCGACGTTGGAAGGTAAAAAAATCAGCATTTTCAGTTCAATTTCTGAGTTTTCTCCATCTTCATCATCATCATCACCACCATCTCTTTCCACCTTCACATTCTCTGTTTTTTTTGCTTTTTTGCCTATACATTTTCGATTTTCACCTCTTCTTCTTCATCCTTAGCTATGCAAGGAGTTCAGAGAGGGTTCAGAGCTTAGTGCCTTTGAAATACAGAGATTTGCACCACTAAAACATCAAAAAAACTGAGCAGTGGTATCACGGAGTGACAAGAGCTGCGTCTGGTATAGTGAGTGTCGTATCATGACTTTGAAGGGTGGTTTTGCATCTACAGCTGATAGGAGTGACAAGGAGAACATAAGGTACACATATTTGCAAAAATTTTTGAATTTGGGCTGAAAAATCTCCAAGTATCATGTCCGGTTGAGTTTTGGTATCACGATACCAGAATTCCCGAGTATCACAATACTTGTCGAGGTATTGTATCGTGCACGCCCACTTGAGGTATCGCGATACCATTCTGGTATCATATCGTCAAGTGTTGGTATCGCGATCACGGTCGCCCCTGTGGTATCGTATCGTCTCGATCACGGTATCGTATCGTCGATCGAGTGATATTGTATCGCGTGCAAAATTGGTATCATATTGCCAACTCGGTATCGTATCGCCTGCAAAATTGGTATCGTATCCCAACTCGGTATCGTATCGCCTGCAAAATTGGTATTGTTTTATCCTCTGACCCTTTAGTATCGTATCGTCCATAGAACCAGTATCGTATCGTGAGAGCTCCAGTATCGTATCGTGTAAAATTTTGGTATCGTATCGTCCCTTACCCTGGTATTGTATCATGAGCAATTTGGTATCATATCGTCCACTAACTTGGTATCATATCGTCGAATGCAGAGGTATCGTATCGTGTGATTTCTGGTATCATATCGTGAAGTTGGTATCGTATCGTGGACTTGGTGGTATCGTCTATAGTGGTATCCCGTGGAAAATCTGGTATCATATCACCTGTCTTGAGGCACTCCCTGAGAGATCCTGTTTCCCTGTTTTAACCCTCAGAACCCTGAACTGGCATAACTTTCTCATACAAGGGGTTCCACAAGATTTTGAGCAATTCAAAGGACAATTTTGGACTTGTAGACAAGGCTTATGAACCTAAGCTCAAGTTGATACTTAGGAAGAGATAGATAAAGTACCAAATCACTTGAAACTAAGGTCAACCACACAACCAAGTTAGGGACTCACAACTCAGTGGTTAGCACTACATGTTGAGTTCACATATGAGTGAGTCAGAAATGTCATTTAACTGGGAGAGACTCTTGGCTTCTGAAGACATGCATAGTTCAGTACCTATGGAAGATTTTATGTCTATCGTGGAAGGAGAATATTGGATGTCTCTTCAATACATATCCACTAACTTGCAAGGAATACCCATCTACCTTGATGGTCTACACAGGTTAGTAGTAAGAATGATAAACACTACAGAATCTGAAATCGTTCCAAGACCAGTTGTGAAGTATGAAGGTGGAGTTTACATGGACAAGATGGGCCAGATCTATGTAGTAATTGAAAACCCTGATCAGATTAATGAAAGAGGAGATTTAACTCGAGATCACGCAATTACCTCGCAAAACCCATTCGAGACCCAGCAAAGAACAAAAAATGTGATGTTAGGACAAACGGGCCAAGGTAGTATACCCAATAGACCACATGAGCAATTCACCATGCTAGGAATTAACCCCCACGGCCACACTAGCCAGGGAATGGGAAATATGAATAGACCTTCCTTTAGGACAGAACCACCCCAAGGTGTTCCCATCGTAATTCGATCCCCAGAGCCTGATAGAAGACTGAGACCAATCCACCTAGCCAAATGTATGCGAAATCATTACGATGGCACAGGAGAGCCATATGACCACATTGTAGAATTCAAGCAGGTATTGCGAGCGGAGCAAGTGGATGAATTTTTTAGGAAATATGAATCCTTTGGGCTAACCCTCACGGGAATAGCCTTAGCTTGGTTTCAATCCTTGGATCCAAATTCCTTTGGCAATATCGAACAATTCTTCCAAGAATTTGTTTGGGAATTCACTAAGCGACAGTATGTGTGTGTATATGTATGTGCATGTATATGTGTAACTCTATGTGTATATGTGTGTATATGCATGTACATGTGTATATGTAGGTATGTGCATGTGTGTGTGCATGTGTATATGTGTTTTAATACTTTAATTATATAATTCATTCATATGTGTGTACCTAAGTGTATATGTATGTGTGTATATGTATGTATGTGCATGTGTATGTGTGTGTATATGTATGTATGTGCATGTGCATGTGTAAGTGTATATGTCTGTATGAGTATGTGCATGTGCATGTGTATATGTGTGTATATATATGTGCATGTGTATATGTGTGTGTATGTATGTGCATATATATGTGTATATATGTGTATAATGTATGTATATGCATGTGTATATGTATTCCACATGCATGTGTATGTGGATGCATTTCCATTTGCATCCATGTGCATGCATGTGAATGTGCATGCATGTGGATGTGCATATACATGTATTTGCGTATATGTTAATGTGTGTGTGTGTATATATATATATATATATATATATATATATATATATATATATATATATGCAATAATGCATGCATGTTTGTGCATATGCATGTGTATATGTGTGTATGTCTAAGTGTATGTGCACATGTATCTGTGTGTATATATGTGTGTGTATGTGCATGTTTATATGTGTATATATATATATATATATATATATATATGCAATAATGCATGCATGTTTGTGCATATGCATGTGTATATGTGTGTATGTCTAAGTGTATGTGCACATGTATCTGTGTGTATATATGTGTGTGTATGTGCATGTTTATATGTGTATATGTGTGAAAGTGCATCTTCATCATGTATAAATGTATAAGTGCATATCAATAAGTGTGAGTATGCTATCTAATGAAAATAACACAATTCAAATGATATACAAAGAATAGAAATTGTACTTACAATAGTTAGCCATACTTTTTGCTTGGTTAGCTTCTTGAATAACCTGTAATAAAGAGAGAAAGAAGAGAGAGAGAATTCAAAGAGAGAAAGATGTAGAAAGAGAGAAACAGAGACAGAGGGAGACAATAAGAGAGAGCTTAGGCAAAACAACAATTCTGCATATACTTGCTTCAGCTCGTAAGCGCAGCGCAATTGTGAACATTGGAGAGCTCTTCAATCAGATGTGTGAAAATGCCGATGGAAAAGCCTCCAACGTTTTAATTTTTTTCCATCAACAGACCATCGTGTAAGCGATGCTACATGTCGAGTTGGCATCCCATAAGCGACATGTTTTAAACGTCGCTTATGCAACGTAACAAAGCATCACTTATGCGATGCTATTTAAAACCGTCGTGTTAGCGACGCTGTATGGGAGCGGCGCAGACCCCGTCGCACCACAAGTTGCAAAAAACATTGTTTAGTTCGTCGTTTAATCGACGGTCCACGCACGACCCTCATTATGACACATTTTGCAATTTTATAGCAACGAAATTTTGTTGCCTTAACCGTCGCTATACACCCGTATTCCTTGTAGTGAAGAGAGGCACATTAGTGTTGCATAGGAAACAGGATGTAATGGTGTTCCCTCCACAATACTAACATGACATTCCAAGTGGTTAGGGGTTAGGGGGTGAAGTGTTCGTGATGAGTGTGAATGTTGGTTAGTAGGTTAGAGTCATTCTAGATGCATACTTTTGGATGTGCAATGTACTCCGAATGCACCTACATCAGAGTGGATGGATTTACAAAATTGGTCAGGGGGTTCGATGCGTGGTTTAAGTCTCCAAACTTTGATTGTGGAAGCGTAGCTTTTAGGGGTGATGACATGTAAAGGTCTATGGACTTGATTTTGTTGGATTTGGGACCTTTTGGGTACCCATTTCCCAATATTCCTAGGTTTGACCGAAGGTGTAATGGTGTGGGGTGTAGGTGTCTGCCCTAAGATGTTTGCCAAGAGTGCTTGTGAGTGTTGATTCATTCTTGTGACTAGAGGTGAAGCTATTTGAGCTTGCAAGCAAGTCTTGGGCACCCATATTTGTTGAGCATTAGGGATAGCCTCCATTGACTGCTTGGGAACGCAAATAGAAATGGTATGTCTAGAGCATTGGCTAAGGGACTCCTTTGTTGTAATCCTTGACGGTGTGGCTTGTTGGCTTCTTTGAGAATTTGTCTCTAGAACCGTGGGTTTTCTATCCTTGCGTATCCAGATCTGCTTCATGCCACGAGGTACTTCATGGTGCACAAGTCGGTGCTCATGCTTCTTGATCCTTGGCCTCCTCAATGTAGTGTGTTGCCTGGCTTGCTGTCCTCAAATCCTCTTTGGAAAAGAAGGGGACTCCTCATTGAATTATGTACCTTCGTCTAGAGTGATAATCTTATGCACCATAGAACTTTGGAGAAGAATAGCATCGTTATCTTTATGTGGGTTCCTGGAGGGACCAGGATTTGGTGCCTTTTCTAATGGCCTGAGTGCTTGATTTTCTAATTCGATCATGAGGTGGTTTTGGCCTACCCAAGCCTGAAGAAGTCCACTTCTTAGGTTGAGGTTAACTGCATGATCATAGATCCAGTCTTGGCCCAAGACAAGAGGTTTGGTAAGATCCTCGTCTTCACATACTAGCACTTTTACTGCCATTAGGACCTCTTGAACGTAGAGGGGAAGTTCCATCTCTCCCATGCAAGGGGTTTCAACACCTCCCAACCCTATCAGATATGCCTCTATAGGTTTTACATTCAATTGCAATTCTTGGCAGTAGGAAAGTCAAACTGCACTAGTGGCCGCATTTGAGTCAATTAAAGCTCTCACGGTCCTTGCACTCTCTCCTTGTCCTACTTCTGGGGTCACAAAAGGTCTTCGATCAACTATCCTATGGGATTCACCTGAAGCCTCGCACATGGCCATGTGATAACCTAGAGCTTCATGAGTGTCAGTCATGGATTGATCTCTACCTTGTCTTCTCAGTTTCATTCGTTGGATGCGTTCTAAAGCTTCTGCATGTGCTTCTTCTCGAATCCGCTTTTCCTCTTCCTTACGTTTCTTTGTAGTATTGAGTCAATCTAGCATCTCTTTTGTTAGGGGTTCTTGATATAACTTGACTCTACATCCACTTATGTAACTTGGTAGGATGTCACCTTCTAGAGTGGCTAGTTGTACTGCTCCACTTGTGGAGATCCTATTGATAATCATTGGTCCATAGCCTCTCTTCTCTAATTTCCGTGTGTGTTGCTTCAAGGTGTAGACTAGGACTAGGTCTCCTACTTTCAAGCCCTTATCCTTCACATGTGTGTCGAAATATGCTTTTTGCCTCTTCTTGGCTGCATAAATTCCTTCTGCAGCTCTCAATCGTGTTTCACCTAAACGTTCAAGATCGAAGATTATAGAGGAGAGCTCATGGCCTGTCTAGTCATGCACATGTGCTACTTTCAATGTAGGTATCAAAAAGTCCAATGGTAGCACTGCATTTTGGCCGAACACCATCTGAAAGGGTGTGGCTTGGAGTATCCTTTTATAGGCAACTCTGTATGCCCAAACAACATGGTGTAACTATTTGTCCCAATTAGAGCATTTATTATTAACCAATTTTGTCAATACATTGCATAGAATCTTATTTGTGCTCTCAGCATGTCCATTAGTTTGTGGATGATAGGGGGCCGACTTCTTATGTATCACCAAGAATTCTTGGAGAAGGTTTTCTATGAACTCATTCAAGAAGTGCGTGCCTCTATCACTTACTAGCTCTATTGGCAGCCCATATCTAGTGAACACATTCTCGAATAAGAACTTAGCTGTCGTCTGGGCATCGTTCTTCATTGTAGCTTTTACTTCTACCCATTTGGTTAGATGGTTAGTGGCCACAATAATGTATTCAGCATGGGAACCCTTAGCTGGGGGATTAATAGGACTGACAAAGTCTATTCCCCACTTAGAGAATGCACGTCCACCTATCATAGGTTTCAATGGCATCTCATCTTTTCGTATAGGATACTGAGTTCGCTGACAAACATCACACCTCTTCACATAGGTATGTGCATCCATGTGAAGGGTAGGCCACCAAAGACCTGCAAATAGTATTCCCTTGATCACCCGATCTGGTCCAAAGTGTCCTCCTGCTACACCTTGGTGAGCAGCCTCCAAGATCTTCAGATATTCGCTCTCGTGGACACACACTCTAAGATACCCATCTTTTCCCCTTCTGTATAGACTATCTCCAATGAGAGTATAATCTAAGGCTTCTTGTTTTAAGCTCCTTTGTCTAGCCAATTTCATATCTTGGGGGAAGGTTCTCGTCCTCAAAAAGGCTACTAAGGGTTCACTCCAATCTGGCACTAAAGACACTCGATAAAGAGTGGCATGTTCCATTGGTGGTTTAGTGCGGCAGATTGGGCATTCTTTGCACATCTTATGGACATCAGCTTCCATATTTGGCCAGTGCACTCCAAGTCTCCTCAATGTCTGTAAGGTTCTTTTTCTCGAGTAGTGTTGCTCTAATGCACCCACATGTGCTAATTGGAACCACTTCGTGTACTCATCCTCTTCCACACAACAGGCTAATACTCCTTGATTGGTATGTTTGTACATACTCCCTGCCATGATATGGTACTTTTGTGCTTTTAGTACCTCCCTATCTTGAGTCTTTACTACTGGATGTTTAGGCCCATATGTCAGTACTGACACTAATATCTTAGCCCATTGAGGTACCACTTCCAAATTAAACAAGTAAGCATCAGGAAGGTCATCTGATACTCCTTGTGGGGCCTCTCCTGATGTGAGCCTCGAAAGATGATCTGCTCTCAAGTGAGTCTTGCCTTTCCTCACCACAACCTCAAAGTCATATTCCATTAGTAAGAGAAACCATTGTACTAATCTACTTGTATTGCATGGCTTGTTTACCAAGTACAACAGTGCTTGATGATCAATAAAAAATTTAAACTTATTTGCAAGCAAATAGTGTCTAATTTTTTTAACCGCATATACCATGCCTAATCGATTGATGATGAACACAATCTTCGTTTAAGCTCATTGAAGGATTTCTCACATTCATCAGTCCACTCAAAATTGGTCAGAAGTCCGTACAGAGGCTTTGCAATGATGGCATACATGTGTATAAAACGTCGGTAATAGCCACAATGCCCCATGAAAGCTTGCACTTCCTTGACATTCTTTGGCCTAGATGGTTCTGCGATCGCTCTCACTTTCTCTTCCTCAGTGGATATGCCGTTCTTTGACACTATGTGTCCTAGAATCTTGCCTTGCCTCCGTGGGGTTCAAATTCTTCGTCTAGAAATACTACAGGTGCATAGGCTTGGTCTTGAATCAATCTATGAGTTTCCTTCGCACCTATCTCTTTGGCTTTTTCTCTCTTCTCTTCTTCTACCGCTACTTTACACATCCACAAGTGAGTGTCTTCATGCATCCATGAGGATCCTAATCCTATGGAGTGCACTGACTCCATGTCATCCTTGGCTCTATGGATGGGATTCCATTGGATGGGAGGGACATCTCTATGAGAGTAATCCTTGAGATTGACTTTGGTTGTAAAACCTAAGTGTTGCAAATACAAAGAATTGGTTCCCCAATCCTGCACCACTTGCAACTGTCACAGAAATGGTCTTCCCAAAATCATCTCATAGGCCTGATTTTTGCTAAAGTCACATATAGCAAAAGTATGCTCAAACTCAACACCACATGTAGTGAGAGTTATTCCTTCTAGCAATCCTAAGGGTCTCTCAATGTGACCATCTGTTTTGTTTTGGACTCCAAGTTGTCCTCTCCAATCATGAAGTAACAAAGAATCAACAAATCATCTTTATTTTGTCAATCCTAGGAATATCCATAAGACCACAGCCCCTTCAAGATGATAGATTCAAGGAAATAAGAGATTAATGGCTGGATTGCTGAGAGAAATTGAAGATGAAGAGAAAATCTAGGGTTTACCATAACTAAGGCAAATCTCCATCATTTTCTATGATCTTTATGTCAAAACCATGCCATTTCATTAGCAGAATACAAATATGAACTCAAAATTGAAAAATATCACCTGTATCACAGAGACGAGACAATCGCGATTCTGTACCATCAGACGATTTTCACAATTTTGAAACTTTCTTCAGTCCTTTTCCACTCATTACAGCAATAGGCCTCTCTCTTCATACAACTCACTCAGTAATTCACAAATGTAACTCACAAATCTCCATGATTAAGCAAGAAATAAGCTCACACATCAAAGAAAATACACTCAACAGGAGAAAACACGATTTTTGCAGAAACTCTTTCTTCTTTATTGATAGCTTGAGCAAATGACTAACCAACCCCTCCAAAATAGAGAAAATTGACTTATATACATTTTCAAGTGTCCCTTTTCACACTTGAAATTAGGTCTTTTTCTCTAATTTTCTAAAAATATGCTATCTAAGAGTTTCTAAAAATTCTACAAAATCTACATGAGGTCCTTGACTACATAAGGAAGACTCTTCCTTATTTTTACAACCATTGCATAAATATTTTACAAGTTTTTTGGCTTTTTACTTAATGTTTTACATCAAAAATGCTTTCCAAAAATACACCTTCCAACATCCTTCCCCTCCTAAGCCTTTCGGCTCCTGACGAAAGATTTTTCTGCTCCTCTACTTTGATCACTTTTCTTCATTTCTTCTTTCTTTGATACACCTGTGACAGTAAATCATGGCTTTTTCTTTCTGTTACATTTAAATTGTTGACCATCTCGAACAAGGCTTTTCTCCATTGTATTGCAGCTTCAGGTTTGTCAATAACATCCTTTTTCAAGTATTCTGTATAAGAGGCTTCATAGGCAGTAAGTCTGGATTTAGTAACAACTGATAATTTCCCAAAAATTTCTGATTCTCGTTCAAAAAACCCATAATCAAACGCATCTTCAAAAATTTTCAAAAAGTGGCTGCCCAAAAACACTATTCTGCTGTAATAGGCCATTAGACATATCCTATCAGGTGTCTCACTGAGATCAAATAATAGAGCATCTGTTGGAGAATTGAATCCAATGTAATTCAAAATTCTGACATCCGTATCTGTGTATGTTTCTATACAGGCTAAAATTAGTCTCATTATTCTGATAAGTAATATACAAGCAGGGTCATTAACATCTTTGTATGTTGCTATAACCGACTCAGCAGTGTTCACCATGTAACTCTTTGTAGGCCAAGTTCCTGCCTTTGGACCTGCTATTTTTGGAAAATTCAGCCATTTTGCTAGAATCTGCCTTGTTTTTCTTCTTTCCCAAAAAACAGTCCACTCCCTTCTTCTGGCCACGGGGCAATAAGCTGGATTAATCTTTAAGTGCAAAGGTGCCTCCTTCCAGATTCTCCTACACTCTTTATTGGCATCCAACCATTTATTCCTCCATTTTGGGTTAGCTCTTTCAAATAATTCCTTTGTAACATTAATATCCTCTTCATATTCAAAATATTGATTTGGAGCTAATCCCACTCTGGCCAACTGATAATTCTTTATGCTTTCCAATACCATACAAAAAGGAATTCCTAATCCATCTGCAGCCCAATGGTGCTGATCTGGATTGATGCCTTTATTTAAAGCAAATGTGACAATCTGGTTTTCATAATCATCATGCATTTTTCTCATAAACTCCATTCTTGATTCTCTGCTGGTCAGCAACTTCTGAACAAATTCCTCAGTGTATTCTTCCTCAGATCTTTTGGCTACTGCTTCATAATTTTCCTGTTCTTTATCAGCATCTCCTGTTTCATACTCTCTTGTATTGGTATCTTCTGCATGTGCCTGATTCTGAACCTCTTCCTGAGCTTTTGATTTCTCCAGCTGTTTCTGTAAATCTTCTAAGGTCATCCTTAAGCTTTTATTCTGAGTTGTCAAAACTTCTCTTTCTTTCATCCAGTCCATTCTTTCTCTTTCCAACTTGTCCTGCCAATCCTTCCTCTCTTGCTCTGTATTCAGAAACAACTTGTTATACCCCCTCATAGCTGTAGCAGCATGTGTACTTGCTTGCTTTTCTAGTTCTTTGGCTTCCTTTAATTCTTCTTGGAGTTTCTGAATTTCTTTATGCATTTCATCTTTTTCTTCCTCTGTCAATTGGGCAGGTTTACTTCCATCTTTTACTAGGCCTTCTTCTAGCAGCAACTTATTAATATCTTCATGGGCCCTAGTCAAAATTTGATATGAGGTTTGTAGTGTTCTGTATCTTCCTCCTATAGTTTTTAGTTCCATTTCCATCTTGGCATTCTGTTCAGATAACTTCACACTCTTATCCTCCAAATATTGTATTTTGTTCTGCTTCTGAACTTCACTTTCTTCCAAAGCAATTATTCTATTGACATACTCTTCATTTTTCTTCTGTATTGACCTCAGTTGTTCGGACATCTGCTCCTTTTCCTTTCTGTGTTCTTTGATAATCATACTCCCTTTCTCAAATTCAGATTCAGCCACCATTCCTGATATGATCATATTTCTGCTAGATGGTCTGAACTGTTCAATATTACTTATGATCTTCTGACAAGCTGCCCTTATACTCTTGGGTATCCTTTCCAAACCTACTTCCATTTCTGTCTGTCTGATTTCAATTTGCTTGTCTTCTTTACTCTTATCATCCTCTTCTGCTACTGTTTCATCATCTATGTCCTTAGTATCCAGTTCTTCATCACTGTAGTTATCATTCTCCGTCTCCTGATTAGTATCATCTTCTTCATAAACTAGTGCTTGATTTTTTGTCTCCTTCTGACCTGATAACTCTGAAGTCCTTATTTCTTCTAGTGAACTTCTTCCTTCCATTACCTGTTGCTTTTCTGTTCCTTCCAGATCTTGTATCTCATTTACCTTTATTAGAGTTCCCTGACTTTTGTCTAACTCTTCTCCAACATGATCCGTTTGAACCTTCATGATTTGCTCTTCCTGCCCCATTCTTTCCTGAACAGACATTGATTCAATTTTTTCCACACAATTAATCTGAACATTATTTTTCTGAAATGCCTGTCTTTCTGTTTCTTGGGCTATATCTGATTCATTTGTATGAGAATTTTTTATCTGATCATTACTCCCCTTATTTGTGTATTCTTGATCTTGCTCATCAATGTCCATAAAGTCTGCTTCTACCTCTTGTTCTTGATCATTCTTGGATGTAAATTTCCCCACTGCTTTTTATATCCTGCAGTACATCTTTTATACTTTGAATAATTCCTTCCTCCATTACCTGTCCAAAGACCTCTTGAGCACTCTTTTCTGGTTCTAACTTCTTGATTTCCTGTTCTTTAGGTGCATCCTTCTGCTGAATATCTGAACTGCCGAATACCTTCTTTGCTAGTTCCTCTAAACTTGCATTCAAACTTGCATTCATTTGGAAATGTGTCTGTGAAGGCTTGGTCCATATTGAATTTATACCAACATTCATTATTCCAAAGCTATCTTTATCTCTCTTTTGGTTTTCCTCTTCTGTCATTCTTGCCTTTCCTTTTAACAGTCTTCTTTCTTCTTCAGCACTCATCTGTTGGACAGTTTCTTCATGAGTCTGCCTTTCTTTAGACTTCTCGTTTGTATCCTCAGATGTCTTCACTTTTTCTACAGCCTGTATAGCTACATTAGGAGTGTTGGGTATTGACAAGTTTAAGCTTTTCAACAAAAAACTCTCAATGTCACTATCTGAATCGGATGAGAATCGTGAAGATCCTCCCACTTCTTGTTCTGTAGGCTTTGATACTTCCTTTACTGTGGTAGACTTCTGAGTGGCTTCAATGACTGTTGCTTCTGTATCTTTAACTGTTGTAGCTTCAACTACTGCTTTTTCTTTTCCCTTCTTGACTAGTTTCTTCTTTTGGACTTGCTTTTTTGGCACTTTCTTTTTTACCACAACAATAGTCCTAGCCTCTGGAGGTCCTTGCAACTCTTTGAAGTATGCCAGCAACTCTACTTCCTTCTTCACAAATATCTCTTCAGTTTCAGCTGCCATCATTTCTTCATGTAATGCTTCATAGTGCTCCACCTCTTCTTGGATCCAATCTGTAGCTTTGCATGAGAAATCTTCCAACATTTTTTGATACTGTGCCTCATACATAGCTCTTTTGTTGTTTCCTTGGGTGAGATAAGTATAAAGCTGTTCTTTACTTGTCTGTGGAGGGTGAGGTTCACTGGAGGATTGTACCTTTTTCTGTACTGCCACATGTTCCTCTCTTGTTTCTTCTGCCTGTTCTAATTCTACTTTTCTGGGGTCCAACTTTCTCTTCTTTACTGGAATCACTTCCTCAGATATTACTTTTCTCTTCATTCCTGTTCCCCTCATGCGAGTTTGTCCTTGTGATCCTCTTTCAATTACTTTTCTTGGAGGACTTTTGATTCCTGACATCAGATTTCTGAAGTATTGTGCTTCTGGAGCTAATTTCAATTGTTCTTCCATACCCAAGATATGATAAATAATTCTTGTCAAAAACTGGGCTCCATTCATAAATTTCTTCTGCTCCCAATGTTTGGCTGCTTCCTTCAGCTGTTCATGGATGTATGGTGAGACATCCATTACCCCAAATGGCTTGGTTCTATCTTTGTTATTGAACATCAATAGAGTTACTGACTTATGAGGCATGGTGTACCTTGGTAATTTTGGAAAACAAAAGAACTGTAAGAACATTCTTATAGCGTATTCTTCATTTTCTCTTCCTTTGAAGTCAGTGAACTTTGCATATCCAGTGTAAGTCTCCTTATTCTTTTTGACAAAACTTTGGTCTAGTTTGGTGCCCATTGGATAGAACTGTAAGGCGGCTCTGATATGTTCTGCTTTGATAACTACCCGTGCCTCCTGATTGTCCTTGTCCTTCACTTTGCATCTGAAGTAAGCATCATTACCTTTCCCTACTTCCTCCAAACTACCCATCACTTGTGCTACTCTTTCAAAGTCAATAAAGAAAATAGGTTCTTCCAAGAGCTTGTGCAATCCCACAGCTTTCCATCTCTTGATGTTAACAGAAGTTTTCTGAAACCTGTAAAATTCCTGGCACAGCATAGTGTACTTATATCCTCCCACTGCTACTGTGAAGATGTGCTGTCCTATTATTCCCAGAATTTCTTTAAGTTCTTTTGCTACTTTTTCAACTTCTGGGATTTCTTTGTCTTCTTCTGAGTCTAGGTTCACCTGTTCCTCAGCTGCATCACTATCCAAAAACCAGTGTCCTCTGGACAAAGTCACTGAATCAGCTTTGAAGTCATGGATTGTCAACTCCTTTGCATTCACCATTCTGTATTTATATATAAAAGAAAGAAAAACACTCCACCCACATGAGTCACAAGAATTCACAAGAAAATACTTATCTTATTCTGGAATATTACTGATATATAAAAAATAAGAAAGACAAGTTCCAAGCAATTTTTGCTTTTCCCAAGAAACTCAATTTTAAGTGAGCAATACAGGTGTAGCAAGATATCTACTGTGCTCTCTTCAATTGTCACTTCCTTGCTCAAAAAACAATTCCTGAATAGAAAGATGATGTTGGAAAAGATGATTAATGAAGAAGCTTAAAAAAGTAGTGATCAAGAAAGATGATCACAAAAAATTGAACAACAATAATACAAAACAACTTTTTTTCCATAATAAATTACTTTTTCCCTCCCTATATCTTGCTTTGTGTTTGTTTTTTTTTTTTTTTTTTTAATTTTAGAAAGAAAATAAAGAAAATAACATATATTTTTCTGGGTTATATATATATATATATATATATATATATATATATATATATATATATATATATATATATATATATATATATTTTTTTTTTTTTTTTTTTTTTTCTGTCTTCTTTCCTTCCCCTCCTAATTTTCTTTTAAGGGAAAAGAAGGAAATATTTTTTTGTAATTTTCAAAATTCCAAAGATAGGTCCACTGTGGATAATCCCTCTTCCATTGACCCAATTCTGATTTTTTTCACCCAGTAATGTTTTACTCCATTTGTCCTTTTGTTATGGAAATACCCATGCTCTGTGGATGAACATTTTGTAGCACTTTTTGGCTTCCATATCCATTTTGTTCTAATTTCCTGTTTTGGTGAGCAATATCTGTGCATGGCCTGTTTCCATATTCCTCTTGTTCTGATTTGTTGATATTGCAAATTTGGCAATAATAGTCTTCTTTGTTTTGTCTCCTCATCCACCTTTACCCTTTCATTCTTTTGCTGGTCTTGAATGTATGAAGCTTGATCACTTTGTATTGACAAAATGTTCCTGTCCTCCATTGAGAAAGTAAATCCTTCGAGATCTGGGTCATGAACATCCATATGAACTACCTGTTCTTCATCACTCAAAAAGAACATTAAAAACTTTTTGTCTTTGATGGTCAAATTAAGCTTCATTTTTTCAAAATTTTAGATGACTTTACCTTGTTTGAGCCATGGTTGCCCTAAAATCAGCTTTTCAGTCATTAAATGGTCTGGCCACTCTTCACAATCTATCTCCATATATTCATTATTAAATTTAACTTTAATAGAAAGTGAAGATATGCTCTGAATCCTTTTCCCTCCCAGGGTTTTGATCAAAATTCTGCTTTCAGCTCTCTTAAGGTTAAACTTATTGACCAAGGCTTATCTAATTAGATTCACTTGAGCTCCTGAATCTATCAAAACCCTTATGTTTTCATTCTGATAATTCATCATAATCAAAGGCAAATGTTCTTTTTGCTTTAGAGTGTTTTCACATAAGCACACTTGTTTTAATTTTCTAATTCTCTCTTTGGCTTCTAGTTGAGCCTCCTTTCTAATACTTTCTTCTTCTTTTTTCCTGTTTTGGGCCTTTTGCAATCTTCTCCATTCATCAGTAGTTAATGGGCACTCATACCTCTTCACTCTACATCCACTTATGAAATTTGGCATGATTTCCCCATCAATGTTGGCTAATTGAATAGCTCCACTCTTGCTTATCTGATGTATGATATATGGCCCATGACCTTTTTTCTGAAACTTTTTCTTATGTTCCTTGATTGTGTAAGCTAAGACCAGGTCTCCTTCTCGTAGATCTTTGTCTTTTATGTGAACATCATGATAAGCTTTTTGTCTTTTCTTGTCTGTGTATATACTCATCACTGCTTGGAGTCTCGATGCTCCCAGTTTTTCCAAATCTATGACTCTCTCAGATAATTCATGTCCTGTCCAATTGTATTGGCTACCCACCTTCAATGTTGGAATAAGAAATTCCATGGGTAAAACTGCATTCTGGCCATATACCAAATTAAATGGTGTAGTCCCTAAAGCCGTTTTGTATGCCACTCTATAAGCCCAAAGAACATGATTAAGTTGAGAATCCCAGTCATTTCTGTTTGTGTTGACTAATTTGGACAATACATTGCAAAGTACTTTATTAGTACTTTCTGCTAACCCATTGGCTTGTGGGTGATATGGGGCTGACTTATTATGACTAATCATGAAATAATTGGTCATGTTTTCTATGATCTGATTCAAAAAATGAGTCCCCCTATCACTTACCAATTCAATTGGTAGTCCAAATCTAGTGATAATGTTTTCATACAAAAATCTAGCAGTGGTGTGAGCATCATTTCTTCTAGTAGCTTTGGCCTCAGCCCATTTTGTCAAATAATCTGTAGCTACTAGTATGTATTCTGCATGAGACTGTCTGGCTGGAGGATGTATTGGTCCAATAAAATCCAATCCCCATTTACTAAAAGCTCTGGCTGAAATTAAAGGAATTAATGGCATGTTATCTCTTTTGTTTGGTTGACTCACCCTTTGACAGACATCACATCTTTTTACATAAGTTCTAGCATCGGGAAATAGGGTTGGCCACCAAAAGCCAGAATATAAGATGAGTTTGGCTGTTCTCTCACTTGAGAAATGTCCTCCAGCTACTCCAGAGTGTGCCATTTCCAACATCTCTAAATACTTTTCTTCTGGAACACAAATTCTCAGATATCCATCCATTCCTCTCTTGTACAATTGTTCTCCTATGAGTTGATATTCCTCTGAGATCACTTGTAGATTTCTTGAATCAGCACCAGCTATTGCCTGTTTTTCTTTCTCCTTTCTCTTCAACTTCTCAACGATGTTTTCACTCCATTCAGGGTTTTTCTGAAACCAATATAAAGTTATTAATTCTGATTTCTGCAATGTTTGACATCTTTGACAATTATCAATGTATCTCTCCACATCTTGAATCTTATTTGGCCAATGTACTCCCATCCTATTAAGGTTACTTAGAGTGACAATCGTGGAAGCATGAGTACATGGATTCCAGCAATGAGCTTTCCTTACATATTCATGTTGCTCCTCTTCTAGAGTACAATATTCCAGTATACCTGACTGATTGAGGTGATACAAATGTCCAGCTAACAACATGAAATTCCTGCTTTGTAACACCAAATGTGTGTTATTTGCTAATGACCTACAAGGTCCCATGGTTAACAAAGGAACTAATGACATAGACCATCCAGGAACACTTTCCACCTTGAATAAGTATGTATCTGGCAATTCATCATCTATAGGTGAACTAGGTTCTTTTGACTGGATTCTTGACAAATGATCTGCTCTCAAGTGTGTTTTTCCTTGTCTGACCACCACCTCAAATTCAAATTCCATTAGTAAAAGAAACCATCTTACTATTCTTCCGGTATGACATGGTTTATTTACTAAATAGAGTAGAGCTTGATGATCCACAAAGAATTTAAACTTGTTGGCCAATAGATAATGTCTGTACTTTTTGACAGCAAAGATCATTCCCAATCCTTCTCTCTCAGTGGTTGTGTAATTTTTTTCTGCAATGTTTAATTGTCGACTAGCGTATGCTACTGGGAAATCCAATTTACTTCCTTCTATAGGTTGTGCCAACACACATCCCAGAGCATAGTTCGAGGCATCCACATGTACATGAAATATTTTGTCCCACTGGGGTGTTTTCAGAATTGGGGCTGTCACCAAACAAGTTTTTAATGTTTCAAAAGCTTGATCACATTCTGTAGTCCACTCAAACTTTGTGATGAGGGCATATAAGGGCTTGGCTATATCAGCAAATTTGTGTACAAATTTTCTGTAGTACCCACAATGTCCCATAAAAGTTTGGAGTTCCTTCACATTTGTAGGTCTAGGAAGCTCTATTATGGCTTTTATTTTCTTCTCATCAATAGAAATTCCATTTTTTGACACTATGTGACCCAACATTCTTCCTTGTCTGACATAGAATACACACTTTTCAGGATTTAAGCATACTCTATATGTCCTGCACTTCCTGAATATTCTTTCCAAATCTTGTAAATGATCTTGTCTTTTTAAAGAAAAAGTGCACAGATCATCTACATAAATTTCCATCACATTTCTCAGGAATTCTTTGAAAATATGACACATCAACCTTTGAAAGGTTGCTGGGGCATTGGTCAATCCAAAGGGCATAACCCTAAAAGCATAAACCCCCCATTCTGTAGAAAAGGCAGTCTTATGTTGGTCCTCTAAGGCTATAGGTACTTGATTGTATCCTGAGAAACCATCTAGAAAACTATAGACTTCCTTTCCTGCAACTCTCTCAAGAAGATGATCTGTTATTGGTAGTGGATAACTATCCCTTATAGTTGCTGCATTCACTTTCTTCAAGTTAATGCATACCCTAAGTTTTCCGTTCTTTTTTGGCACCACAACTATAGGTGATATCCATTCAGTATACTCTATTTCATAAATGAAATTAGCAGCCAACAACTTGTCAATTTCTTCCTTTATTTTGGCAGAGTATTTATCATTAAATGTATAATGTCTCTGTTTGCTTGGTTTTGCATCAGGTGTCATAGGAATCTTATGCTCACAAATTTTTGGATCAATTCCTTTCAAATCTTTATAACTGTAAGCAAATACATCCCTATAGTTCTTTGCCAGGTTCCTTAATGCTTCTTCTTCTTGTGATGTCATGTCATCAGCTATTACTATTTGTCTCTCTTCTCCTTCTTCCTGTGTAATTACAATTTTCTTTGTTTGTTCTTCATTATCATATGCTTCCCCTTTTTTCTTCTCTCTTTTTGGTTTCATTTTCAGAAGTAGTCTGTCTTCTACTTCATAGGTTTTAAAATTTGCTGGTACATCAAAGTATTGATCTCTGTTTATCTCTTTCTCTTTCTTTTCTTTTTCCTTGTCTCTTTCTATTTCTTTGTGTTTATGTTCCTTGTATTTGCCTGATATTTTGTCTTTGATTGCATCCTCAGCTTTTACTGTTTCCAAATACTGTGATTTTCCTTCTTTTAATATCATTTCTTGATTCTGATCCTCTTCTGTTTTTGATACTCCTATCATGTGTATGCTAATGTGGAAAATATCAAATCCTTCCTCATTTTGGAATTCCACTCCCACATATTCTTCACTGGCCAAATCCATGGTAGCTAAGATTTGATTCCATCCATAAGGCTCAAACTCTTCGTCTTTGAATTGTTGAGGCACATAACTTTCATCTTGTATTTTTCTTTCTTCCACACAATCTTCCCTTCTTAACTTTCTTTTCCTATTTGTGAGATTTCTTATTATGTTACACTTCCAAACTGCTGATTCACCCTCTTCCTGATCCTCCCTCTCTGATTCTTCACTTTCTTGTTGATTTTGATGTATTTTATACCATTCTCTAGGAGATATATCACAATAGTGGCCATTTCTTAAGTTTACTCTTGTTATTCTCCCCTGGCTCTGAAGATACAAACAATCATTACCCCAATCTTGTACAATTTGCATTTGTCTCATGAAAGGTCTTCCTAGGATAATTTCGTAAGATGTGGATTGTGGAAATTCTACTATGGCAAAGGTATGCTCTATTTCTATTCCACATATGTCCACAATTACTTTTTCCCAAATACCTAGGGGTTTTTCTATATGTCCATCTGCAAGTTGTAATCTCATTTTAGTGGGTAGTAATTCCTTTCTTCCCCATTTCTCCCAGGTTTGTTTAGTCATTATGGCCACTCCTGATCCACTATCCAAAATGGCTTTAGCTGAATTTTTTCCATAATGTAATTTTAGAGTTGAATTTCCTTCTTCTCCTTCACAATATCCTCCTATTTTATCAATAGGAATATACCATAATTCCTCTAATTCTTGTGTTGGTGAATGAAGGTTTCCAGGTATTGTTTCCCCTTTGTTCATCTTGTTTTGTAGGTGAGGATTTTGTTTCAACAAATTTTCCCATGTTGTATGACATGTAATGCTACATTGTTCATCTATGATCATTTGGAATGTTATTTGTGGATTTCCTTCTTTATCATTTTCCTTGGTTTTTGTTTTTTCATGCTGTTCAATTGTTCTCCAAGAGCTGTCTTCTTCCCCTAATCTGAGTTGTGTTTCCTGGATAATTTGTTTGCATTTTAGCATCCTTTCATGCTCTAGATCCGGTATGGGATAAGCCATTGCATGATCTGCAGGGCTTGGTCCTTCTTGAATCCTTCCTTTATAGGCTTTGATTAGAGTGTCTAGACTCTGAGAATTTCCTAATTCAGACAGATTCTGAGTCTTTTGAGGAGAAGTATGTTTTGAATTTGATTGTTCCTGATTGTCTTCTTCCCGACTTTTGCCCACTTTTCTTTTCTTTTCCCATTTCCCTTTTTGTCTATTTTTCTTCCCTTTTGATGTAGAACCCTCATTTTGTTCTTTAATTGTTCCTTGTTGTTTGGCTTGTGCCCTTGTTATAACATTAAGTTCAACTTGATCACTGTCACTCAATTCCTCTTGTTCCATAATTTTGACTGTTTTTAAAGGTATGTTATTAGGTGTGTTCTGTTGTTTTTGGGGATTTTTTGGACAGTCCTTGATCAGATGTTCTCTACCACAATCCTTACAGTATGCTCCCTCTATTCTGAATGTTGGAGGTTGTGGACAATCTCTTATGAAATGCTCTCCCCCACACCTATAACATGTTATCTTTGGTCCCCCTTTGAATTGAGGTTTTTGATTGGACATGTAGTTGTTGGTAATGTACATGAATGTTGCTGTGTCCATTTCAATTTTTCCATTTCCCAAATCTAGGGCTTTAAGCTCAGGTTCTCTCATTTCATAATCTTCCCATTCTTCCTGATGTCCCTCACTCCATTGATACTCTTCCTTATAAGGTGATCTGAATCTTGAATTTCCTTCGTCAATGGGTGTATATTTGACTGGTACCACATTAGTTGGAATAGGAGGCTGTTGTCCCAACACTGGTCTTGGTTGCTCAATGTATCCTGATTCCCTTTGAGCCATGTAGTCTCTTTCCTTAACGGGTTGTTTGTTATAGAAGCATTCCTCCCTGGTATGGTTTGTCCATTTTCTCTCTAGTGTACAATACTTGAGTGTCTTCCTATCTTGTAAGTGTTGTGGCTTCTGATAAGGGCATTGTTGTGCCAGATGATTTTCTCCACAAATATAACATTTCTTGTTTGTATTTATCCTAGAGTTTATCAGATTAGTTTTAGTGCTTACCTCTAGGGCTTTAGCAATAGCCTGAGCCAATTCTTCTGCTGGAGGAATTTTGTCTTCATAAGATCTGGGTTGATCAAATGCTAACAAATCTTGACCTCTGTTGTCCTCCAAATCTATTGCTTCCTTAACATAGGCTGCTAAATCAGGACATCTCCTGTAGTACACTAGGGTCCTTAATTGGGCACTTCTCAAACCCTCAATGAATAAGGATACTTGTTTTGCCATGGAAGGTACTTCTTCTCTTGGGCATCTATCAATGTACTGTTTAAATCTTCTGGCTGCTTCTCTAACATTTTCCTCCTTTTGTTGTTTGAAGCTGTGTATCAATGTGGCTGTACTATGTTTGATTCCAGTCTTAGAGAATTCACCAATGAAGGCTTCTAAGAAAGATTCAATGTCTAGGTACATTTCTTTTCTTAAAGGGATGAACCATGATAAGGCTGGTCCTGTTAGGGTTAGACCAAATGCCTCAAATTGCACCTTGTAATCTTCTACTTCCTCTGCTCTAATCAGTTGTCTAAATTCTGCAGCATGAGCATGAGGATCTGAATACCCCTCATATTGGTTCTTCATGCATTTGGCTACTTGGTATGGTCTAAGCATTCTACCCTGAGGTTGCCAATGAGTTCTTCTTCTGAGTGGGAAGTCATTGTATCCTTCTGGTTCTTTGTCAAAGGGATTTGGTGAAGCATGTGTCCTTCTCCCATTATGTTGCTCATTATTAGTGTAGTTTTCATTTGGTCTAGGTATATCTGGTTGTCCCATGTTATGTTCCCAAGGTCCCTTGTCAGCACATTGCCCTAGATCATTTGAATTTTCTGGGTCTTGAGAGAAGATGTATACACATCCTTGCCTGTCTTCATATCTTCCATCTTTGAATTGGGCTACTGGAGTTATATTCAGAGGAACTTCTAAATTTCTCAATCTAATGAGGAATTTATGCATTCCATCCTGGTATACATAGGTTCCAAACCTATTTGTATACATGTATTTGAGGATGTTTCTAAAATCCCCAGTTTCTATTGACTCATTTGTTTCATTTAGGTTTTCCATGTTATTTTCTTGGCCTAAACTTCTTTTTGATCTTTTACTACTTCCTGGCTCTTTTTCCTTCCTTATTAGGTCTTGTTTAGAAAGTGAATTTATTTTATTTCCAGACCTTAGTATCATTCAACTATTCTTGACAAATTTCTAATACTCAAAAGAGTGTTTGTCACAGTTTCTTAACCAATGTATTGGTTTTTCCACAATTTTCTGTCCAAAATTGTGTGTGTTTTAATTTTCTTCCTAGGTTTTGTGCTTTTCACGACTTTCTAATGAAATTAGGGTTTTTCATGATTTTCTACTGTCAGTAGTGTTTTTTCACGATTTTCAGATGAAAATCGTGTTTTTTCACGATTTTATGATGCAATTAGACTTTCCCACGATTTTCTGTTTAGGTTTTGTTTTTCCACGATTTTCTGATGAATTTGGGGTTTTTCACGATTTTCTGTTCAAAGTCGTGTTTTCCACGATTTTGTGTCAAAATCGTGTTTTTCACGATGTTGTGATTAAAATCGTGTTTTTCACGATTTTGTGATGGAAATCGTGATTTTCACGATTTTGTGTCAAAATCGTGTTTTTCACGATTTTGTGTAAAAATCGTGTTTTTCACGATATTGTGATGGAAATCGTGATTTTCACGATTTTGTGTCAAAATCGTGTTTTTCACGATGTTGTGTGAAAATCGTGTTTTTCACGATTTTGTGTGAAAATCGTGTTTTTTCACGATTTTGTGTGAAAATCGTGATTCTCACGATTTTGTATCAAAATCGTGTTTTACACGATTTTGTGTCAAAATCGTGTTTTACACGATTTTGTGTGAAAATCGTGTTTTTCACGATTTTGTGTGAAAATCGTGGTTTTCACGATTTTGTGTTCAAAATCGTGATTTTCACGATTTTGTGTGAAAATCGTGTTTTCACGATTTTGTGTGAAAATCGTGTTTTACACGATTTTGTGTGAAAATCGTGTTTTTCACGATTTTGTGTGAAAATCGTGGTTTTCACGATTTTGTGTTCAAAATCGTGTTTTTTCCACGATTTTGTGTGAAAATCGTGTTTTCCACGATTTTGTGTGAAAATCGTGTTTTTCACGATTTTGTGTGAAAATCGTGTTTTTTCACGATTTTGTGTGAAAATCGTGTTTTTTCACGATTTTGTGTGAAAATCGTGTTTTTCACGATTTTGTGTGAAAATCGTGTTTTTCACGATGTTGAGATCAAAATCGTGTTTTTCACGATTTTGAGTTCAAAATCGTGTTTTTCATGATGTTGTGATCAAAATCGTGTTTTTCACGATTTTGAGTTCAAAATCGTGTTTTTCACGATGTTGTGATCAAAATCGTGTTTTTCACGATTTTGTTCACGAAATCGTGTTTTCCACGATTTTGTTCCCAGACAATCGTGATTGCTCACAGATTGTAAAAACACGATTTTCTTATGAAAATCGCGTTCTGGGAATCGCGATGTTGATTGTACTTTTCACAGAATCGCGATTTTGGGTTAAAACTGAGAATCGCGACTTTGTCCAATTTTTGGCAGAATTTCAACTTATGATTTTTCAATTTTTCTTTTCACCTATAGAATCGCCTTGTCAAAATTTTAACATGCAATAAAGCAACTAAAGCAAAAATTAATGATTTCTTAGTAAAAACTCAAAAAGTGAGAAAATCGCGATTCTGTTCTCCTCTTATTTTTTCTCTTTTTTGTTGTTATTTTTCACTCAAAACCCAAAATATGTATTCAAAAATGATATTAGGCTTCTTACCTTTCTTGCTTGGGTGAAAATTGCTCCAAAGGCCACTGTTTGCCGAAAGTCGCGATTCCGGCAGCTCTGCTCACTCTCTCTCTCCCTCACTCTTACTCACAAATGAATTTTTTCTTCAATTTTCTGTTTATATAGTGCTCAAAAAATCGCGATTTTGTTCAAGTTTCAGTTTTCCACACTCTTTCAATTATTCCTTTTCACTTACTCAATCCCCCTGATCTTTCTTACACTTCCTTATCTCAATGTACCCAAATTTACCACAGATTCCAAAAAACTTTCTTTACAGAAAATCGCGATTTTGTGTAGAGAATCGTGTTTTTTCTGTAGATATTTTCTTGTGCAATTTGAGTATTCTTTGTCCTTGCCTTCTCTCAATACCCTTCACAACTTCAATACATGTGGCACCTGAAGTGTTATTCCAGAAACAACACTTTTTACAGAAAATCGCGATTCTGTTCAGAGAATCGTGTTTTCTAATTTTCTGGTTTTTTGATCATTTTTTGTTTTCTTTTCCAATTTTCCACAATCATTCCTATCCACAACACCTCACTTCAACTTCTTATCAAGAAAAGAAATTTGTTTGATTGTTTTTTATAAGTTTTATGAATTTGTTTGGTATTTTTGCCCTAAAAATAAAGGTGAACACTTTACTTAGGGTTTCTGGTTTTAGAGATCCACTAATCCCATTGTTCTTGATTGGTTATGAGTTTCTATGTCCTTAGCTATCACTAAAGTACCAAAGAAAGTTTCTCAAATGAAAAAGTGTTATGAAAAGCAATCAATTTTTGTAAAGATAAACTCAATCATATGTTTTTTTTTCAAGATGCAGAACAACTCAAGATTTAATGCTCAGATTTGGTCAACAACTGAATCCCTCATTCTTACATCTAGCTACTTTAACTGTCCTTTCCTTAATATCACCATGTTATCTTCCCAAGATCACCCATGGTGTCTAGTACTTGGGCAAAAAGAAATCTAGAAATGCAAGAATAGATTCAAGTTACCTCCATCTTCAGCTTCTTGGCTCAAATCCTCCACACACCTGCACTTTTACTTCACCAATATGATGAGCAACTATCAATTTACAAAGATTTCAGCACTTTCACTTCTACAAGACATCCATTGCTTTCTTCTTCCCTAAAGACAAACAATGATATCTACCTATTCAAGTGCACTTTTCCTAATTGATGAGCTTTACCTTGTTCACCATCATCAACTGAAGATCCAGCAAAGGTCCAACTTCAAAGAAGTTCTTGGAATATTCCCCGGCAACGGCGCCAAAAAATGTTTTGTTTTGGACTCCAAGTTGTCCTCTCCAATCATGAAGTAACAAAGAATCAACAAATCATCTTTATTTTGTCAATCCTAGGAATATCCATAAGACCACAGCCCCTTCAAGATGATAGATTCAAGGAAATAAGAGATTAATGGCTGGATTGCTGAGAGAAATTGAAGATGAAGAGAAAATCTAGGGTTTACCATAACTAAGGCAAATCTCCATCATTTTCTATGATCTTTATGTCAAAACCATGCCATTTCATTAGCAGAATACAAATATGAACTCAAAATTGAAAAATATCACCTGTATCACAGAGACGAGACAATCGCGATTCTGTACCATCAGACGATTTTCACAATTTTGAAACTTTCTTCAGTCCTTTTCCACTCATTACAGCAATAGGCCTCTCTCTTCATACAACTCACTCAGTAATTCACAAATGTAACTCACAAATCTCCATGATTAAGCAAGAAATAAGCTCACACATCAAAGAAAATACACTCAACAGGAGAAAACACGATTTTTGCAGAAACTCTTTCTTCTTTATTGATAGCTTGAGCAAATGACTAACCAACCCCTCCAAAATAGAGAAAATTGACTTATATACATTTTCAAGTGTCCCTTTTCACACTTGAAATTAGGTCTTTTTCTCTAATTTTCTAAAAATATGCTATCTAAGAGTTTCTAAAAATTCTACAAAAACTACATGAGGTCCTTGACTACATAAGGAAGACTCTTCCTTATTTTTACAACCATTGCATAAATATTTTACAAGTTTTTTGGCTTTTTACTTAATGTTTTACATCAAAAATGCTTTCCAAAAATACACCTTCCAACACCATCAACCATCTGGAATTTCATTCTCGTCGGTCTGAGTGCTGGCTTGCCCCAATGCTTCCATAGGGAAGTGGTAGCAATTGCAACTCCTGCACCTGAGTCCAAAATTGCCTTGGTTGTGTATCCATGATGGGTAACTAGGAGATAGGTATTTCCTTTTTCTCCTTCACTCATGTCTCCTACCTTATCCAATGGTATTTCTGGCACTTTTCTATGCGACCCTACCTGGGAAAGAGATTTTGCTACATCTAGCACTTGTTTGATTACATGTATCCTATCTTATCCAATGGTATTTCTGGCACTTTTCTATGCAACCCTACCTGGGAACGAGATTTTGCTACATCTAGCACTTGTTTCCACAATTCAGGCTTAACCTTGAGTAGCTCTTCTAAAGTGAGGTTGCACTGCACCTTAGTGTTCTTTACTACCTCCGTATTCCTAGGTATGATTGAATCTTCGTTTCTTATCATGACCGTGGGCACTCTCATGCAAGTAGTCTTAGCTTCCCATGGACCTATGAAATGGGGTAATTCCTATAAGGAATTAGATTTGAAGTCTAACCTCTCATGAGATTGGGCACTCTCCTGCTCTCCATAAATGGATGGAATGTATTGTGGGAATTGATCGTGTGCGTCATCCACAAGTTCAGTTGGAGGAGGGTCTTCACTTTCTTTAGCCCATTTCTCTTCTTGAATCTCTCGCAAGAATTCTGGTGAATACCCATTCATAGAAGAAGAGGTGTCTGGTTCAGTGGAGTTAGGCACATAAGCTTCCTGGGGAGGAATGCTTATTCTATCACTTGCACTCTCTTTAGAATGTGAGATGGCTCCTCTTCCCGACTTTGCGAGTAACCTCTCCAATCTATCTAATAGACCGTCAAAATGCAATGGTGTTCTAGTGGAGCTAAAGCCATTGAAAAAGCGATTTGCTTTTAACATGGCTTGTGCTAATTCTACCATCTTAGCACAAAGCTTTGTTCTCTCTATCTCTAAATCGGATCTAGGGTAACATTTGTCATGATCTGTCACATTTGGCCCTTCCTAGATTCTAGCCTGATATGCTTTAAGCATCATGTCTAGATCCTCAGGAGTGGGATCAGCTAGGACTAATCCTACTCTAGGTGGAGGGTGGGTTACATGTGGTGGATTAGAAGGTTGGGAAATGGAAAGTGATGTGTTGGAGGGTAAGGGAAATGGTGGTGGTGGGGTAGTGTGAGAGTAAGTTGGAGATGTGATTTCCATTATCTTTGCTTTTGTTTCTCTCAAGCTTTCCTCAAGTTCGCTCATTTTCTTCGACCATTGTCTCTTCATTCTCTCCCGGCTATCTCTCCAAGCTCTTGTCCTTTTCTTGGTTATGCTCTCCGTCTCGCTAACCTCAGAACCTTTTTCTTGACCTAAACCTTGGTTTTGCTGCAAAGCTTGAGGTCTAGTGACCACATGCACAGGGTTGTGGAAGTTACACTTACTGTAGAGTCTACTACTAACCCAATAACGTTAATAGGAGTTATTTTTGGCATGTTATTGGGGTTCTTTGGGCAGTCTCGTAAGAGATGCTCTTTTCTACAATCTTGACAATTGTTACTGACTGGGTTTGTGTAGGTGCATGCATGGGGCAATCATGAATGAAGTGATCTCCCTGACATCGGTAGCATGGTCCTCTAGGAACTAGGGGTCTTACCTACCTAGGTTTGGGTCTAGAGTTGGGGTTTGTGTACATGACATTTGCATACTCAGGCTCCCAACTAGGTTCACCCGGATCTTCATAATAGTATGACTCGTTATGCTCAGGTGACTGCATGTGATAAGCCTACGGGCTATCATTGTGAGTAGAGTCAAAACTATGATCACTAGGATCGCTTTCTGAAAGCATTGGTGTTACTGGCACTATGGCCCTATTCAGATTCTCTTTCGCAGTTGCATACTTTACTGGAATCACATTGGCTGGAGCAGGGGGTTGCTGCACTAACACAGGTTGAGGCCTTTGTTGTGTTTGATAGGGTTGCTGATAGAGTTGTTGTGTGTTGTTATAAGGGTTGCACACAATTTCTCTCATGCAATGGCACCCTCTAGCCCTCATACAAATACCTTTTTTTTGTATTTAGGAGATGTCCATATGAACACTCTCCTAAGCCCCTTTTTGATATTTCCTTTGGGCTATGGTATTGAAGCCTTCTCAATGAAAGCCCTTTTTGACACACATGTACAAAATCCCACGTAGAAGTTTCCCACGCTTTCATTTCTTTAGAGTTGGTTGTTAGAGAATATTTACAAAGATTTAGAGAGATATGAGCATGTGCTCCTTTTTGACTAGTCAAAAAGAGCACATGGGAGAATGTGCTTAACCTATAAATATAGGATCATTTCCTGTAAAAGGGGAGTTTTTGGTCGACGTGCTCTCATGTAAAATCCTTTCAATGGAAGAACTCTCTTTTCTCTTAAGGCTTTGTGCATATATGTATTTAGTCTTGGAGTGTGAGAGAGTGAGGTGTGTGTGCATGCTAACATTTCCTATGTGTGTAAGTAGAGTGTTGCAACTTTCTTGTATTTTACATATGTGACTAGGATCCTTGACTCCCATCTCTCCATGTTTTCAAGCATGTGGCATAGCTGCAGGCTGATGGCCAATGGCTTGAACATGTTGGAGGTTGGGGTGGATGAAAGGAGAGTCCTTCTTGAGCCTTCCTTCTTGCTTCCATGCAAGGTGGTGTGGGTCTTGGCTCCCAAGGGCATACTACAACAACACTGTGGTCTGCCATATTGTTGAGGTGCTTGTTGAGGGTATGGTTGTGGGTACGTTTGCCGAACTGCTTGCTTATTGTATGGGCAATCTTGCGCAGTGTGATTGGTGTACCTCCGTTCTATGGTGCAGTACTGGCTACTAGGATTCACTTGGGGTTGATCCATAATGGGACATACATTCACCATACAGTCACCTCCACAAGTATAACATCTTTTCACTGGGGCAAACCTTGGTATTTGTTTATTAGAGACTCCTAGCTTCTGAGCTACTTTCTTAGAGACTTCCTCAATAGATGTGGATTGCAAGGAAGAGAGGCTAGTAGAACTATCTGAATCTTTGTAGATTTTTGAAAGTTCTAATTCCTCCCCAAGGTTATCCTCGATGTCAATGCACATGTGTACGCACTCCTCTATGGTCCTGGGGTCCTTTAGGTACACATAGGATCTTAACTTGGTACTCAACAATCCATCTAAGAACAAAGCCACTTGTTTAGCTGGTGTGGGTAACTTAGGAACAGGACATCTCTCTAGATATTGCCTGAATCTGCTTCCTGCAAGTCTCACGGTCTCTTGAGGTGTCTGCTTGAAACTATGAATCAATGAGGAAGTATTATGTCGTATACCACTCTTAGAGAATTCAGTAATGAATGCCTCCAGAAGTTGGTCTATGTTCCTGAAGTGTCTCTCATTTAGTTGTTGAAACCACGTAAGGGCTGTGTTCCTAAGGGTTAGACCAAAGGCATTGTATTGTGTGAACAGGTCCTCAACTTGTTCAGCTCTCAAGACTTGCCTAAACGCGGCCACATGATCGTATGGGTCTCTAGTGCCATCGAAGTAATTCTTCACGGACTTAACCAATTGAGTTGGCCTTAGGGTCCTAGTGTGTTCTCTAGGCCTTGGCAAAGGAAAATCATCAACATTTCTTTGGTTTCTTTGGGCTTTGGATCTCTCAGTCTCTTCTCTATCCATTTCTGTTCTCATCCGCTCTCTCCCTAGTGGGTTAGCAAAGCTCACCTCGGGTCTATCTCTACTCCTTTCTCTTTGCGCCCCATGAGCTTGAGATGTTCTAGCTCCTTGGTGACCATAAGACACATTGGACCGAGGTTGGGGAAAAACAAATTCACCCTTCCAAGTGTAGGCATGTCTCCCGTGCTCTAAGACCACGAAGATCCTCTCTGACATATTGTCTAAGTAGGTCACTTTGCCTGGCCTCTCAGGATCTTTAAACTCATAAATTGTGAGAGATCCTACTTCATGAGGCTGGTCAGGCTTATACCTCCAAAAAGCCTCATCGGTTTCTCGGTTTAAAAGCAAATCTATGCTTTTATTGTCCTGGGGAACCCACTCTAGAGTCATGATTCTGGTCAAGACTGATTTGCCACGGGAAGTTTATGTGTAAAGCCGGTGTATCCCGATAGCTCGGGTTGATGTGTCGTGATAGATGGGAGTGTTGCGATAGGTTGAAGTGTCGTGATACCTCGGTGTGTCGCGATACATCGGTGTGTTGCGATAGATGGAGGTGTCGCGATAGATGGAAGTGTCGTGATACCTCGGTGTGTCTCAATAGTCGGGTGTGTCGCGATAGATGGAAGTGTCGCGATAGTCGGATGTCTCGTGATAGATGGAAGTGTCGCGATACCTCGGTGTGTCTTGATAGATCGGGATATGGTGAATTCTACTAATCAACCTAGTGATTCTAAGAGCTCTCAGGCTGCGCTGTGTCATGGTGCACTCAGGATCATGATAGGGCCAACTTTCCGGTGTGTCGCGATAGCTCAAGCTCGACATCTCGAGGCTTGCATAGAGAATTTCAGTACCTACTGAGCTTGCTGGAGATGGTGAGGATGCTGCAACCTGCAAGAATCATGCATAAAATATACAAACACAACAATGCACACTCGCTCTCTCTCTCAAACTCTTACCAAGCAAATGAGGAGAATGAAATGGAAGTGGGAATATGAAAGGAAGATGGAGATGGTGTGGAGCAGAGATGGGGATGGAAATGGAGATGAAGATGGGAAAAAAAAATTAGTGAAAAATAAGAATTAACCTACTTACCTTCCCAACACATCCACTCTACGTCTTACCACCACGCGCTCGTCCTCAAAGCTCGAATCCCCGGTAACGGTGCCAAAATTTGGTGTAGCTGAGTGATGAGTAGCACCTCCTTTAATGTCAATCCGGGAAGACATGAGGATGGAAATGAAGACCTCGAGCAAGTGAAGGCAAAAGTGTGTGAGTGAGAAGCACACAAACATGCACACACATACACACACGTGCACACACGGCAAGAACAAAGAGAGCAAGACAATGGAATCACTTCTATTGCAACAAAGTTCTTATACAAGTTCAAATCTACAACAAGCTAGCTCCAAAAATGAGTTCTCTAGCTCTATTTATAGTTTTTGACTAGCTTTGGTTGTGTTCTGACCTAGTGTCCAGCCTAGTTAAAAATTAGGTTCCTAAGCTATTTTGGAGGCTCAAACGAGCTCTGAAACTTATGAAACTTGGTAGGCAAATACTTCTAAATCTCCTCAAGCTTGAGGACTCCTCGGCTTGCACAAAATGGAGCTACAAAAAGGTGAAACGGTATTTACAATGGTTTTCAGTGATGAGAATCACTTTTAAGATAATGTGAGGATTGAAAAAAATTGATGGTTGCCTCCGTGCTAGATCTGCATGTATGCCCGTACTTGCTTCTTCCAAGATGATGCCAACACCTGCTGATAGAGAACAACATCAAATGCATCTCCAACATCATAATGACTCAATCATAAACCTGTCTCCATAGGAGTGGCAATAGGCTTACAGTCTTCAAGGACAAAACACTGCAATAGTGTCAATATATTTCGTTTGACACAAAGCCATTCCACCATCAACTTGCATAAACTGAATGCCCAAATAGTGATGCAAATGCCCCAAATCAGACATCTCAAATGAGGCATGCAAATCAGCCTTAAAATCAGCAATATAATTCTCAATAGGACTAGTGAGCAACATGTTGTCAACATAGACAACAATGATCAGAAGCACATCTTAGCACGCTTAACATATAAGGTGCTTTTAGTTTGAATATTCTCAAAACCATGTGCAATTAGATAGGCATGTATCTTCTCATACGAAGCACGTGGTGCTTGCTTTAAACCATATAATGCCTTCTTTAACCTACACACCTGGTTTTCATGCCCTTTTTGCACAAAGCCACGGGACTGAAAAACATACACTTCTTCATGCAACTCACCATTCAGAAATGTTGCTTTAATGTCCAAATGATGTACATTCCAACCATGATGAGTTGCAAGTGCACAGATGCTCCGAACAGTAGTCATACGGCATGTAGGTGCAAAGGTCTCATCAAAATCAATGCCTTGTTCCTGTGCATAACCCTTTGCAACAAGCCTAGCCTTATACTTGTCAACTCTACCATCCGGTTTATGCTTCAGCTTGTATACCACTTTATCATCCAATTTTCTACGATGTTGTTCAGGCACTAATGCATATGCCAGACAAACAAAAACATGCAGGTGAGCAACAGATGGCTTGCGATCATGCTAAGCCTCATATGGAGTGATAGAATGCAACGCTTTAGTGGGACACCTGTTAAGTACATATGCTTCACACATGACAACCTGCCAGAAACTATGTGGTAAAGCTTGACTCTTGACCATACACCTCGCCATCTCCATGAGTGACATGTTCTTTCGTTCAGCAACTCCATTCTGTTGAGGTGGATACGGCACTGTACACTGGTGTTTTATCCCACGTTCAGCCAGAAATGCATTAAAATCAGAAGACATATATTCCCCCCCTCGATCAGAACGGAGGGTGCCCATTTTACATGCTGATAGATTTTCAGCCAAAACCAAAAACTGTTTGAAGCACATGAACACTTCGGACTTTGCCTTCAATGGATATGCCCATGCATGCCTAGAAAAATCATCGATGAAAGTCACGAAGTAAAGGTAATTTCCAAAAGAAGGTGTTTGCATAGGACCACAGACATCACTATGTACAAGCTGCAATTTTTTAGTAGCCCGAATTGAACCATCTTTTGGAAAGGAAGAACGCTGCATTTTGCCCAAAATAGAACCTTCACAAACATGTTTTCCGGGTGCCTCAAGTTTGGGCAAAGAGGACACCATTTCAAATTTCTGCAGGCGTTGCAAACTGGCAAAATTCAGATGACCAAAGCATGCATGCCAAAGCTTTGCATCTGACATAGCCTGAGAATCATGTACTACACATGCCAAATCATTAACATATCTTTCATAGTCTATGAGCTTATACAGCCCACAACATAAAATGCCAGAAGAAATAATCACATCGCCATTTGATAGATCATGTACTGTACACCTATCATCAACAAATTTCACAACCAAGTCGATCTTGGCTAATGCAGAAACTGATGAAAGATTTCTCTTGATCCTTGGCACAAACAAAGCATCTGACAAAGTGAAAGAACTACCATCAACAGTAGTCAAAATGATCTTACCAACTCCCATAACAGGATAAGAGGAGTTGTTGGCGCATGTAACAGTATTCCCTATAGGGGCAGGCTCGAGTGAATAGAAGAAACTGCGCTGTGAAGTAATATGTTTAGTCTCCCCACTGTCAAAGTACCAAACATCTGAGTCTACTGCAGACATGCACTGCTCATGAGAAGATGGGTCAAAACTACAAACAGTAGTAAACGCCCATTCTTCTTCGTGCACAAGATTAGCAGACTCTGTTTTTGGTGTAGAGGCCTCTGCAAAAACCATCCCAGCCTCTTTCTTCTTTGCCTCTTTAGCAGCCAGTTTTGGACAATTCTTTATGATATGATCATTCCCTTTATAGTACTTGCAAAACAATTTCTGCTTTTCTGATTTCTTCTCATCTGTATCTTCCTTCTTCGAATGTGCAGCATTTGCAAATTTCTGCTTACTAGTTGAAGAGCTCCATTTTCCTTTGCCCTTCTGACTAGCCAGGAAAGCTTGATCTACAACACGCATAATGGACCTGTTCTGCTTGGATTGATCCTCTTGCAACAAAGCAGAGACTACCTCCTCAAAAGACAAGGCATTTGGATTGCCTTTCATCATCAACCGAAGAGCAGAAGCAAAACTCTGACATGAATTAGGAAGACCATTCAGAACGGTCTGCACAAGTGAGCTATTTGGTATAACCTCATCAACAGAAATCAATTGTTCCTTCAAGTCTTTTATCTTTGTGAGGAAACTATCCATAGAATCACCTTCATTCATGTGCTCACTCTCCAACTGTTTTCGGAGGTAAGCAACATGAGCCTCATTCCTAGCTTGGTACAATGTGGTAAGTGTATCTCAAGCATCCTTAGCTGTTCTACAAGAGCGAATGTGAGGAATAATGGCACATTTGACAGACAAAGCTATCAATGCATGTGCCTAGGCATCTCTGCCATCTCGACAAATTTGCTTTGCAGTAGGTGCAACAAAAACCATAGCATGAACATGAATATGCAAAATATCATCATCTTCGACATCTTTTGCATCAGCTTCAGTACCTGTAGTTGTAACAGTTGCAGGTGTGATAGGATGTTTTTCGACACCCTATACAATGTTCCACAGTCCTTTTGCAACCAACACATGTCGCATCATATAAGCCCATAACGAGTAGTTGGTACCATCCAACTTATCCTCAACAACCAACATACAGAATACATCACTGCTTTCAGCCATGGCCGGTGACTAAAATACCTTGATGCAGAAAATTGACTATATCTCAAAAAGTTGAATAGAACTGCCTAGACAAATTTTGCTAGACCTATAGCAGACTTCGAGACGCTTAAACTGGCGAACAGAAACTGGTATATATCTTTGGCACAAAAAGATGAAATAGCCTGCACAAGCACTACGATAGTGCGTTCGGATGCCGAAACGAGCTCAGATCGCAATTTCAGCACCTCGGAGCGAAGCAGTTTTGATCTTGAAAAACACGCTGAGTATGCTCACCAAAATACATGCGATTTTGAGACTGCAACCGGAGGAGTGTCGACGCCGCCTTAGATGAAGCGACGACCTACTCTGATACCAAAGGTTGGAGATAGACGTCTGCGGAAGCACGCGAACAACACAAGGAAGGAGAAGAAGCTTGGAGCACAACACACAATATTGAATGTATTACTAGAGAATGTAGAAAGATAAGTAGCCCATTAGGGCAATAGGCGTATATACAAGCCGAGGGAAAAAAACCTCCTAAAAAAGTGTCCAGGCAGTCCTAGTGTGTTCACAAACATCACTACCTAAATATATCAACAAGATATAGTGGCCTGGTCAGCCATAGACTCTAAGTTCAATTGCATTTGTACGACCTAAGAAATCTGTGTTTGTGGTCTGTGTACTATGTGTTTTCTGTGTATTCTGCACCCCCTATGCAAAGTACTGTGTGCAGTGCTAGAGTTCAGGTTTCTACAGCAAGGGTATCGTTGCGAAGCTCTGGAGAAGGAGAGTCTACCGTTGTGCATCACCAAAGAAATACTTCACTTTCTTCTTTACCTCTTTTTCAACTAGTTTAGGATAACTCTTAATGAGATGATTGTTTGCCTTACAATAGTTGCAACACTAATAACCCTTGATCTTTGTTAAAAAAATTTCCATTGAATCTCCTTCATTCATATGCTCTCTCTCCAACTATTTTCAAAGATAAGCAACATGAGCCTCATTTCTTGCCTGGTATAGTGTTGTAAGAGCTTCCCAAACATCTTTTTGTTGATTCGCAATGGTGAATGTAAGGGATAGTGACATGTTTGATAAACAAAGCTATTAATGCATGTGCATGTGCATCTCTACCATCCCAATGAAGTTTCTCTATAGAAGGTGCAACAAGAACTGCAACATGACTAGTAATTTGAAGATAATCATCTTTAATGCCATCTACATCACCTTCAATCACTATATTTGTAGGCGTAGGAGGATGTTTTTCAACACCTTGCACAATATTCCACAAGCCTTTTGCTACCAATACATGATACATCATGTATGCCCACAACGGGTAATTAGAACTATCCAATTTATCCTCAACAACCAACATAGGGAATACATCATTGCTTTTAGCCATGTCCAATGACAAAATGACCTAATGCAAGAAATTGATTGTATCTCAAAAAGTTGAACAAAAACACCCAATCAAGCTCACTAAACATATAGCAAACTTTGAGGCACTTGTACTCGAAACTAAAATTGTGTATATGTTTGACACAAAAGGACAAAATTGTCTACACAGTCACTGTGATAGTGCATTCGGAGACCAAAACACGTTCAAATAAGAATTTTGATGCCATAAAGTGAAGGCTTTTTGAACTCATAATCACCTCGAGTATGCTCATCGATTTTCGTGCAATTTTGGTACTATAGCTGAAAGGGTGTTGATGATGCCCAAGAGAAAGCGATGACCTACTCTCACACCAATTGTTGGAGATTTGTGACTACGAAAGCACACAAGGAAGAAGAAGAAGCTCAGAGAACAACACAATGCATGTTGTATTACCAAGTTAATGTTAAGATATGTGACCCATTAGGGTTATAGCATATATATACAAGCTAGGGGAAAACGCCTCCTAAAGATAAAAAAAAGTGATGCTACAGTCCTAAGTGTGTTCACACACATCACTACAAAAATACATCAACTAAGAGATGTCACTTGTCTAGCACACCAATTTATCTCTAATTTTCAGATCAAACATGGTTTCCTTCAACAAAATTCACAAGCAAGAGATGCCAAATTCACAAGCAAGGAAATTTAGAAAGCAAGTCATTTATGAGAATCATTATGTTCCTGTGTATGAAACCCCAATATTGAAAACATGTATGAAACCCCAAATTGAGAAAACACTTCAATTGGTACAACATACGTTTTGGTGACCTAGAATGGCTAAAGATGTGCAAGTTTATGCTAAATCAATGTTTTAACTATCACGTAAACATCAACAATTGTGGATCATTTGAGTAAATGGAACATTTCATTTCAGCAAAAGAAACAATTGAAGCTTTGCAAGTAGTAGACCCATTCATTCATAATATTTTCATATTGCATGGTTTATTTAAGCCTAGAGTTTTAGACAATGCTAATCTTCATATCCTAATCCGAAAACTTCATATGCTAGTCTTCAACAAGCTACTAATTGTGCAAAAGCTTATACAAATAAACATCATACATCATGGACCTTTCAAGAAGCTGTTCATGTGTTTTCACAAGTTCCATTTCGTTCTTCCTTGAAAATAGGCCATAGGCCAGATATCAAAGTTGTCACCCTAATGTTATGGACCATGGACCATAATTACGAACCTCGGGGATGTTGCTTATCAATTATAATTACCAAACGATTGTAAGATTCACGTGATTTTTCATGTTAATAAATTATATCCTTAATTTTTTTTGAAATGCTAATTTTATTGATGGGTAAATGAGTTGATTACCCTAGCAAGAGCCCTACATAATTCTTCATAAAAGAGAGTGGAGTTTGCATAATTAATTTATTCTAGAATAATGGGTAGCATCGAGAAATTCTCCACTCACAAATGCTACTATGGTGCAAACACATCTTCCTTATTTGATCATTGAGGACAATGATGTTTAGAAGGGGGAGAGAGTGTTATATTTCACATTTATTTAGGCCTCGATGGCCTACCATTAGTCTACCTACATAAATCAAGGATCCAAGCCGAATCAAGGACCAATGCTCGAGGAAGCCAAGACTTTGGCACAAAACAATGAGGTTATTCCTATCCTTTCAAAGTGACCATATGAGAGGTGTATGAACCTTATAGATGGTTCTAGAGGTGCTTATGGGCAACGGTTGTTTATGGTTGGGTGGTAAATAACAAGTAGATAATTGGGATCCCACAAAACTGATGGTTGAATTGATTGACCTATCTTCTTTGTCAAAAATAGAAAAGATATGTTTTTTATGGTTGAATTGATTGACCTATCTTCTTTGTTAGAATTTAATGGCAACAATTTTGTTTTGTATGGAAAAGTTTAAATTAATTATGTTAAAGATATATGCTTTCCATAAATCTAACCCCATTGTAGAAAAAAGATTGCATCTTTTCGATTACCCACACTTTTTTATATACGCTAAGCATTAGTCACGTGTGAGCAAAACACTGTGAAATCCAACACAATAAGCGTAGTTGTGAGAGATTTCTCACAAAGAGGTTTGAAAATGGTGTGTGTGCTATTCTCCTTCCATCCTATTTATCCTCTTGTTCCTAGATTATAAAGCTTTTAGAGTGCTCCAGTGTGGTATGTGGACATTGTCCACACTCATTCTGATTTCTAAGGTGGAACCTTAGAATAAATCGTGAGCAATGAACTTTAGAAATTCATGCTCTTGTTCCAACATACACGAATAAATGATCTGACTTGGATCTATTTATGCTCTTGTTCCAACACACACAAATAAATGATCCGACTTGAATCTATGTTTAACAGTAGTTCAAAGAACATGCACTTCACTCATTGAGTCTACTTGTGTAGTGGCATTGTAGGTGTAGATTATTCCACAAATATATGAAAAAACCTAACTTTGCTCTACATAACCGAGCAAAAGTTGCATTAAAATCCAGCTTTTAAACAACCAAAAAAACTCTAACTTTGAAACAATCAAAGCTCAATTAGATTCCAAGTTTGAGGCAATAATGGATGTTCCAAATATTGGCCACAATATTCAACAACATTTGTTGGTCCTTGTGAGATGTGAAAGGGCGAAAGATTTAACCAAGAAGGACATGTGTTCAAGTCTCACAAAGGGTGTTGTGCCATTTGCAACCGTTTAGTTGAACTCTCAAACTATTAATCTATAAAGTTTTTTTTTTTTTTTTTTTTTTTGAGAGTTCAAACAGGTGTGATATAGTGGAATGCCTTGAACTTTGTGAGGGAGAGTGCCTCGGTTCAAGTCCCACTCACTGGACATTTCAATCTATAAGCTTGACATTTCAATCTATAAAGCTTATGCCAAAATGAATGATGTGAAAAATGATAATTGGGAGTCCACCAAATGCATTATGCTCAAAAGAGGAGGAGAAACAAACACTACTAGAATCAACATCACATTAACATCATAGTCATTAGTCATAGTGAATGTGGTATGGAAGATATGCTCTCAAGATCACCGAACGTTCAAACTAAGGAGACTTCTCTCCCTCTGTCCATGTGACAGCGAGGCCTTCTCAGGATCCGCGCCCGCCCTCGTTTGCCTTTGTCGTTGCCTCTGTATCTGTCGTGTCGTTTTACGTTTATGTCTTTTCGTTTTGCATTTTATTTTTCTCGATTCCGAAGTTCTAGGTGAGTATAGATGATCTGCGAGCTCATGGAGTACTCCGTCGCTGTTTCGGATATCCTAAGAGCAGCCTAAGGTTTAGTTTTCAGCAAGTAGATGTGATATCCGTGTGCTCGTCTAGCAACGGACTCTTTGATCCGGATCTTGCTCTTCAGCTCTTCGAGTCAGATCTCAGTATTATCCTGTTGAACTAGAGTGCTCAAACATACCAAGGGACAGAGATATGTTCTCTCTCTTATACGGCTTGTGGAAATATCTCTTCAGTAAAGCAGAATTCCATGTACTGATACTAGGCATCGACAAGGCAGGAAAGACTGTAAGATGAGAGCACATGCCGTCTATGCATTTAATTGCCATCCCCTCTGCAAAATTAATCAACTGGGCACTGAGCTCTATTTTGATTCGTGAGTAAGATAGTTTTTTCTATGGGATTGCAGACCTTGCTAGAAAAGCTAAAGACGCTTTATTCAGAAATAGAAGGTCTGCCACCTGATCGCATAGTGCCAACGGTGGGGCTCAACATTGGCCGTGCGGAGGCTTACAAATCGAAGCTTATCTTTTGGGATCTAGGTGGACAGGTACGTGCACATTCCCAATACTTGACTGCAGTCACATCAGCTCAGGCTGTTTCCTAAAGTGTCTCTGATATCCTGTATTTCTAAACAAATAAAAAAGAATAGTATTAAAGCTTGAAGTGTCTTGAGCTTGTTTGGAAGAGATAGGGAACAACTCTGAAGATATTATCTTCAGGAATTGATATATAAATGGTTTGTTTGTGGTCGATTTTGCAAAACTCTTTAAGATTGGTACCGAGTATTTGAACAAGCATTCTCTTGGTGATTTTTTTGTGCTAGATTCAGCCATTGAACTAAGATACAAGTCCATACCGTATTTGATCGCACAAATATTCTAATAGGTTACAATAAAATGGGTGACATTCATATGAAAATTATGATGTAGAATGCTTATATAGTAAGAATAGCTTCAGGACGAGATTATTATTTTTATTTTTTTGCGATTTATGTTCCTTGATTCAATCAGCAATAATGCCCATGTCAAGCATACCCCTTTGAAGCTTAGTGAGCCTTTGATTTTACCATAATTTTGAGGCCTTTTTGTTGTGTGAGAATAGGTTCTTAGAACTTCTACTTCCCAACAAGTTGAGAAAATGAACAACTATTTTTCACTTGAAAGACAGAATAAATAAGTATTTTTTCCCTTCATATAGGTAGTAGGAGAATCACTTATCCTTATTCAAGTGAATAGTAGTCGTCTCACTTGTACCACAATTAACTTGCTAAAACCTATGATGTTAGTAATCTAGGGACTTACCTTATTTACCCTTTAACTTTGCTTTTCCTCTCTCTTTCTCTCTCTTTCATTTGAATCTTTATATCCCTCAACATTTCACCTCTCGTCTTATAAGCCTTATTTGACCTTGTAGGCCTTATTGCTTTTGCTTTGTTTTTACCATTTTCTTTTGTATTATGTTTGATGCATGCATATATTAATCTCTTTATATGCTATAAGAGTGCTTGGTTGTAGCTTGATTTTTTGAGAGTGAAATTTTTAGAATTAGTGCTTATTCTATGTGGAACACTTTGATATTTATTCCTATCAAAGATGACCCTTGTCTAAGAGAATGGGCTTATTTTTTGAAAAGAAAAAGTGGTACATTAGATGCCTTCCGGAATGTTCATTATTTTGTATTACCCAAAACATGTAAAGAGATGAAATGTTGATGTATCTATTTTAGCTACAGGGTGGAAAGTTTCCTCATAATCAATGCCATATGTGTTTGCATATCCTTTTGCTACCAATCTTGCTTTATACTTGCCAATGCTACCGTAAACGTCATGCTTAGCATCATGTTTTACCTTGTAAACCCAATTGAAGCCTATGGGTTTTTTTCGTTGTGGCAATGGAACCAACTTCCATGTTTCATTTCCATAAATTGAAGCCATCTCCTCATCCATAGCCTTCTCCCAATCTGCATTTCCAATTGCATCTTCAAAATAAAAAGGTTCAACATCTTGTATTACCTTGATCATGTAGGCACAATGAAGAGCCATGTAGCTATCATATGTTGATCATTGCACTGAATTCGGAATCCTCCGAGATCTTCTTGGTCCTGGATCACTTCTTCTGTTTGTTTTATCTACATATGCCTTTCGTACTCTTTGAGTCTTCATAGAGGGAAATCCAAGTTCCTCACCAAGGCTCTTTTTTTAACCACTTGATTCTCCATCAACGACTTCGAAACTTTTAGATGTTTTATTACCAATAAAAACCTTTTCTTTGACGTAGTTGATGACTTTGTTGGATTGAAATTTCTATGCTATCTTCCACTCCATGGGTTTGAGTCAAAATTAAGTCCTTCTTTGGCATGAGCATTGAAGCTTGACATTTCATCAAACATTATATATCAGCTTATCTTCACCTGACGTGTGAGTTGGTTGTAACTTGTAACATTTATATTCCTTTTGCTCAAGGGAGTACCCAATGAAGATACATTTTTATGTGTTTGGATCAAGGTTGGAAAAATTCACGTGCTAAACCTCTTGGATGTGGACAGTACATACGGTATGTGTCATGGACGAAGGAAACCATGCGGAACCTTAGATTCCATTGGATGATGTTATCAATCAAGCAACTCAATGTGAGAATCAATTGTTCAAAGAAAGCCAATTCCAAGAGTAAGAAGTCTTGAATAATCAAGAATATTTGAAACCGAAGAATATTTGAAGCCCATGAATCAAGAATATTTGAAGCCCAAGAAGTCATTACAAATGATATGGAGTATACATATTATGAAGATAACAAGAAGGTAAAGGACAAGGAGGATTTCATGTTCAATCAAGGAGGTGTGCTTACTCAAGGCTCTTCATCAGAGATCTGAAAACATACCAATGTACCACTAGAACATCAAAGAATCTATCTTTGAAGAACCCAAGGAAGCTCACGAGACCAAGTCCACCACCTATCAAGATTGAGGATCATGAAGAATTCAAGGTCTAGCATGTCTTAGATTCGAGAATCTTTTGAGGAAGATTGGAATACCTTATTCATTGGAAAGGGTATGACATCAACGATCTTACCTTGGAACTTGCCGAAAACCTTCAAAGAGCACCAATCAAGGTTTGAGAATTTCATAAGTAAAATCCAAAGTCACTGGGGGACGAGGACGGTCTCGAGAATGATGGTGTCCTTTGAACGGGAACGGAGCCTAGGGTGTCTCGGGGACACGTCCCTGAGACTGGCACTAGAAAAATACTGACTTTTTTCAAAAATATCTAATGGAAGGAATGCACAATGAAATTTTTACCATATGAAATAACCAAAAGGCAAAGAAAAGGAGGAGTTCATGTTCAATCAAGGAGGTGTGCTTACTCAAGGCACTCCATCAAAGATCTTGGAAACACCACAACATACCACTAGAAACTCAAAGGACCTACTGCATGAAGAACCCAAGGAAGCTCAAGAGAGACCAAGTCCATCACCTATCAAGATTGAGGATCATGAACAATTCGAGGTTTAGCATGTCTTAGATTCAAGAATCTCTCGAGGAAGATTGGAATACCTTATTCTTATGAAAGGGTATGACGTCATTGATCGTACGTGGGACCTACAGAAAATCTTCTGAGCAAAACTCAAGGTTCATGAATTCCATATGAAGAATCCGATGAAACCCAAGCTAGAGAACATGACCGTCCTCGTGGAACTCTTCGCTTGAGGGGGAGGTGATGTCATGGACATAAAGAAAACCATCATAAATCTTAGATTCCATGTGAATTTTTATATCTCATGTTTGGGTCAGAATTTCAAGAAGATAATCCTACCATTGCATCTGGAATGTACCAAAACCCTAAGATCGTCGGCCTGTTTGCCTTATTTTGACGCCTGGAGGTTTTGTTTTGAATTGATGACATCATCAATGACATCATCAATTCGTAATCTGTTGGAAGTCAATGTACATATGGCCCACTTCCAGCAAATCTACATTTTGGACTTAGCAATTTTTCTATCGTTTGGGTTAATTTTTTTTTTTTTTAGGCTAGATAGATAGAGCTTGGCAAGAGCTATCTAGTGGTATGCTTCTTTTCTTCATCAGAGGTCAGAGTTGGGAGAAAAGTCAAACCCTAATTCAGCCCAAAATGGAGGAAGAACATTTTTTGAAGGACCAAACTCAAAAAGCTAGGTTATTATGTTAGCATGGCAAAAAGCAAGTTAAATTAGCGATCAAATTAAAAGAAAAGCTAAAAATAGTGATGGAGGTTTTTAACCACGAAAAGCTTAAAAAAAAGCGATGGACTTTTAAAAAGTAACGATTGTTGATTTTCAGCCTAAAAGCCGATTTTTTTGCTATTTTGGATCGTTGGCTTTATTGGGGAGGCTAAAACTATATATTTGAAGGTGAAGGATTCGTGAAGGAGAGGTTACTCTCTTGGAGCAAGGAGTCTTCTACAAGGTGGTGGTAGCTATCTTTTGTAAGTTAACCGTATTTTCTGTTTTTAAGGTTTCTGAACCCTAATTTCAGAATTAGGGTTTGCTGATTTTCAGATTTGTTGTACTTTCTTGTGAGGTTAGGTTCACTTCGTTGCTCATTCGCTTCACACACACTCAGATTATAACAACATAATCTGAAATTTTGTACATCATCATCTTCTTGGCTATTCTTTCAGTTAGTGAGTGCACCACATCATATGGTTGAGTAGTACTTACTACTCCCATGTTGTCATTCGGCCATCTATATTTAGTGAGTAAGCACTTTGCTTACGTTACTTATCCTTGTCTCAACAAGATCTCTTTCTTTCTCTCTCTCTCTTATCATCTTGTTCAATTAAGTGTGTATGCTCAAAGGTTTTTAGTATTGGAAGATCCTGGGCCCCAAATTCCAACACTTGGTATTAGAGCATAATTAACATACACACTTAGTTAAGATGAGTGAGTATAGAATTGAGATTGAGGACAAGTTGGATGGATCGTCTAATTATCCCATGTGGAGTTTCATGATGATGAATTTGTTAGTAACAAAGGATTTATGGAGTATCGTTAATGGATCCTTAACAAGACCAAGACGAGAAGGCGAAGAAGAGGATACAACTTCAAGAGGTATTGGTGTTGCAATCACAAAACCAACTGAAGAAGAAGTAACCACTTCTACATCCAGAGTCACATGTAGATCCTTACCCAGAGTTCCTCCTACTGAAGATCAAGCAAGATGGGATTCTAGAGATGCTTTAGCACTTTCGTTCATAGCAATGAGTGTCAAAAAGCATGTTCTACCACAGATCAGATCTTGCAGAAGTCCTAGACAAGCTTGGTTGAAGCTTGAGAATTTTTTTCAGAGCAGAAATCCTGCTAGGAAAGCTCACTTCTGCAAGGAAAGTTCACTTGAGGAGACAACTAGCAAATACAAGGATGAAGGTTGGTGAGTCAATTCTAACCCACATTACAAAGCTCGTTGACTTGAGAGATCAACTTCTAAATGTAGGAGTTGAGATATCAGATGAAGAAATGGTAAATACGCTGATCAATTCACTTCCTATCTCATATCGGTCTTTTATAACCACTCTTACCCTTACCACAAGAGATAGAGAGGTTACATTTGAAGAGTTAGAGTTCTTGTTACTTCAAGATGAAGATAAGTTGAAGGGAATGGAAGAGAATGAATAAGCACTTTTATCTTCATCAAAGGGTAAAAAGAAGAAGAAGGATAAAAAGGAAAAGCAATCCAAGAAGGAAAGTAAGTCTCTTTCACCTTCTACTTCAGATTCTGTCTCCACTACATCCAAAGAGCATAGTGCCCAGCACGGTTGGAAACGGTCGGTTCGGACCGGTCGGAAACGGAGTTTTGGAGTTTCCAAAAATTTGGAAACGGAAAGAAACGGGAAACAGGGAAACGTATATATATATATATATATATATATATATATATATATATATATATATATATATATATATATATATATATATATATATATATATATATATATATATATATATATATATAGATAGATAGATAGATAGATAGAGAGAGAGACAGAGAGAGACACACACATTGTGCTAAGTGTACACACTCATGGATAGTACATACATGCATTCAACATTCATACACACATCACACACATATTACATACATGATACTACACATAATATGCACACATACTTCACACAATACATACATACACACACATAATGTACATACATAGTACACACATATATTACATACATACTACACACATAATGTACATACATAGTACATACTACACACAATACATACACTATTGCACACACATACTGTAAATACATAGTACATACTGCACATGTCACACACCATACATATATACTACATACACACACATAATGTGTATACATATTACACACACATATTAGATGCTTACTACACACATAATGTATACCATGGGCACCAACTTCCAAGTTAGTAGTTATCTAATACCAAGTTCTAATTTGAAGATAGACCATCGTGGGCTTGAAGATAGTGGGACTCCTCTCTCTCTCTCTCTATCTATAGCTGGAGCCTTTAAGAACACTTTGAATAAGGCTTTGAATGAGCCATTCATTAAAATAATAATAATAATAATAATAAAAAATCCAGAAACGCCGTTTCCGGGCCGGCCGTTTCCCAGAAAGGGCCGTTCCGTTTCGGGGGCCAGAAACGGCGTTTCTGGGTACTATGCTAAAGAGAAGTCTTCTAAGAAGAAGGAAGCATTATGTCACTATTGCAAGAAACCTGGATATTTCCTAGCAATTTGTCAGAAAAGGATTGCAGCAGAAAAGAAAAAGGCATCAGGTAATGTTGCAGAAGATGATAAAAAAGGATGTTGCAGAAGATGATAAAAAAGGAAAACCTCAAGGTGATTCTTATGCCTGTATCGTCATTGAGGAAGTATCTTTTGATCATGAAGCTTTACAAGTTCTTTCAGCAGATCCTTGGATATCTGATTCAGGTGCTACAAAGCATATGACAGGTTGTAGAGAAGTATTTTCTTCTCTTTCATATTCTTCAAGTAGAAGAGTTACTATTACAGATGGCAATGATTTGGATGTTGTGAGAATAGGTACAGTAACCCTAAAGTCAAGAGAAGGTGGTAATTTTCAGATTTCAGATGTTTTATATGTACTTGACATGAAGAAGAATATGCTATCTATATCTGCATTTTTAGGCAATGGTTACAAAGTTGTATTTGAGAGAGATCTTTGTAAGATCTTGTCACACAAAGAAGAGAAGTGTATTTTACAAAGTGAGCACAAAGGAGGGATTTTTATTTTGTCGAAAATTAGTCAAGCATATGCTATCAAATGTTTATCACCGGTGGAAGATATGAAGTTTATGGCATGAAAGATTTGGACATATTAGTTTTGGAGCTCTCAAGAATATCAAAGATAGAGGTATGGTTGAGAGTTTACCCTCATTCGAGCTACCAGATGATTCCGATATATGTGAAGGTTGTCTTGAAGGTAAGATGCGTAAACTACCTTTCAAGAAACATGGTCATATTACAACTACCCGGAAACTGCAGATTATACATTCAGATGTGAATGAACCTATGAGAGCAGACTCTATTTAGGGTTTTAGGTATCTTGTTCAGTATGTTGATGATTTTACGAGATACTCATGGATCTATGGTCTTAAGTTGAAGTCAGAAGTCTTTCTCACGTTCAAGAAATTTGTAGCTATGGTTGAAAATGAAAGTCAGACAACTATCCAGATGCTTAGAAGTGATAGAGGTGGAGAATACTTGTCAAATGAGTTTCAGACATTTCTTGAAGAAAAAGGTATTACTCGACACCTTACTATTGCTTACACTCCTCAGCAGAATGGTGTTGCAGAAAGAAAGAATAGAATACTTGTTGAGATGATGCGGAGCATGATGGCATCCAAGAAGCTTTCACCAAAATTCTAGTTTGATGCAATACATACAACTAATCACATTTGAAACAGGTCCTCTACAAAAGCTTTAAAGGTAATCACACCTTATGAAGCTTATTATGGTAGAAAACCTAAAGTGAGCTATTTCAGAGTATTCGGATCACTATCTTATGTTCATGTTGAGAAAAAGGACCGTGGCAAACTAGATGTAAAGGCAAAGAAAGCTGTTTTTATTGGATATCCTGTTGAGAGCAAAGGATACAGGTTTTATGTTCCAGAGACAGGTGAAGTTATTCTTTCACGCAATGTTTATATTGCTGAAAATAAGATTTATCATAAAGAAGCAGAAATTCCAGAGTTCATCAGTGAAAATGACTATGGATTTTTTAGAAGGAATTTGGATGTACATGTTCAGCCATATCAGGAGGGAGTTAAAATTCCGAGGATTGAAGAAAGGATTGAAGAAAGGATTGAAGAAAGGATTGAAGAAAGAGGAATTTCACAACCTTCTACAGAGTCAGTTCCACATGAGACTTTAGTTCCAGAAATGGAAGAAAGTACTAGAGTTCCATAAAGTCCTAGTACCTCAAAAGGACAAGTTCTAGAACCTGTGCAAGCTGAAGGGTTAGAAAGAGTTTCACCACTATTTAAGGATACACCTACTTGGTTATAAAGGTATAAAGGATACACCTACTTGGTTATTTAAGGATACACCTACTTGGTTAAGGAAAGATAGTGGTATAAAGACTTTTACAGGAAGAACAAGGAGTCGGACTATACAACAACAATAAAAAGATCATGTAAGTTTTGCTGAAGACCTTGAGATTCATGATATTTTAGCACTCACAACAGTTGAAGATGAGCTTGCATGTGTTAAACATGCACTTAACATTCCTATTTGGAGAAAAGCTATGCAAGAAGAGATTGAATCTATTCATAAGAATCAAACTTGGCAGCTATGTGAGTTACCAGAGGGAAAGAAAGCTATAGGTATAAAATGGATCTTCAAAATCAAACGGAAAGCAGATGGTACTATTGACAGGTACAAAGCCAAATTAGATGTCAAAGGATATGCACACCAAAAAGGTATTGATTATGATGAGACATTCACTCCTACGTCTAGGATGACAGTTATTAGGTCAATACTTGCTTTAGAAGCACATTTTGGTTGGCATATATATCAACTTGAACTTGACATAAAGACTGCTTTTCTAAATGATGATTTACATGAAGATGTATATATTCAACAGCCAGAAGGTTTTGAAGAAACAGGTAAAGAACATTTGGTATGTAAGCTTATAAAAGCTTTGTATGGATTAAAACAGGCACCTAGATCATGGTATGAAAAGATACACACATATCTTTTATCCATTGGTTTCCATAACTCAGATGAAGCTCCAACTCTTTATGTCAAAGCTGAAACAGGTAAGATGATTATAGCAATCATTTATGTGGATGATATTATAATCACAAGTTTGAGAGATGAAGATTTGCAGATGTTCAAAGAATAGTTGAAGAAAACATTTGATGTGAATGATTTAGGAGTTTTGCATTATTATCTTGGGATTCAGTTTCTGTTTAAGGATGAGTGTTATCTATATGACACAGCAGAAGTACATTGAGAAACTATTGGAAAGGTTTCAGATGACTAATTCTAAACCTATGCAAACACCTATGAATCAGAACTCTTCTTTACAAATAGGAGCAGATGAAGAGTCATTTGATGTTACTTTATATTGTCAAGCAGTTGGATGCTTAATATATCTTTGTAATACTCGTCCTGATATACAGTTTGCAGTTTCTCAAGTATCAAGGTTCATGCAGAATCCGACAATGTTACATTGGAAAGCAGTAAAGCGGATCTTTAGATATTTGAAGGGAACTTCAAATTATGCTATGGTATTTTCGAAATCTACACATTTATTACTAAAAGGATTTTTGGATTCTGATTGGGCAGAAGATAGAGACACAAGAAGAAGTACAAGTGGATTCTGTTTTTTATTTTGGAGATTGTCTAATCTCATGGCTTTCAAAAAGACAACCCACTATTGCAACTTCATCGTGTGAAGCTGAATATCGTGTAACATTTACAGCTACTTTGGAGTCAGTTTGGTTGCAGAAGATTTTCAGTTATCTAGATATAAGAGTACATGAACCCATTCAGATATTTTTAGATAGCCAGAGTGCAATAGCTATAGCAAAGAATCCAGTGCATCATTCAAGGACAAAGCATATAGAGGTACTCTACCATTATATTCGAGAGCAGATAGCAAAGAAGCACGTTGAGCTGGTTCATGTTCCTTCTAGTGAGAATGTTGAAGATATATTTACCAAAGCATTGACTAGAGATAGTCATGAGAAGATGTGCAGGTTACTGAAGCTTGTACCAATATGACATTGAAGGAGGATTGATGGAAGTCAATGTACATATGGTCCACTTCCAGCAAATCTACATTTTGGATTTAACATTTTTTGTACAGTTTGGGTAAAATTTTTTTTAGGCTAGATAGATAGAGCTTGGCAAGAGCTATCTAGTGGTATGCTTCTTTTCTTCATCAGAGGTCAGAGCTGGGAGAAAAGTCAAACCCTAATTCAGCCCAAAATTGAGGAAGAACATTTTTTGAAGGACCAAACTCAAAAAGCTAGGTTATTATGTCAGCATGGCAAAAAGCAAGTTAAATTAGCGATCAAATTAAAAGGAAAGTTAAAAATAGTGATGGAGGTTTTTAACCATGAAAGCTTAAAAAAAAAGCGATGGACTTTTAAAAAATAACGATCGTTGATTTTCAGCCTAAAAGCAGATTTTTTTTGCTATTTTGGATCGTTGGCTTTATTAGGGAGGCTAAAACTATATAGGCAGGTCATGGGCACACTCTTTTGATATCTTGGAGCTAGAGTAGATGCTTACTTGTGTCAATTTCGGAGTTTTGAAGCTTTGGAGGTGAAGGATTCGTGAAGGAGAGGTTACTCTCTTGGAGCAAGGAGTCTTCTACAAGGTGGTGGCAGCTATCTTTTGTAAGTTAACCTTATTTTCTGTTTTTAGGGTTTCTGAACCCTAATTTCAGAATTAGGGTTTGTTGATTTTCAGATTTGTTGCACTTTCTTGTGAGGATAGGTTCACTTCGTTGCTCATTCGCTTCACACACACTCAGATTATAACAGCATAATCTGAAATTTTGTACATCATCATCTTCTTGGCTATTCTTCCATTTAGTGAGTGCACCACATCATATGGTTGAGTAGTACTCCCATGTTGTAATTCGGCCATCTATATTTAGTGAGTAAGCACTTTGCTTACGTTACTTATCCTTGTCTTAAGATCTCTTTCTTTCTATCTCTCTTATCATCTTGTTTAATTGTTTTTAGTATTGGAAGATCCTGGGGCCCTGAATTCCAACATAATCGCCATTGATGAACCGCCCTTGAAAAAACCTATGTAAAGAGGGGTTGACCACATATATACTCAGTCTTGCCAATGCCAGTCTTGGGAGCTCAAGGAGTTGTGATCACCAAGTAAGTACTCTCCAAGCATAGTTGGTACTCGTACCAGTACGAGTAGATTCGTACGTACCTCTCGTACCGTACGTACTCGTACGTATTCGTACCAATTGGTACCAAAATTTTTATTTTCCATTTTGACTTGAATTTATTAAGAAAATACCTTGGTTTTGCAGCTATGCTAGTTAGAGAACAATTATCTTCATGCATAGATACAATATTATGCATATTCATGGCAAAAAGTACCCTTCACATGTGTACACTCTCACATACATGAAAAGATGGAAAAAAAAAATTTCGTACTAATATCGTACGGATTCGTACCTCATGATTAGTACGTACCTCGCATCGTACTATTACGTACCGTACCTGTCGTACGGATCGTACCTGACCAACTATGTCTCCAAGTTCCTGTTCGAGTTCTAGTCTTTTCCTTTGTTCTAGTTTTATTTAGTCTTGTATCCGGAACATTCTATCTTGCCTTGTCGTAATTTTGTAGTATGAGATCCTTTCTACTTAGTCCTTGTATCTAGTTCATCTCCTTGAAGGGAGTTCTTGTAATCTAGATATCTTGCTTCATGCCTATGGTTTCGGGTTGTGGGATCTCGTGTATCATCTCTAGTCCAGTTATCCATATCTATCGGTCCCAGGTTGTGGGACTTCTTGTATCAGTTATATATTCTTGTATTATTTTCCTACGTGGGTGATCTTGTAATCATAAGTATTATTCCGAAATCTTGTCTAGTCTAGTCAGAGAGCACAATTAGTGCTCCTCTGATAGAAGCTTTCACAATGACTGTTGATTGTGTGTGGCTCAGAGGCCTTTTGGCTGATTTGGGTGTTGGTGAGTCTTTTGCCACTACAATCTGCACTGACAATTAGAGTGCATTGGAAGTTGCAAGGAACCCTGTTTTCCATGATCGCACAAAGCACATTGAGGTGCACTATCATTATGTCAAGGAGAGGTTCTCTGTTGGAGAGAGAAGTTTGGCATATGTGTCCACATAGAATAATGTTGCATAAGTTTTCACAAAGGCTCTGCCTAGGGAGAAGTTTGAAGCTTTTTGCAAAGCTTTGGGCTTACTTCCTTTTGTGGGTTGATTGCTTTCAACATAGCTTAGCACTTCCTTATACATGAGTGCCAACTCCTTGTTCACCACATGGGATTTATTAATATATTTTAATAGTGATGTGTGTGAATCCACTTAGGACCGCCAAAGGGTTTCTTCCCCTTCCTTGTATATACGCTTATAACCCTAATGGGTGACTTATCTTTGTACATTCACTTGGTAATACATTCAATATTGTGTCTTGTGCTCCAAGCTTCTTCTTCCTTGTGTTGTTTGCGTGCTTCTACAGACCTCAAACTCAAGCAGAAGTAAAAGCTAGAATTTTATGAATTTTGAAAACTTTATGCATAATTTACATGATCTGCTTGATTTTTTCAACTTCTTGTCCTTCTTTTGAATGTTTGGATGCCACTTTCTTGCAATGTTTGCAAGTACGAGCTTGGGATCTTCTTAAGGACTAGTGCAATCTCTCTTTCTTGTAGACTTTTGAAAGATTCTCCAACTTTATGAACTCGTTCCTCTTCTGTAGGTTTAGAAATAGGAGATGGTGAAGGTTGAGTAGGAATGGGTGATGGTTCAACTTGTGTAAGATGGTTACAATTTTCTCTTTACCTCTATCTTTATATTCTTCTATAGGGACTTAAAAATGTTGATCATCCCCCCCTGTATGGCTCAATATAAGGATATAAATTTCTTAAAAAAATGCACAATGATTTGCTTTTGAAAACTCTGGGAATTATGATTTTTTGTCGTCGGTTCAAAGCTCTGATACAAGTTGAAAGAGGCCTTGGAGAGCTACATGGTGGTATGCTGAGTTGCTCCAAATGCCAATGGAGTGGGTTGCTGCGTGACAAGAGAGAAAGTAGAGAGAGACTTGCGCACGAATTTGGAGAAGAAGATGGAAAAGCTGAAGTTGAAGAAGTCCCAATCAAGTTATGAGAGATTTGGGACCAAGACTCAAGTCTTATTGATAAGTGACTTTTATATCATTTGGACATGTTCATACATGGTTGTACATATGGTCCATCTCCAGCAATCCTACTTAGGACTTAACCATTTTTGTTTACATTTTGAGTAAAACTTTTTTAGGCTAGATAGATAGAGTTTCATGAGAGCTATCTAGTGATATGCATCATTCTATCATCAGAGGTCAGAATTAGGAGAAAACTCAAACCCTAGTTTCTGCCCTAAAATGATACCATGCATATTTATGAGGTTCTTGATGTACAAAACATAAAAAGCTAGGTTAGGTTATTAGTAGATGGCAAAAGCAACCAAAAATAGCAATAGGGGAAAAGCTATGCTAAAAAAATAACGATAAACAAAAAGCTATGTCAAATTTAGCGATCTTGCCAAATTTAGCGATAAAAAATATAAAAATAGTGATCAGCTTTTTTGAAGGATTTTTTTGCATTGGAACCAATTGCTATATAAGAGAGGTGTGTGCAACACTTTTGGGACATCAAGGAGGAGTCACTTCTTGAGTTGATGCTGCTATAGTGTCAATTTTGGAGTTCTCAAGCTTTGGAGGCTAAGGAGAGGTGAAGAAGAGACTATTCTCTTGGAGCAAGGAGTCTTCTACAAGTTTGGAGCAGCTATCTTTTGTAACTTAATCCTATATTCTGTTTTAGGGTTTCTGAAACCCTAATTTCAGAATTAGGGTTTGTTGATTTTCAGATTTGTTTCACTTTCTAGAGAGGTTAGGTTCACTCCGTTGCTCATATGCTTCACACATACTCAGATTATAACAGCAGATTATAACAGCATAATCTGATTCTGTACTTCATCATCTTCTTGTCTATTCTTCCATCTAGTGAGTGCACCATCATATGGTGAGTAGTACTCCCATTTTGTAATTTGGCCATCTACATTAGTGAGTAACCAATTTGATTACATTACATATTCTTGTTGCAAGTATCTTTCTATCTCTCACTTATTATCTTGTGTAATTAAGTGTGTATGCTCAAAGGTTGTTATTGGAAAGATCTTGGGGCTCCAAATTCCAACAAGATTGGGGTTATTCAAAAGTGAAACAATCAATGTTTCTTGTGAATCAGGTAAGGTCATCAACAAGAAGATGGCTTTAATTTTATTATCAAATGCAGGTAATCCGGGGTCTTGCAGATGCGAGAGAGTACTTGTAAAAGTAGATTAGTACTCAACTGTACTTTTTAACTCATCAAGCTCCATACACACTAGTTTACGCATAAGATGCACTTGATTTACAGGCGTGGTATAATGTATTTTCATAGCTGTGCTTGAGCTTCTTCTACACCTGAAAAGCACTTGTAAGACCCTTCAAGTCCACTAAGATTTCATATGATACAACCGTTTTGATATAAGTGATGGCCTTCTTGTTTAAGTCCGTCCATGTTGCATTTGTCATATCTTTAGGCTTGACTTCTTGAGGAGCCCCTACAGTATCTTTAAGAAAGAGGATGCCCAACATTCTCTATGTCCACCAATCAAAACTGCTACTCTCAAATTTTTTGATCTTAAACAAGTTTTTGACATCAGAGGAGGTAGACGCCATGGTTGCACATTAGAAGCTTCAAAATTTCACCCTAAAAGGTAAAATTCACTAGTTGATACGTGCGCAATCACTTGACGAGATTATAGTCGAGAAATTAAGCCCAAAAAATGTCAAAAACCAATTTGTGAATCTTTTTACAGGAAATTTCAAAAAATTACAAAAGTTGTAATTGCATTTTTCAACCACAAAAGACATACGTAGACAAAAAGTAGAGTGAATGGATGCTTGTTTTCATAAAAGCCCTAATTTTTGCAGCAATATGGCTTGTAAAATCAGAGAAATGACATGCTCTAATAAGTTTCTAACAAGTATGTACTTCCTCAATCCTTATGCATGTGCTACCACTTGAATGAGAGAGAATTTCTTCAACAAAAGGACATGTACATGAAAAATCAACAATATGGTGGTTGAAAATGACTTGGGGGAATACATGCAGCACAATAGAAGAGGTTCTCAGTGATGAAACTCTTTGAAAAATTGAAAATTTGCTTCAGCTTTGCTATGAGCTTAAGTAATCCTCTTAAAACAACACTTTTATCGCGAAAAATGAAGTTTTTTCGCGATAAAATTATCCCAAATGCAAGAAAAAGCTTCAGCTTAGGATAGGCTGAAGTAGAAAAGCATTTGGAGAAACTTTGTCGTGATGGAACATCTCAAAGCTTTGATACCAATTAAAGAGGCCCTAGAGAGCTATGTGGCAGTGTACTGGATTGCTTAAAACACCAAGTGAGTGGGTTCCTGCGTGAGGAGAGAGAAAGTAGAGAGAGAAACCTGCGTAGAAATTTGGAGAAGAAGATGGAGAAGTTGAAGTTGAAGAAGTCACAATCAAGTTATGAGAGATTTAAGACCAAGTCTTATTGATAAGTGATTTTTAGGTCATTTGGGCATGTACACACATGGCCAATGACCAAAAGTCATAAAATAATGTAAATGCCTATAACTCCCCAATTTGGGGTCCAAAAAATATAACCAAAATACGTCTGGAAAGTTCTAGGAGAGAGCTTTCAACTTGGAGGGTCAAAATATACAAAAGTAGAGTCTTTGGGGCATTTATCCCCAACATATTTCCTTACATGATTATGCTTCAAATAATTGATGCTGATATTGTGTTTTTGAAGATGCTTGGAGATTGGAATCCAGACATATGGTCTTAAATTATTTTCTCATGCTCCTCTAAGTTGTATTCTTGCATTGTTAGCTTACTTTTTGTATCCTGGAAAGGACCGTTACCACATCTCCAATGAAATGATAAGATTGGGAGCATTGATTTATGTATTGCCATTTTGGTCCTTTTTTGCATATGATTCTTGCTATTGGTTCTCTGGGCTCCAATGCTTGTTACTTCTATAAGAAAGGAATCACTCAAGAGAGTGATTGCTTCCTGTTTATGGACAATGGATCCCATTTTCTTCCACATGATGATATTATGACATTGGAGCCTCTTCTAGGTGACCATGGATTATTTTGCATAGCATGGATAAAATACCCTTGTTTTACAAACATGTTCTGCTTATCTTCTTAGCAAAATTGATTGGAAGCTGACGTGTCAAATGTACTCAATGGACATTCCTTTCAAACTTTTAATCCATGGAACTGTATTTCTGTTCTCCACAGAAATACACTAAATGGAGATTCTAGAGAGCATATATAGCAAAAGGGTTTTTGCCCTGAGATAGAGGATCTGCATGTTACTAGTGTGCAGCTTGAAATGCATGATATCTTGTCAAGTTTTGTACTTCAACTTGCTCAATGTGTTTTACGGTCACATAATAATGAGCTCAACTAATGTAAAGTAACATTCCAGAAAATCGAATAGCTTCCACTTCACATCTTAATGTGTTATCCTTATGGCCTCATCTTTCAAGGGGTCTTCAGAATTTGGACTTTCTCTTGTTTGTCTCATCTTACATACATGTGCTGTGTAGAGTGTACACATAATTTTAATGTTATATGTGTTCTGTACCATTGTAGCATCTGATTCTTTGTTGTTTTGCTTCCCAACCCGCCCACAGCAAAAAAAGAAAAAAAACAACAGCAAAATGGAAAAAATAGTAGAGCATTTCAATGATAAATATGAAAAAACTTTTTGTTTTATTTTTCATGGTAAAACATTTGAATGTCAAATATATCGAAAATTCTTTGCTGGGTTCCTTACTCCATAATATTTTTATCAAATGGCAGTTAGGTTTGCGCACAATTTGGGAGAAGTATTTTGAAGAGGCTCATGCAGTGATCTATGTTGTAGATGCTGCTTGTCAAGCAAGATTTGGTGATGCCAAATCCGCCCTGGGTAATCTGTGTGTACAATTAAGCCTCTTGTTGTTGATAACAGGAAAGAGAGATTCAATGACATAATTGATTCTTATGCAGAAAAGGTGCTCAGACATGAGGACTTGTATGATGCTCCGTTTCTTGTTTTTGCAAACAAACAGGTACCGTATGTATTCAGAGAAATGAGATGCCTTGATATGGATACTGTAGATGTACCTGCAGATTTTGATTTCCAATGTCATATTTCAGTGTGGCTTAAACACAGGCTGACTAGAGATACTGCTACTCATATCAATAGTGAGCTTCAGTGTGAGTTCTAAAAGCAATATACTATCCCTCTATTTCAAGAGAGGACATTCAATGCATTGCGTAGTAAGATACTGGATACAGATGTATCAATTTGATTCAGTGGAAAACTCGAGTGTGAATGTGCATGTTTCTACATTTGATATCTGTGACCTTAGCGAAGCCTAATGCCTTATTTGGCTGTTCTTTAGTTGAAGTTTCTATGCATCTTTCTGTAAATGTACACAGGAAAGGATCTTAAATTGATTTTTATTGTTCTTTGACTGACACTTGAAGATAAAATAAGTGGCAGAAACGGAAATATTGTACCTGTGATCTCAGAAGAGGACATTTTAGTAGTGCGTGATCATGCGTTGCTCTGAATTGGGCACACACCATGCGGATAAGGACTTGTGCATGCATGTAAGCATGCATATTTCATACATACAGAGTGTATGCATGAACAGACATTACTGAAGAGAGGAGACTCCACAATGAGCAGGAATCATTGTGAGATATCATGACTTTGGATTAAGGGATGAGATCTTAGAGAATTAAAGAGAGGGAGAAGGTACACACGAAAATAGAGAGAGGTTAGAAAGAAGATATGAATTGTGGAAGAGAGTGTGTGGAGAAAGAGAGTTAGACACTGGATGTTTGAAGGGTTTTTTCACTTGTATTCACTCTTTTCTTTTGATGTGAACCCTAGGATGGGGACCTTGGTTTTTACAAGAAACTTCTACAGAATTCTTTAAGGTCCTAAAAACAAAAGCTACTCTTAGAAAGCTCAGGTCTAGGCTTTAAAAATCAAAATTCTAGTGTTACAAAAAATTAGAAGAAGCCTCAAAGCCTCAAAGATGAGCTATTTGTAGAACTTTTGACTCAGAAATAGATGCTTTTTGAGCAAACATTAGTGCTCAAAATGTGTGGGGTGAGCTTGTTCCTCAATCAAGTACCTACTCAAGGACTTGCTCTATTACCAAATTGCTAGTCTGCCCACATAGAGTTGCTAAATGTTTGATGATTGAAGCACATGATCAACCATATATATAATAGGCACGAGGAGAGTGGATTTTTTAAAACTCAGCTTTTGGTTTTTCGTGGTTTTTTGTTGATCTTCATAAAAGCTAATATATTGACTTTGGAGGAGTTTTTGTTAGCGTACCCATTTTCTTCTTCACACTCTCTTAGTGTGCATGCCGATTTTGTGAGCATTAGGGTTTCTTCAAGTGTTGCTGCAGCAGGTCTTTACCTACCACTTCAATTCGAGAAGGTTCCATAGTTGTTGCTCAACATTAGAGAAGACCTAATTTCAGATTAGGGTTTGCTGTCAATATATTGACTTTGGAGGAGTTTTTGTTAGCGTACCCATTTTCTTCTTCACACTCTCTTAGTGTGCATGCCGATTTTGTGAGCATTAGGGTTTCTTCAAGTGTTGCTGCAGCAGGTCTTTACCTACCACTTCAATTCGAGAAGGTTCCATAGTTGTTGCTCAACATTAGAGAAGACCTAATTTCAGATTAGGGTTTGCTGTCATAACCGTTTAAGACAGTTTTCACACTTTATATTGCACATATTCTCTCACATAATACGTCATAGGCACACTTTTTCTAAATTTTTGTACTTAGAACCCTTTTCATTCAACCTACATTAAGTTTTGTATCATTACACACATTGTATATTGACATTCAACATTTAATTAGTGTGTAGTTAGCATTGAACTGAGACACTTTCATGCGTCTTCTCTCTACTCTGTTGTCATTCATCTCATTTGATTTAGTCAAGGTGTGTTATGTGCAAAGTTTCTAAGTGTTGGAAAGATCTTAGAACACCTGTGATTATTATTTGCGCCTACTACACTTCAACAAAAGGGACCCATCCATGGGCGACTTCCATAAGAGGGTGCGAATGGAAGGGCAAGGCCATGAACGTGTCGACCACGATTCACAAGTGCATACCCCAGCCAAGGTCAGCCTCGAAGATAGCATGTCATTTCCATTCCCACAAGTGCATACCCGGAGGGGGGGGGAGAAGGGGGGGGGGGAGGGGGGGGGGGGGGGGAGAGAGAGAGAGAGAGAGAGAGAGAGAGAGAGAGAGAGAGAGAGAGAGAGAGAGAGAGAGAGAGAGAGAGAGAGAGAGAGAGAGAGAGAGAGAGAGAGAGAGAGAGAG
>CM035426.1:8349836-8602336 GCA_020310875.1 Ceratopteris richardii
CTCAAGCTCCTGTGCCTCCTCAAATGCTCGCCTCTTTCGACGTGTGAGAGTCTTCATCTGTCCCTTGGCCTCTCTCTCTGTGATCTCTCCCAATGCTCGCTGAGCTCGTAGTCGGCGGTAAAGATCTCTGCATTCCTCATCATACCAACGATGTTGTGGCATAGTCTCGGGAGGAGGTGTGTGACGAGAATGGATGGTGTGTGGGAAGGAGCTGATGGCTGATGTCTGAAGAACTGATGCTATCTGTGAGGTGAGTAGGGGTAGTGGAGTGTCAGGATGAAGCAAGAGAAGACCCTTCTTGACTCGAGCCGCATATATGTGAGCTAGCTCGTGTGTGAAGTGGATGGTGGTGTGTGGGATGCGTGCTGCGGGTATGCGTGTAGGGGTGTCTCCCTTCAGGGAGAGCGCGAGGTATGTGTGATCGGCCCCAATGGGTATGGGTGGGATGGTGAATGAGGTAAGTAGGTGGATGGCCTCTCTGGATCCCATGACGTAATCTACTGTACTTCCCCCGCCATCTGTGACTGAGTGTGGTATGCATGTCAATCCTCTTGAGGTAGGCCACTGAGCCATCCCGTTATAGATAACGAGATTATGTCGAGAGTGAGAGTGAGCGTGAGAGAGAGTGAGAGTGAGAGTGAGAGAGTGAGAGTGAGAGTGAGAGTGAGAGAGTGAGAGAGTGAGAGTGAGAGTGAGAGTGAGAGTGAGAGAGAGAGAGAGAGAGAGAGAGAGAGAGAGAGAGAGAGAGAGAGAGAGAGAGAGAGAGAGAGAGAGAGAGAGAGAGAGAGAGAGAGAGAGAGAGAGAGAGAGAGAGAGAGAGAGAGAGAGAGAGAGAGAGAGAGAGAGAGAGAGAGAGAGAGAGAGAGAGAGAGAGAGAGAGAGAGAGAGAGAGAGAGAGAGAGAGAGAGAGAGAGAGAGAGAGAGAGAGAGAGAGAGAGAGGTGTGCAGGATCTCCCAGAGGCCTTTTCGGGTGATGAGTTAGCAAATCATCTCAATCTGAAAGAGTTACATGATCATGCTCATCTTTTCCAATCTATCTCAGCTTATGATGGGTAAGAACTGCAAACAGATTAAGTGCCAGGGTTCTTTTTTGTTGATGTTTCATATGCATGTCAGGTCGGGTATTCGAGATGGAATTTCATGGCTTGTAGAAGCCATGCGAAAAAGCAAACGCACAGAGATGCTTCGACATCGTGCAGATGCGGTGGTAGTAGCTTGAGCTGTTGGAACCAGCTGAAGATGAGGGCAGAATTGTTGATGTTCTCATGTTGCAAGGGAAGGCAGCCTTGCCAATTCATTGTGTTTTATGGCCTGTCTATCTTTATAGAAAACAATCAGGGTTTCTTGCAGGCGGTGGGCATTGATATATTATTGTATCCCCATATGGTGTCATGAGCCACCCCTTTTGAATCAAGCCATCAACTATTGATCACTATAAAAACTTCTAAGTGGTTGTGTAAAGTGGTGTTTTCTAGAAACGCTTTCTGGTGATTATACCATAAGCAAGGATATGCCCTACAGGCAGCTCTGTAACTTCTCTTCTCATGTTACAGTTGTTGATCTGATTTTACCAGCTTTCAACATCTTGTTTCCATGACAATCAGCCATTTTGTTTCTGTTGTCTCTACATTCAAGTAATATCATAACGTCTTCAATGCAGCAGTGCAGCTGATTACTGGATTTTAGCAAATTTACCTCGTGAGATCATTTCGTAGTCCTGTACATAATAGAAATTTGCCTGAAATAAGATCAGTTTTTTTGCAACAGAATAAGCATGCTCTTCAAATAAGCATGCACTTCCTGCTGAAATTTAAAGATCATTCCTTTTAATGTTATAAACCTGTATGACTGTGCCCGAAAAAATTGAGGAGACTGGTCAGTGAGCTGTTGCAAGTCGTTGGTTTAATATTTCTCAGGCTGTTGCTCCGTCTTCTTGGTTAGAATGTCAAATATATTTGATTTGAAGAAATTGGCTTCTGAACGAACTAGGTTCTTTGCATGTGTATTGCCTCTGATGTGTTCATAGTCAATGCCATGTCCACACAAAACCAGGTAAATGGAGTCATGTGATCAGCCTCATTATAAAGGCACTTTGGCCAGGTGACCTGCTTGGTCGGTTCGCTTTTGTAACAAGTGAAGGTGATGTATGGATGACCAGAGTAACCAAGATAACATACAGAATCGCAGCTCAGGTAGTTAGACAGTCAGAAAGATATAGATACCTGGATATAAGATTTGTTTGACAGAGAAGACGGATGTGGTTCACACGGTAAGTTAAATAACATTAAGTAGTTTGAAGGTATGTCAATAGTAACAAAGATAGATTTGTTCAGTAGGAGAAGGCTAGCAATATGAGAAGTTTTCAGATTAAGGGATGGCTAGATAGGCCAAATTCAGATTGATTGGATATGCATGGAAGAAAGATTCACGAATGTACAATGGATGAGGTAGATTAGACAGATAGATGAGATAAAATCCCCATGTTTTTTTGCCCTTTTAGTGGAGGGGACAGGTGTGCTTTGAATTATGTGAGCTGAGAGGGGGGGGGGGGGGTGGGTAGTTACTGGGATCTGGAAAGCTTTTTGATGGGATGGAAAGATGTGTATTGTGTATGTGGGTATGGGCAGGGAAAATTGAAATGGTGGGCTGAGAGTTCACTGTCGATTGTGGTGAGGAGCTTGCGGTTCAGGACGATGGTAGGGATTGGGTGGATGGGAGGGTGGGATACAGTGAGGTAGTGATAGAAGCCTGAATATGATATCATACCATATTAGACTATACTAGGTGTGATCATGTATCAAGTTCAGCTAGGCTGGATGAAATTGAATCATAAGATAACAGCTTAGAGCATAGCTAGCTTAGATGAAATTGAATCATATGATAACAGCTTAACGCATAGTAATTTGTATTGATTATAGTATTAACTGTATGAAAGCTGATTGGATATATGATTGTTATACCAGAGTGGATCTGATCCCAATAGCCAATCAAGTTGTAGATGTTTGGATGGATCAGACTAAATAAGCTAGGTAGATTATAATGTTGTGAAAGTTATATATGCGAGAAAAATCAAGAATGCTAGAAGTAGGTGTACATGTGTGTGTGCGCGTGCACGTGCGCACTGATTCTGGATGGATTCCCTGACAATTAAGAAGGTTATATCTTACATTTTCCTGGTTGTCAAAGAAGGTGCATGTTTTCCAAATTAACATCTCTTATACATGGTTGAAATTCGAGAGGATCCATCGGCAGAAAAAGGGTTACCGCAGAATTGCCCTTGGAATGGGTGGCATTGTGGAGAAGAGATGAAGCTAATGACAAAAGAAGTGGATTATCAGAAGCTACAAATGCATTTATTCTGTTTAAAAGTTGGATGAGCATTGAGCATCTAACTTGAAATATCATGTGTAAAGAAACAATAGGTAGTGTTTAGATCAAAGGAAAGCAACAATTCAGAATGAACCTCCAAGAATGAGAGAAAATAGCACAGAAAATAAGAATAACAATAGAAAATGTCCTCAAAGGTAGAGACTGATTCCCATTTTCAAATGTACAATTGTTTTAAAGATTAGAACAAGATTCTAAGGTTTCTAGTGCACTACGAGATCGCATCGAGGGATGGAAACTTCACACACTTCACACTTCAATAGTTGGTGCCTGGAACTCCTCCCTGCAACACATCTTTGATCATGGATCAAGTTCAAGTTTACAGTTTGTGAGTAATTGCTTCCATATAGTCATTAACACATTTACAAGGATTAAGATTGGTTGAACAGAGAAGAGAGAGTTTTCTCAGTGGATGAGTTATGAGTGTATTCGCAGGAAGATCTCTGTCATGCAAATCAACGAAGGGGACCGCCAAATAAAGGGGATGTTTTACAATGTAATGCATAAACAGTTGTATTCCCAAATCTGAATTAAGAAGGGAGATATCCTTTTTTTGAGAATTCCTAGGAACATGCTTAGAAGAACAAGCTTGTAAGAACTCATAATTTATGAGTTTGATGAATCGACAACTATAATGCTTTAGACATGGGGAGAAAATGGGCCATATGGAACATATTTGTCCTATATTTATAGAAATGGGATCCAACAATGTATTCGTTTTCATTGAGGGAAATAAAGTTCTCAAAATTAAACATTTCTTCCAGGCATAGGCAACAATCAAAGGGAGAGTAAATTGTGTCTAAAGTAGGATTCGTAGACAATATCCTTTCTTTTGAAGACAAATGAAGAAACATTCATGCTATCAAATTGTCACCTTTTGTGGCATGTGCAAGGAATGGCATGACACCATTTGATATGTGCTATGCTATATTATTGTAATTCTCAATGATATGAAGACATTCAAAGAAAATGTGGATACGGCATATATGCCCTCTGAACAAATGTGCAAAATTTGTAGATCAAAGCATTACAAAGAGATTCCTTCCAATGGTCAACGAGAATGGATCCTTGTAAGAAAACATCGAATCCACCTTGATTCATTTTAAAAAGTTTTTTCATTGCGACATGAAAATATGAAGTGAGGAAATCTAAGATGGTCATTGTCTTGTTAGTTAGCAAGGAAATGATCCAGATGACATAGTTAAGAGAGTGAATGCTTGAATCAACAAAGTTTGACAATGACATAGCTAAGAGAGTGAATGCTTGAATCACCAAAGTTTGACAGGGTTGTTGCCATCAATAATCTAATCAATGGGAAAAACTTTTGCATTGATGAATTCATAAAATTATATTAAGCGTTTAAAGAAGCTTTTCAATTTAGCACCCTCCAATCCTAAAGTAATTAAAAGAATAATCAAACTAATTCAAAAGAAAGAAACAATGAGAATGGGAGGTCAATCTCTATGCTTTGTACTAGCAAACCAATTTTTGAAAATGCTTTAATTAGTCGGTTGTCCTTCTTGCTTTAAAGAGAAATTGGGGATAATAAAGGAGAGAATCATTTTACGCTCGGTCACTTTTGAAGGATGGAATATGGGATAGAGAGCAAAATAGATTTCCTCGTCTTAAAATTTGATCTAAATGAAGCTTGCAATAGGTTGAAATGGGATTTGAGACTTAAAAGAAGATTCGAGATTATGATTTTCACCTTCTCTTGCAATAATAAAAATTCCATACCATTGGTGGCCTCTCAAAGCCCTCTTGTTGAAGTGATTTATTAGATATGATTGCCACTTATAGGGATTGATCACAAGCATTTTTTCCCTCAACAAAGGATCAAGTTTACCCAAGAGACTTCTAAAAAATGAAGTGTGCTATGGAATCGCTTGGAAGACTAATATTTGACCTCAAGTTTCAAGACTAATTATGATAAGAGACTTTCCATGCCTAATGGATGATTAATCTTTGGAACTCCTATGAGGTTAAAAACTTCTATGACTTAAGATGGAATTGAGCTCTTCAAAAGATTGAGGCTTAGTAAAGTGGATGCAGAGGATGTTGATTCTTTGTGAGGAGGAGGGACATGGCCATCAATGCACACATGTTACTTGCCATGCTCTATGTCCTCTCTTGTTGGAGACCTTTGGATGGTTGTTTGTCAGAGTTTGTGATGTGTTGCAAAACCTTTCTATGGACATGTGATTTTATTAGGAGAAGTGTCTCCAAGATTAAGCCGATAATCTTCTACGACGTGAGGGAAGAAGTGATCGGATCTTGGGCCTCAAGGGAAATAATAACAAGTTTGCAAAGTTAAATGTTGGGTTGAGCTCCTATAATTTGATTTTTAGACATTTTGGATGGGGCCCTTTGATGTATTTTCTAGAGTGGTCATCATGCCCTCTCTCCTTTATTCCCAGTATATGGATGGATTTAGGGGTTTTTGAACTCATGGCATCCTAGCATGTAAAAAGGTAATGATGCTTGTAAGACCCATTGGGATTGGAAGGGTTGTAGGACTCTGATAGAAGTATTCAATTTAGTTTTGAATTCATCATAGGATTATGGATGTCCATGACCTTGAAGTGAACAAGAAGAGGATGTTGGCCAATAAATATTTCTTGAATTGGGGAGATTTTTTTGTAAATAAAAAAAACTATATTTACATGGAAAATATTTACCATAGGCATCTTATGAAAGTAGAATCCTAGAATGGGAAAGTGTCCTCTCATTGCATCTTAGACATGAGGAGAATTGGGAAGGGGGGGACTTTATTGAGGATGTGCATTGTCTTAAAAAGGAAAATCAAAGATTGAAGCTAGACTAAATGTGAAGGGTACAATGGCCAAGACTAGAGAGGAGCTAAATATTTAGTCAAAAATAAAAAAATAATTATGATTTGTCTTGTCCTACATTGTGAAACTTGGACCAATGCAATACTAACCAAACTAGAATGAGGATCTCATCTAGTGTGAGCATTGCAAAAGAAGAATATAGGTGTTAGGAAGACCTTTATCATATTGTCTAAGTGCTAGAAGATGTGGAGAGCCATAAGGAGGATTCTTTGTTTGGAAAGAATTATCTCTTGGCAACAAGTCCATCTCATTGATATGGTGGGAAGCTTGGTGACTATACAAAATATCATTACAATAGAGAATCTTTTAAATATTTGGAACTATATACACACCTTATATGTACATCTATTTGAGTGCTCGAATTGTAAGGCTCCGAATCAAGGAGAGCCATTTGGGAGACAAATAGAGATCTTATTTTTATCACAAGACGTGATTGCATGTGATCATAAGATGATGAAATGTTAGGTAAAGATCCCATATCTTTCTTACATCGGTTGAGGGTTGCATTTGTCCTTATTTTGTGGGGTTCAAGATAGCAACTTGGTGTTGATTGTGAGTGGCTAACATTCCGCCATAAAGTTATTTGAGTGACAAAGCTATTGAATCAATAATGGGGGAATATTCAAACACATTCCCATTGGGATCATGGTTTTTCATATTTCCTAGGGCTAGCTAGGGCCTAAGATGGCCTATCCCTATTGTACCCTATATAAACAAATTTCCACGTTGTCAAAGGGTGTAAAATGTGTTCCTTAGCCATCTATCATCTATCTAAATGACCTTGCAACTCTTCAAAACGTGTGCAAGTCTATTTCTATTGTAATGTAACAACTTTAAGTCTTTTATTTGGTTCCTAGTTCTTTTCTTGTTTTTCACATTCTTCTCCCTCTCCCCCCCAACTCCCTATTCGAGTGGCTAAATTGCAATGTGAAATCAAGGAGAGAAATGTGTGCATCAAATATATATCCTATTTTGAGCACAATATGTGATTATGTATGGTACAAGACGATGGAATGATAGATAAAAATCCCACATCTTTCTTGAATGGGGTTGAGAGTTACAACTGGCCCTAATTTTTGGGGTCTGAAGTAGTATCTCATGGTCGGTACGAGTGGCTATCATCTCTCCATAATGTTATTTGATTTAAATAGCCTTTGAACCAAGAATTGGGGAAATATTCTTAACACATTAGTTTTTGGACCAATCTCTCATGAGTCTTGTGTCTAAGTAGGACATATGATAGGGTAGCCTATCCCTATTGTATCATATATAACTAAAGATCCACCTTTACAAAGGATGTAAGAAGTATTCCTTAACCATCTATCATCTGTCTAGGTAAGCTAATGCCATTTAAAGCATGTAAGAAAAGATTATTGTAACGTAACCAACTCTTAAGTCTTTGATTTGGTTTGCATCCTAGTTATCTTCTTTTTCATCTTTTCCTTCCTCACTCTCTCTCTCTCTCTCTATGTGTCTCTATTGTCTTCCCCACCTCCCCCCTTCCATTTCCCCCCCTCCATCTCTCCCTCCTAGTTCTCACATGGTATTAGAGTGCAATTGGATTTTCTAAACCATTTTTGCAAGTGACGAGAAAACTTCATTAAGAAGAAAACCATAAGAGATGGTAGGAAGTGATGTAAAAGAAACTTTTCCATCTCTTTCTAATGTGAATGGTGGCACAAATAACATCTCTAATAGTATAGCAACACAAGTTGGGTTTGGAGGTATTGCACCTCAACCCCTATGTATGTGACCATTTGCATTCATGAAAGCTAAACTAGATGGAACAAATCAAACCTAATGGAAGTTAATAATGTCTAATAACCTTGAATCCTATGAGCTCTTAGATGTAGTCATTGAAAATATGCATGAGAAAAAATCCTAGTATCAACCATGCCAACATTGGAGAACTCGTCCAACCTAACCTTGCACATGTTCATGAGTGGAGATGCAAAAAGCCCAATGCTCTTTGTGGAATTAGGCTAGATCCACATATTCAATCTTTCATTGATTCAACAAGATTCCAATATTGGAAAGGATTGAAACATACTAAGAGGTCAATATGAAAACTACAATGAAATGAGGGTTCAATTGCTAGACAAATCAAATGTGTAGAAAGTTTAGCTAACTTTGAGTTGATGGAGAGATTCATCTTTATAATTTAAAAAATGTATAAGAATAAATGTCAATAATGTCCATCCAGAAGACCTTTGAAGAGTTAGAAAGAAGATGCATGCATGTGTTATTCTAATGATATATCATGTTTGTTACTTGTTTTATATTTGAGTTAGGACTCTTGATATCACATCAAGGAATTCTCATGCTATGTTGCTTGAGGAGGAGATATGATAAAAATGATATGAAAGAGCTATTGAATTTGTATTATTTTCTAGTAATGAAAATGGAAAAAAGATAGAACAAATGTGAAATTTGAGAGATTCCTTAGTGTCATTCTTCACACACATTTGAGAAAGGGGGTGCAAGGAGGTACCTTTGAAGGTGTACACAATTTTCTTGTACATAATCATGTATGCCTAAATGTGGGTAGTCTTATGGCACCTCTATTATTGTTAGTGTCCATGTGAAAGGCCAAATGGCCATCAGATACTTTTGTATATGTTCTTTAATGAAACATATAGTGGCCTGGTCAGCCCCAGACTGTAAGTTTGATCACATTTGTAACACCTAAGAAGTCTGTGTTCGTGCCCCTTGTGTGTCGTGTTTTTTTGCATATTTTACAACCTCGTTACAGAGTACCGTGTGCAACACTTGGAGCTTGGTTATCTACTCAGAGGATATCTTCGTGGAGCTGTCGAGAAGGAGAGCCCATTGTGGTCCATCACCAACGAAATAATTCATTGGTATTAGAGAATTTGGAGGCAAAACCTTTGTTCCTTTTGTGCGAGGGAAGGGAGCACCTGCCCAAGGCTTGTGGTTAAGGCGATGACCAAGGCATAGACCTTGGCATACCTTGTCCTCTGAGTCACTGAAGTCACCATTGGTGCCATTGGCTATGGGCGAAGGAGGACCTCAATGATCAAGGAGGACAGAGGTTCCTAGTACTTCCCAAGAGGTCACCCATCCTAGTAGTGTTCCCCCAAGAGCTCGCTTAACCGTGGCAATCTCTTGCCACTAAGCTACACTCTTGTGGTGCCTGAAGAAGGGGGAAGAATAACGTTCACATTGTCTTCAACAACTTTTGAGCCCTCAAAGCTTCATTCTTTGCTTTCAAAGCCCATTTTTGAAGCAGTTTTGGGGTGATTTTTGGAGCCATTTTGGAGTACTTTCGTGCATAGTTCTCTCCACAGAGGTCCAAGAACATCAAGAAGAGTGTTCTTTGTACTTCTTTGACAATGAATGTTCACCTTTTGGACTGTGTTTTCAGCCACACTAGTTAATCTACAGGTTTCTTGAAAGGCTTTAGTTGTGGTTGGAGTAGCCATCACAAGTCTATTTAGGTTTTTTGAGCCTAAAGAACAGAGTTGATAGAGATTTGCACGTGCTGTTGGCCAGTGTTTGGGAAATGAATTTAGCTTTTCAGTGCCATTTTACTGCATATATTGAGCACATACCCAACCTCGCCATAGGAGACATATGATGGTTATTCATAGGTGCTCGATAAGCCTAGTTGGCTTTTTTCAGGTAACTAATTATATGCAATGGAGTCAGTGATTCACTATGTCGGTAAACATGTCAATACTTGCAGTTTTATGAGATTTTGATACTGGTCATACACTCATTTTGCTGAGGATACTCTGGCAAAATTTTTCCAGATTTTTGGTTTTGTCAACTATACAATGGTCGATTTACTCCTTGATACACTTATTGGTGTGAGCACATTGATTCTTTTGGTTGTTCATTACTGTTCATTAATTCATTTTTCTAGGAAGACTACTGAATTCTCACCAAGAATCTGATACTTGATCATCCTTTTTTGAGCCTTAGTGGTGTTTGGATTCTTCTAGCTCCATTATCATTCTATTCTATTCTCTAGCATCATGACAACATAGGTCTCATGCACGTCTGGTAGATTAGGGTCTAGTGCCAGTGTTCCGAGGAGCTATAACTTACAGGGCAAAGAACATTTTGAGATCTAAAAATTTGATGGCATAAACTTTCCTCTATTGAAGAATCAGATTAAAGATGTGCTGATTGAGAGGAGGCAATGTAATCCAGTAAATGAAATCTCAAAGAAGCCTACTGACATGGATGAAGATGAGTGGCATGAGTTGGATGAAATGGCCAAGTCTACCATTCGATTGCACTTGGCAGATAATGTTTACTTTACAGTATTAGACTGTGAAAGTGCAAAGGAGCTTTGGAAGAATTTATGCAATACATATGAAAAAGAGACGACATCAAATAAAGTGTATCTGATGAGAAAGTTATATGACCTTTGCATGAAGGACACAAATAGTGTTGCTGCTCATTTAAATGAGTTTGATGCTATATTCTCTCAATTATAGGCTCAAAAAATGGATATAAATAATGAATAAAATGAAAGTAGTCTTGTTGTTATGCACCTTACCATCATCATGGGACACATTTTGCACAACTATTAGCAATAGTGCACCTGGTGATAAATTGGTCTAAGATGACATATGTGGAGCACTCTTGAGTGAGGAGATTCATAGAAAATCTATGGTTGGCACTCAAACTGGAGATGCATATAACAATGATGAATCTTACCAAGGAAAGAATCAACAACATGGCAGGAGAAAGAACAAGGAAAAGAATGGTCAACGGAATAAGAGTAGAAGTAAATCAAGGAAGAGGGATATTGAATGCCATTTTTGTCATAAGAAAGGACATATGAAGAAATACTATTATGCATTAAAGAATGCTAAAGGTAAAGGACAAAATGTTGATAGGCATGTTAAAAAACTACTTGCACCATCTACTTTGACTGTGAAGATTGATTAATGCTATTTTTGATGATGCTGATATGTTGACACTTGATAGCACTATGCCAACTGAAGCTCTTATTGCAAATTCTCTTTCCCACACGTGGCTGCTAGGTTATGGTGCTTCTTTCCATGTGACACTACACAGAGAATGGTTCTCTAATTATGTAACAAAGTCTCTTGGTACCGTGAGACTTGGTGACTCTTACTGGTGTGGCATTGTGGGGATTGGAGATGTGGTTGTGCAGTTCATTGATGGTTCAAAATTTACTATGCATAATATATGCCATGTAACTTAGTTATCACACAGTTTGATGTCAGTTGGTCAACTTGATGACCTTGTTTACAAGGTGTTCTTCTATGCTCAGTCCTTTCACATATCAAAAAGCAATATGGTTATTGCAAAAGGGAGAAATGTTGGATCGCTTTATCCTTTATTTGTATCATAGAAAGAACACTTGTTAGCTATTGTTGAACAACCTATGGCTTGTATTTGGCATGGTTGTTTGGTCCATATATCATGTAGTGGAATGGAAAATCTTTCTCATTTTGGCTACTTGTGTTATCTGTTGGAGTTAGACGTCTGCGGAAGCATGCGAATAGCACAAGGAAGAAGAAGAAGCTTGGAGCACAACACACAATACTGAATGTATTACTAGAGAATGTACAAAGATAAGTATCCCATTAGGGCAATAGATGTATATACAAGCTGGGGCAAAAAAACCTCCTAAAGAGGGAAAAAAGTGCCCCAACGGTCCTAGTGTGTTCACACACATCACTACCTAAATATATCAACAAATCCCCCCTGGTAGTGATGCGGTGAACAAGGAGCTGGCACTCATGTATAAGGAAGTGCCAAGTTGTGTGGAAATCACTCCACAAAAGGAAGTAAGCCCAAAGCTTTGCGGAAAGCTTCAAACTTCTCCCTAGGCAGAGCCTTTGAAAAGGTCTTCAATGTTCTCTTGCGTGGGCACATATGCCAAGCTAATCTCCCCAGTAGAGAACCTCTCCCTGACATAATGATAATGCACCTCAATGTGCTTAATGCGAGCATGGAACACAGGGTTCCTCGCAACTGCCAATGCGCTCTGACTGTCAGTGAAGATGGTGGTGGCAGAAGTTTGACCAACACCCAAATCAACCATAAGGCATCTGAGCCACGCACACTCAACAGTAGATGTGAAAGCTCCCCTATACTCAGCCTCACAATTGGAAGTGGCCATAGTAGGCTGCTTCTTGCTCAACCAAGATATACATGAGCTACCAAGCATGAAGCAAAAGCCACCAGTGGACACATGAGTGTCATAGCAACCAACCCAATCAGAGTCATAAAAAGCATGCAAATCTGGCGGTAGTGATCCCCCTTTGGGATAAAACAACCAAGTAGCCGAGTACCACTCAAATAGAAAAGATGCGCTTAACTGCCTGCCAATGCTTGACTCCTGGGCAATGCATAAACCTGCTCATCTGTGAGACAGCAAATTGAATATCTGGCTGGGTAATGCATAAGTAAATCAAGCATCCAAAGCCTGCTGATAGAGAACAATATCAAATGCATCTCCAGCATCATGAAGACTCAATCGTAAACCTGTCTCCATAGGAGTGGCAATAGGCTTACAGTCTTCAAGGCCAAAACACTCCAATAATGTGTCAATATATTTCATTTGACACAACACCATTCCACCATCAACTTGCATAAACTGAATGCCCAAATAGTGATGCAAATGCTCCAAATCAGACATCTCAAATGAGGCATGCAAATCAGCCTTAAAATCAGCAATATGCTTCTCAATAGGACGAGTGAGCAGCATGTCATCAACATAGACAACAATGAGCAGAAGCACATCATTAGCACACTTAACATATAAGGTGCTTTCAGTTGGACTGTTCTCAAAACCATGTGCAATCAGATAGGCATGTATCTTCTCATAGCAAGCATGTGGTGCTTGCTTTAAACCATATAATGCCTTCTTTAACATGCACACCTGGTTTTCATGCCCTTTCTGCACAAAGCCACGGGGCTGAAAAACATACACTTCTTCATGCAATTCACCATTTAGAAATGCTGTTTTAATGTCCAACTGATGTACATTCCAACCATGATGAGCTGCAAGTGCACAGATGCTCCGAACAGTAGTCGTACGACATGTAGGTGCAAAGGTCTCATCAAAATCAATGCCTCTTTCCTGTGCATAACCCTTTGCAACAAACCTAGCCTTATACCTTTCAACTGTACCATCCGGTTTACGCTTCAGATTGTATACCCACTTAGTGCCAATGGCCTTCTTGCCAGGAGGCAAGTCACATAAAGACCAAGTACCATTCTTCATTATAGCATCATATTCAGATTGCATAGCAACCATCCAATTTTTTGAAGTTTGTGCTTCATCAAACGAAATAGGATCATTCTCATCATAGAGACTAGATGCAGCCATAGCATAGCAATCTGATGCTAAAGAGGCACTATGAGAGCCTGAACGAGTACGATATGACAAAGACGCATCTAATTTGCTGTCACGCAAAGTCTGCACCAGCCATTTTGGCATAGTTTTTGCCTGCTCAATATCAGCTCTCTCATCAACTAGTGCATCATGTAAATCTACATAAAAAATGGAATGATCTGCATCATCACATGAAACCTGCAAAGGCCGAAAAGTTGCCTCATTGGGACTAGCACTAGACTGTCCACCTGTAAAAAGAGGCAGCAAAGTATCATACATGTCTTTGGAGCTAACAGATGTCTCCTTAATACATGAAAGCAATGGATGAATAGCATCTTCCCTTAAACATCACGGCTAACCAGAATCCGTTTAGTCTGTGGATGATACAGATGATAGCCTTTACCTTCACAACTGTACCCAACAAAAATACATTTTACTGCTTTATCATCCAATTTTCTACGATGTTGTTCAGGCACTAATGCATATGCCAAACAACCAAAAACACGCAGATGAGCAACAAATGGCTTGCGATCAGATTTCGTTTCATCATCAACTGAAGAGTAGAAGCAAAACTCTGATATGAATTAGGAAGACCATTCAAAATGGTCTGCACAAGTGAGCTATCTGGTATAACCTCATCAACAGAAATCAGCTGTTCCTTCAAGTCTTTGATCTTTGTTAGGAAACTGTCCATATAATCACCTTCATTCATGTGCTCACTCTCCAACTGTTTTCGGAGGTAAGCAACACGAGCCTCATTCCTAGCTTGGTACAATGTGGTAAGTGTATCCCAAGCATCCTTAGCTGTTCTGCAAGAGCGAATATGAGGAATAATGGCACGTTTGATAGACAAAGCTATCAATGCATGTGCCTGGGCATCTCTGCTATCCCAAAGAATCTTCTCTACAATAGGTGCAGCAGAAACCGTAGCATGAACATGAATATGCAGAATATCACCATCTTCGACACCTTTTGCATCAGCTTCAGTACCTACAATTGTAACAGTTGCAGGTGTGATAGGACGTTTTTCGACACCCTACACAATGTTCCACACTCCTTTTGCAACTAACACATGTCGCATCATATAAGCCCATAATGAGTAGTTGGTACCATCCAACTTATCCTCAACAGCCAACATACGGAATACATCATTGCTTTCAGCCTTGGCCAGTGACTAAAATACCTTGATGCAGAAAATTGACTGTATCTCAAAAAGTTGAACAGAACTGCCTAGACGAATTCCACTAGACCTGTAGGAGACTTTGAGACGCTTATACTGGCGAACAGAAACTGGTATATACCTTTGGAACAAAAAGATGAAATAGCTTGCACAAGTGCTGCGATAGTGCATTCGGAGGCCGAAACGAGCTCAGATCACGATTTCGGCACCACAAAGCGAAATTGTTTTGATCTCGAAAACACGCTGAGTATGCTCACCAAAATTCGTGCTATTCTGAGACTGCAAATGAAGGAGTGTTGACGGCACCCTAGATGAAGCGACGACCTACTCTGATACCAATTGTTGGAGTTAGACGTCTGAGGAAGCACACAAACAACACAAGGAAGAAGAAGAAGCTTGGAGCACAACATAGAATGCTGAATGTATTACTAGAGAATGTACAAAGATAAGTAGCCCATTAGGGCAATAGGCATATATACAAGCCGAGGGAAAAAACCTCCTAAAGAGGGAAAAAAGTGCCCCGGTGGTCCTAGTGTGTTCACACACATCACTACCTAAATATATCAACATTATCTTTCTTTGATTTTTCATAATGTGAGCATTGTCAATATGGAAAGCAAACTAGGAATGTGCACAAGATGCACATTGACTCTTCAATTCAGCCTTTAGATCTCGTTCATACTGTGTGTGGTCCTATGCCACAAGTTCATTAGGCAGGTCTCTTTAATTTGTCACTTTCATAGATGATGCTACCAGAAAAGTTTGGGTATATCCTATCAAAGCAAAGGATGAGGTATTCCCTACTTTCAAAAAATGGCTTACTTTAGTTGAGACTGAAAAGGAAACTAAGCTTAAGTCTTTATGCTTAGATAATGGGGGTAAGTATACCTCACATGAATTCAGTCTTTTTTGTAAGTCTAGAGGAATTGTAGAGAGTTTACAACTCCTTATACCCCAGTACAAAATGGTGTGGCTGAAAGGATGAATAGAACTATTCAAGATAGAGTAGTTTCTATGCTGCATCATGGAAACCTTTCACAAGGCTTTTAAGCAGAAGCAGTATTGATTATAGTTCATGTGATTAACCTTTCACCTAGTGCTACCAAAGGTTTGAAAGTGGCACAAGAGTTATGGATAGGGAAGCCTCCATATTATGATCATCTTTGAGTTTTTGGATGTGAAGCATATGTTCATATACCCAAGAATCTTAGACAAAAGTTGGACCATAAGTCAAAGAAATGCATTTCTCTTGGATATGGTCGAGAAGGACAATTTGGATATCGCTTATGGGATCCTAAAACATGATTAGTGATCAGAAGTAGTGATGTCATTTTCAATGAGTCTAAGATGCATAAACAACCCATTAAGGATGTTGAAGTGACAAGAGTGGTGTTTGAGGATACTAGTCCTTGAGTCAGCATGCATAAAAATACCGCATATAGGGATGTTCAAGATAATGTCCAATCAGGTCAATTTGCAAATGTTCCTGTTCAGAAACCATTGAGACACTCTATATGTGTCTTACATCCACCTGATAGATATGTTCAAGGTTTGAATTTTGTTATGCTAACAGATGTTGGTGAGTCTTCTTGCTACAATGAGGTTATGCAGACAACAGATCATGTCAAGTGGGAGCGTGCCATGAAGAGTGACTTAGATTCTATTCACAAGAATAGTACTTGGGATTTAGTACCTTTTCCAAAGGTTAGGAAATCTTTATCATGTAAATGGGTATATAAGCTGAAATTCACATAAGGTAGTGCTTCTCCAAAGTATAAAGCACAACTTATTACAAAGGGTTTTAAGCAACATGGTGTTGATTTTGAGGAAATATTCTCTCCAATGGTCAAGATGACTACCCTGTGCATGTTGCTTGGATTCGTTGCAATGGGGGACTTAGAGCTAGTCCAAATGGATATGAAAAATGCTTTCTTGCATGGAGATCTTATAGATGAGATCTATATGGAACAACCAGAGGGTTATGTAGTCCTTTGCAAAGAAAGTCTAGTTTGTAAGCTCAAGAAGAGCTTATATGGACTTAAACAGTCCCCTAGACAATGGTACCAAAAGTTTGAGGATTTTATGAAGTCTCAAGGATATTCTCCAAGTAATGAGGATCATTGTCTCTACACAAAGAGATGTTCACATGGCAGCTTGATATGCTTGATACTTTATGTTCATGATATGTTGATTGCTGGGAAGTCCTCTTATGAATTGTCAGTTCTCAAGAAGAAGTTGAGTCAGACATTTGATATGAAGGATTTGGGGGATGCCAAACATATTCTTGGCATGCACATTACTCGTGATAGGAGTAAAAGATGCATATACTTGTTTCAAAGTGAGTACATACCCAAAATACTTCACAGGTTGAATATGCAAGGCGGAAAGGCATAGAGTACACCTTTATGCACATATGAGAAATTGAGCAAGGATGATTGCCCCAAATCAGATGAGGAAAAGGAATTCATGACCAAAATTCCTTATCAGTCTCCTGTTGGTAGTCTCATGTATGCTATGGTAGCTACGAGAGAAAACATTGCATTTGTAGTGGGAGTTGTGAGGAGATATATGTCTAATCCTATCAAGAAACATTGGGAAGCAGTCAAGATGATTTTGAGATATCTCAGTAGCACTAAGGACAAGTGTCTATGCTTAGCTAGAGGGAAATCATCCATTATTGGTTACACAGATTTTGACTATGTTCATTGCGTAGACAATCGTAAGTCTACATCAGGGTACATTTTTCATTTTGCTAGAGGTGCTATCTCTTGGAGATCTCATCTTCAAGAATGTACAACTGTTTCCACCACAGAAGTAGAGTATATTGAAGCAAGTGAGGCATGTAAGGAAGCATTGTGGCTTTCTCTTTTGGCTTGTAATATGGGTCTACCTCAGCATGTACCACGTTTGCTTAACGATAGTTAAAGTGCCATTGCTTTGGCTAAGAATCCAGTCTATCATGCAAAGATGAAGCACCTTGAGGTGAGGTATCACTTCATTAGAGATTTCTTAGCCATTGAGCGCATTATCCTTGAGAAGGATCATACTCGAGATAATGCTGCAGATGCTTTGACTAAGGCTCTACCATATGATAGCTTTAGTCACTGTTGTCACTTGATGGGGGTTGCTTGATCCATGATCTTACATAGTTACTTGTATATAGTGTAACATGCCCATCAGGTGGGAGGGATAGTTTGTATACTTACACAAATATATTCTTTATCGTTCTTTATTTTTCTCCCATAGACACTTTGTCCATATTGACCTTTAGTGGGAGATTGTTACCATTATTTTCCATGTGAAAGGCCAAATGACCGTTGAATACTTTTGTATATGTTCTGTAATTAAACATATAGTGGCTTGGTTAGCCACAAACCATAAGTTTGATCGCATTTGTAACATCTAAGAAGTTTGTGTTCATGCTATACTGTGTTTTTTTCGTATTTTGCACCCATGTTGCAGAGTACCGTGTGCAATGCTTGGAGCTTGGTTTTATACTCAGAGGATATCATCGTGGAGATCTCGAGAAGAAGAGCGCATTGTGATGCATCACCAACGAAATACTTCAAACTCTTCATTGCGATGAGACATGCATGCATACTATGCTTATGCATTTATTGTGAAAGGGCAAACTTGAATTGAGAGAATCCTATGAACATTTTGCATGAGATAGCTAGTCTATGCAAGGGAGAGGATTAAACAAGGGGGTGCATGAGTATGCTATAAGTGAGGGTGCATACACACTTAGTAATACATGAGTGGGGACAATCTAATTCCATGAAAAATATGTATTGCAATGTTAGTGGCTTTCTATTATTTTGATGGAACACACAACTATTCATCAAAACATTGAGGAACTTTTTTGACATGAAAAAAGAAAGCAGGACACTCTAGAACTGATCGAAAGGTAAAAAAGTGTTCCAGAAATTCACATTCCATTGAGGGAAATTGTGCAATGGATAAAAAGGATAGTGTAAAGAAGTGAGGTAAGGAAAACTCATGAACACCAACGCTTTGTAGAAATTGAGTGGGGATATGAAAGAATAGTTTTCTAGCTTTAGGAATTTTTGGATCAATTTTAAGGTATGAATGCAATAAGGATTGCAATTTTACCAATAATCAAGAGATCATTTTTATGATAGTTAGGGGAAAATTAAAATCTTTTCTAAATGATTGTGATTGTAATGTGGTATAAGTAAAGTGAAGTCATGTATGTTGTATTGAACTCAAAACAACTTACATTGTAAGCATGACAATTATCTTTGATTTTGAAAAACTCAAATCTCAAAAGTGATGGCAATCTTTTGCGTAAAATCCCAAGTATAAATTTCTGAGCCTTTCAAAGAAATTTACTTGGGATTACATCAATGGTTGGAGTTCAATTCATAATTTATACAATAGTGTGCGAACATTCTACCCAATAACAATAAAGCATATTTTTCTAAACAACCAAGGCTCTTTCTATTTCCGCAATATGTCTATTTTTGCATTCAACAACATTCTATTGTGGTGTGTACTTGCATGAAAATTGTCAAATTCCATGAATTTTTAGTAAACCAATACATTCATTTGATATGTATTTATCTCCTCCATAAAATCTTAATGTTTGAATATACTTCCTTGTCTTCTCTTCCACCATAGCCTTGAAATTCTAAAAATAATTAATACCTCACTCTAACCTACAACCCCCCATAGATGTGTAGCATCCTCAATGAATGTGACATAAAACCTACAACCCCCCATAGATGTGGTTTTTGGAGGAACCCATAGTTTTTGTGTATCATCCTCAATGAATGTGACATAAAACCTACAACCCCCCATAGATGTGGTCTTTGGAGGAACCCAAAAATCTATATGCACTATCTCTAGCACATTCTCACTAACATGTTTGTCATGTAGAATGATGCCCTTGATTTTTTACCAAATTTACATGCTTCACATATCTTTTGCATATTGGAAACCTTGAAATTTGGTAATTCATTGACAAGATCCTTTGACTGCATCAACTTTAGCCTTTGGAAATTTTCATGTCCAATTTTCTTAAACCATATCTCTATGCCAACAATAACACTTGCAACTTAAACAGGGCTACATTCATTTTAGGAATTTTCACATTTAAGGTAAACATCCTATCCACTTTGTTCCCTTTGATGGTTAGCCTTATATTTTATTTGTAGTCTTGTACATATGAACCATCACATTTGAACCTAACTTGTAATCCTTGATCAACCATTTGTCCAATAGAAATTAGACTCTTTGTTCTATTAGGAACATGTAGTACATCAGAAAAATGATTTACCTTCCCATTCTCCATGCAAAGGTGCTATGCTTATTGTGTGCTCAATAGGATGTGATGTATCATCACCTATTTCAACAAATTTAGGAACTCACAGTATTTGCAAACTACTAAATTCTTGGAGTTTGAGGATTGTAGAAGCACATGAACAACACTAGGAAGAAGAAGAAGAAGCTTGGAGAACAACACAACACTGAATGAACTACCGAGTGAATTTTCAAAGATAAGTAACCCTTTAAGGTTATAGACATATATACAAGTCAGGGAAAAAAGAACTCAAGGAAGAAAAAAGTGCCCCAATGGTCCTAAGTGTGTTCACACACATCACTACCGAAATATGTCAACAAATCCCTCTAGGAGTGATGCGGCGAACAACGAGGTGACACTCATGTATAAGAAAGCGTGAATCTATGTGGAAAGAGATCAAGCCATAAAAGGAAGTAAGCCCAAAGCTTTGTAGAAAGCTTCAAATATCTCCCTACGCATAGCCTTTGTGAAAAGGTCTACAATGTTATCTTGTGTGGGGCCATATGTGGAATTGATATCTCCAATAGAGAACCTCTCTATGACATAATGATAGTGCACCTCAATGTGCTTTGGGCAAGCATGCAACACATGGTTCCTTACAACTACCAATGTGCTCTGAATTGTCATTGAGGATGGTGGTGGTAGAAGATTGAACAATACCCAAATTAGCCAAAAGGTGTTTGAGCCATATGCACTCAACAATCGCTATGAAAGCTTCCCTATACTCAGCCTCACAACTAGAAACTGCCACAGTAGGCTGCTTGCTCAACCAAGATATACATGAGCTACAAGTCATGAAGAAAAAACCATTGGTGGATGCACGACTGTCATAAAACTAGCAGAGTGAGAGTCAAAAAAATATTGTAGATTTGGTGCTAATGACCCCCCTTTGGGATAAAACAATCCATGTACTCGGGTACCACTCAAGTAGCAAAAGATGTGCTTAACCACTTGGCAATGCTTGACACCTGGGAAATGCATAAGCTTGCTTATCTGAGAAACATCAAACTAAATATTAGGCCGAGATGTGCATAAATAAATCAAGCATCCAACAACTTGCTGATAGAGAACAACATCAAATGCATCTCGAGCATCAGAAAGTCTCAACCTTACCTATTTCCACAAGAGTGGCAATAGGTCTCCAATCTTCAAGGTCAAAACACTGCAATAATGTGGCAATAATATTTTGTTTGACACAAAGATATTCCCCCATCAACTTGCATAAAATGAATGGCTAAATAATGTTGCAAATGCCCTAAATTTGACATCTCAAAAGATGCATGCAAATCAGCCTTAAATTCAACAATATGCTTCTCATTAAGACTAGTGAGCAACATGTCATCAACATACATAACAATGATAAGAACTACATCATATGCACACTTAACATATAAGGTGCTCTCAATTGGACTATTCTCAAAACCATGTGCAATCAAGTAGGTATGTATCTTTTCATACCAACCACATGGTGCTTGCTTCAAACCATATAATGCTATTTTCAAACTACACACTTTGTTTTCATATCCTTTGTGCACAAAACCATAGGGTTGAAATACATACACTTCTTCATGTAAATCACCATTTAGAAATGCAGTTTTGATGTCCAACATATGTACACTCCAACCATCATGAGTTGCAAGTGTAGAAATGATATGAATGGTGATCATTCAAAATGTGGGTGCAAAGGTCTCATCAAAAGTAATGCCTCTCTCTTGAGCATAGCCTTTTTCAACAAGCCTAGCCTTAAACCTTTCAATTGTTCCATCAAGTTTACATTTCACCTTGCATACCCATTTAGTGCCAATGGACTTTTTGCCTAGAGGCAAATCACATAAAGATCACACACCATTCTTCATAATAGCATCATATTTTGATTGCATAGTAACCATCCAATTTTTTGAATTTTGTGCTTCATCAAAAGAAACAGGCTCATTCTCATCACAAATACTAGAAGCAACCATTGCATAACAATCTGATGCAAAGGAAACACTATGAGTTCCTCAACGAGTACAATATAACATAGCTGCATCTAATTTTCCATCTCTTAAAATATGCACGAACCATTTAGGCATTGTTCTATCCTTTTCTATGTCAACCCTCTCATCAACAAGTGTATCATGTAAATTCGCAATGTAGCTTCAAAATGGAATGATTTGCATCATCATGTGGAACCTATAAAGGCGAAGAAATTACCTAATTTGGACTAGCACTTGCTTGTCCACCTATAAAACAGGCAGCAAACTGTCATACACATCTTTAGAGCTAACTGAAGTCTCCTTGGTACATGAGATGTATGGATGAATTACATCTTCGCAAAAAGAAGATCAAGACTAACCACAATGCGTTTAGTCTGTGGACGATACAGACAATAGCCTTTGCTTTGAAAATTGTACCCAACAAAAATACATTTCACTATTGTTGAGATAATCTCAAATCTATCATTTTGAAAGGTTTTCAAGGGTTTTAAGTGTTTTGGAGGGTTCAAGTGAAGCCTTTCTTATGAACACATTTTTAAGGATTGAAGGTCAAAAGTGAAGTCATATGAAGAGGAAGCTCGCCTTCGTGCCCTCGATCAGGCAACAAAGTACGAAGATGTGGTTGATGGTGGAGAAAGTGTGGCCGGAAGCCTGCCTGGCCGGGTGCTCTGATCCCAGTTGCCTTAGCATGTGTACTAAGCTCTACCTCTAGTACTGCCCCATAGATTTTGGCCAAGATATGGCCTATCATAATAGTCCTGTAGTTCCCCGGGTCCATCATATCGTCGGACTTGTGGATAGGGGCAATGGTATGCATAGACCACAAGTCAGGTATGTTAAAAATAAAGAAGTAAGCTCGTATATTTTTTGCAAAAAAGGATTTTCTTCAAGTACAAGGAAAATACAAAAATGAAAAATAGAAGCATTTACTTCAGCAAGTAGTGGAGGCCAAAAGAGAATCATTCAAAAGAGAATCAAATCCAAAAACTGAACTGTAAGAGGAGTGGCTGTCCAAAGTAGTGGAGAAATGATGGAAAAGAGCTCTCAAACTCCTCATGAGAGTTTTTGGTCACTTGGCTATAAAAGAAGCAAGGGAGGAAACTCAAGTATAGAGGAAGAAGGCGTGGAAGCCCCCTTGTAGCTACTTCATTTGTTTTGAGTCATTTCGTTCAGTTTACTCTCATAGAGTATGTTCAACTGCACACTCATTTTTGGGTAGTCTACTTGTGAGAGTCATATCTCTCAATATGTGTATTCAATTTTAGTGTTTAAACATTCCTTGGAAAGCTTATATCGAGTACTTCCTCGGTCTAAAGACAGTTGTATGAAATTCTTTATGCTCTTTGAGTTATTCAGGTTTTAGTGAAGTCCAGTTTTCAGCCTAACTGAGTGGACATGTAGTCTGTTTTGAATCAAATAGTTGCCAACCCAAATCTACTCCAAATTGAGTGTTTGATATCTCATTTGAAAGCTCTAGGTGTCTAGTTTGAGTGACCAACGTTTCAAGTTCATTGGATATTTCAGCTGGTACCAATGTTCATTTGAAGGTTCTTCTGTTGGAAAGAGTCTTGATCCTGAGAAGGTCTTCTACACTTTCCGCTACGATTAGGAGAGGAATTCTCCAACAATTGGTATCAGAGCCTTGGAGTTTGAAGAGGCAAAGCATTGGAACTGAACTGAAGCAAAGGGAAAGCTACAAATCAAGGAGGAGCTTCGTGAATTCAAGAGAGAGCACCACAACATACTTGAGGTAAACTTCAATCTTGGAAGTTTTCAATGGCTGATTTAGGACAACAAGTGGAGAAGTTAGACAAAGACAATTTTCAGTCTTGGAGGTATAGGATGATAAATTACCTTAAAGGTAAAGGTTTATGGAGTTTAGTTAGTGGAGACGATCCACAACCAGTGGACCTTGAAGATCCCAACATTACTCCGACACAAAGGAGACAATTTGCTGATTGGGAAGAGAGTAATCGAAGGGTGATGTTCCTCATCTCACAAGTTATTTCTAATACTATGATTGGTCATGTGCAAAGCTTAAAAACAACCAAGGAAGTTTGGGAAGCATTGGAGAAGGTGTATGCTACCTCAACAAGGTCTCAGAGGATGCAACTCAAGAACGAGCTCAACAACATGAAGAAAAGCTCAAACCAAGCATTAGTGAGTATACATTGAGGATCAAGGAGCTTCGCGATCAACTAGCATCAGTTGGATGCAAGATAGAAGAGGAACACATCGTCCAAATAGCCCTCAATGGCTTGAGGAGTGAAGAAAAGTGGAAGCCCCTCATCACAAACATTCTTTATAGAGATCCTCTCCCAACATTCGACGAGATTATACCAAATCTTGTGGCTGAAGAGGTTGCTCAACAAGGAGAAGGCAACAAAGGTAAGGACAGCCATAGTCAAATGTTATATGCAGGAAGAGGTAGAGGAAGAAACTCAAGAGGAGGCTTGAGAGGAAGAGGAAGAAGCTACAACAACACAAATTTCAGCCAACACAACTCGGAGGACAACAAAGACAACTCAAATGAAAACACACATGGAAGAGGTCGAGGAAGAAATAGAGGAAGAGGTTGAGGTTCATACAATCCTCATAAAGGTATAACATGTTATCATTGTGGTAAACTAGGACATTATGCAAATGATTGCTGGCAAAAGAATGGAAGGCTGAATGGAGGCGACCAAAGGAGCCAAAATAACTATGCGAGTACATCAAGTGAAGGAGACAAGCAAACCATGCTTGCCATGAAGCATGACTACAACAACTCGAGAAGTGATGACCAAAAATGATTCATAGATTCAGGTTGCAGCAACCATATGACATGCCAAGGAGATTTGTTCACAAAGCTACAAGCTCCAAGTGGAAAAGGATGTGTGGAGACCAGCGATGAAACTCAACACGCAATTGAGCATGTTGGAGATATCAAGCTTGGAGACAAGAAGGTATTGGATGATGTTCTTCATGTTCCTACTATTGCAAAGAATTTGATTTCAGTAGGACAAATGGTAGAGAAAGGATATCATGTTATCTTCAACGAAAAAGGCTGCTTTATAAAGAATCCAAAAGAAGGATTCAAGGTCATTGCTCAAGGAAGGAAAGAAGGAAGGATGTTCACTTTGGACATTCAACAACCGCATGGAAAGGTGATGTATATTCAGATTGGAAACAAGAGGATTGCTGAAATCGATTTGTGGCACAAAAGGTTTGGACATATCAACATTCCCAAGCTCAAGGACATGAGCAACCATGAAGTGGTAAGAGGTCTTCCAAGATTCAATGATGCCGGACTACATGAGTTTTGTGAAGCATGCCAACTAGGAAAGCAAACTCGACAACCATTCAAGAAAAGCAACTATGTGGCAAGGAATGTCCTCGACTTGATACACACGGATGTATGGGGACCATCACAACAACCATCAGTGGCTGGTAATAGATATTTTGTCACTTTTATTGATGATCATTCAAGGAAAGTATGGATGTTTTGCATAAAACAAAAATCAGATGTGTTCTCCATGTTCAAGAGATTTAAAGCACAGGTAGAAAAGGAAATAGGACGCTACATAAAGACCTTGAGGTCCGATGGAGGAGGAGAATATTTCTCCAAAGAATTTTCAGATTTTCTTTATGAAAATGGCATCAAGAGACAATTTACATGTAGGTACACACCTCAACAAAATGGAATAGCTGAAAGGAAAAATTGACATATCATAGAAGTTGCAAGATGCATGCTCAACGAGATGAAGATGCCACTAATTTATTGGGCTGAAGCAACTAGTACAGCCGTTTATTTGATGAACAAGTGCACAACGGCTGGAGTGCATAATCTAACTCTCGAGGAGGTTTATTCCGGTAAGAAGCCTGACCTTACACATCTCAAAGTTTTTGGATGTGTGTGTTATGTTCACATCCCTCAAGAACTAAGGACAAAGATGGAGGCAAAGTCCGAAAAATTGGATATTCATCGGAGCAAAAGGGATATAGGTGCTACAATCCAGTGACAAAGGAGCTACAAGTCTCACGAGATGTGGTATTTGATGAGCTAAGACCATGGTTTGGAGACAAAGGGAAAGAGAAGATTCTTGAAGAAGATTACGAAGATGATGGAGGTGCTGTCCAAGAAGAATTTAAGTAAACAAGCACTCAAATGTCAGGTCCAAAAGCTTCTACATCACTTGGAGAAAGCTCAACATGGAAGGGGAGGCTAAGGAGTCATTCCTCATCACCAACATCAGCTTATGAAAGATCTAAAACTGAAAGTGCTGCCCAAAATAGTGATTCAAATGCAAGTGAAGAAGAGTATGAAGAGGTGATCACACCAAAGGTAAAGTTGAACCGGTTGAAGAAGCAATGTTCAAAAGGAAATGAAAGGAGGTCTTCAAGAGCAAGGTATCCAATTGAAAGGCTGAGCTATGATAGTTTTATTGCAAAGCATTTTGCATATATGACACAGGTGGTCAAAGACAAAGAACCGGATGCATATGAAGAAGCATGTACACAAAAGAAGAGATGAAAGCTCTCAAGGACAATCACACATGGGAGCTAGTTCCAAAGGCTGAAGGTATGAAGATTGTTCCAAATAAATGGGTGTTTAAAATAAAGAGAAATGCTGATGGTTCTCTAGCAAGGCATAAAGCTAGACTAGTAGCAAAAGGATTCAAGCAAACTCACGGCATCGATTATGAAGAGACTTTTAGCCCAGTTGCAAAGATGGGAACAATTAGAACCTTGATTGCAGTGAGTGAAGCAAGGAGATGGCCATTGTACCAACTTGACATAAAAAATGCTTTTCTCAATGGTGAACTTCAAGAAGAGGTATACATGAGTCAACCGATTGGATTTGAAGATAAAAAGCATCCAAATTTTGTTTGTAGATTGAAGAAAGCTTTGTATGGGCTGAAGCAAGCACCACGTGCTTGGAATCAAAGATTGGTCGAGTACCTCACAAGGTGTGGGTATAGTCCAAGTAATGCAGATCCCTCTCTCTACATGAAGAAAGAAGAAGGCAAGCAGGTATATATTTGCATATACGTTGATGATCTCATCATAACAGGAAGTAATGTTACAGGAATACAAGAGATCAAAAGGAAACTCGGTAAGGAGTTTAAAATTTCAGATCTTGGTGAGCTGAAATACTTTTTAGGCATTGAGATAGTCTATGGGAAAGATGGCATTTACTTAATGCAAAGAAAGTACCTATTGGATGTTCTTTTCAGATTTGGAACGAGTGAATGCAAACCACTCACTCAACCTATGGACACAAATGTGAAGCTATGCTCAAATGATGGAGAGAAGTTACATGATGTAACTACATACAAGAGTATTATAGGTTCATTGATCTATGCTACGATCACAAGACCAGATTTGTGTTATATTGTTGGAGTTCTTTCTCAATTTATGCAAGCTCCAACAAGTGAACTTTAAATTCAGCCAAACGAGTGCTAAGATATGTGAAGCACACAATCAATCATGCTTTGTTTTATGGATATGATGAAGAATTGCAGGTAAAAGGCTTCAGTGATGCTGATTGGGCTAGTTCGAAGGAAGATAGAAGATCCACTTCAGGTTATGTGTTCATGATAGGTAGCAAACCTATCACATGGAGCTCAAAGAAGCAACCTACTGTTGCACTATCATCTACAGAAGCTGAATATAGAGGTTTAGCCTTTGCAACTTGTGAAGCTATGTGGATTAAGAAGCTCTTGACTGATCTTGATGTGCAGGTGGAGACCATTCCAATTTATGGTGACAACATGTCAAGCATTCACTTGACAAACAATCCAATGTTTCATGCACAAAGCAAGCACATAGAAGTGCATTATCATTATGTTCGAGAAAAAGTTTTGAGCAAGGATGTGGATATAAAGTTCATTGGAACTAATGACCAGGTTGCCGACATGCTTACAAAGTCCCTAGATGCTTCTAAGCTAAAGAGGCTCAAGGACTACATCAACTTGCAGGATATGGCTGAAGGTGCAAGCTCACATGTGAGCTTGAGGGGGAGTGTTAAAAATAAAGAAGTAAGCTCGTATATTTTTTGCAAAAAAGGATTTTCTTCAAGTAGAAGGAAAATACAAAAATGAAAAATAGAAGCATTTACTTCAGCAAGTAGTGGAGGCCAAAAGAGAATCATTCAAAAGAGAATCAAATCCAAAAACTGAACTGTAAGAGGAGTGGCTGTCCAAAGTAGTGGAGAAATGATGGAAAAGAGCTCTCAAACTCATCATGAGAGTTTTTGGTCACTTGGCTATAAAAGAAGCAAGGGAGCACACTCAAGTATAGAGGAAGAAGGCGTGGAAGCCCCCTTGTAGCTACTTCATTTGTTTTGAGTCATTTCGTTCAGTTTACTCTCATAGAGTATGTCCAGCCGCACACTTTCGCCCCTTCGGACCTAACCGGTCTTCTTTAGCGCCGCCGATTTTCTTTCCTCTATCTAAAAACATTTTTATGAAATTCTTTATGCTTTGTGAGTTATTCAGGTTTTAGTGAAGTCCAGTTTTTAGCATAACTGAGTGGACAGGTAGTCTGTTTTGAATCAAATAGTTGCCAACCCAAATCTACTCCAAATTGAGTGTTTGATATCTCATTTGAAAGCTCTAGGTGTCTAGTTTGAGTGACCAAAGTTTCAAGTTCATTGGATATTTCAATTGGTACCAGTATTCATTTGAAGGTTCTGCTGTTGGCAAGAGTCTTGATCCTGAGAAGGTCTTCTACACTTTCCGCTGCGATTAGGAGAGGAATTCTCCAACAAGGTAACCCCTCAACTAGAGCATGGTTGAAGAGGTGGGTGATCAGGTGGGAAACCCCATCCACTACGTATGTAAAGTGCTCTCCCTATAGTTTCGTGTGGTCTATTGAGTGGTCATGCTACAACCTATGGATGGCCTGTCGTACCATGCCTGGCATGAATAGGGATGATATCACTCGATGCGGTGTGGGGGGAATCGGCAATGGTGGCTATCTTGGAACATAATATAACCTCTAAGCATAAGTGTGCCAAGTCTGAGGATCTGCTATGGGTGTAGGTGGGTGTGGCTCACGTAGGGCCCTCCATGCCGTGGCACAGTACCTACTCATGAGTAGGTCAAACAGCTAGATCATGTCCCTTCCCTCCATCACCTCCTCGAGGCACCCTAGATGTTTCCACAAAGATCCATTGCAGTTCCAGACTGCAATGCACACCTCTTGCTATGCAGTCTCATAGGCAGAGAGAGAGAGAGAGAGAGAGAGAGAGAGAGAGAGAGAGAGAGAGAGAGAGAGAGAGAGAGAGAGAGAGAGAGAGAGAGAGAGAGAGAGAGAGAGAGAGAGAGAGAGAGAGAGAGAGGGAGGGAGGGAGGGAGGGAGGGAGGGAGGGAGGGAGGGAGGGAGATAGGGAGGGAGGGAGGGAGGGAGGGAGGGAGGGAGAGAGAGAGAGAGAGAGAGAGAGAGAGAGAGAGAGAGAGAGAGAGAGAGAGAGAGAGAGAGAGAGAGAGAGAGAGAGAGAGAGAGAGAGAGAGCAGAGAACCATTGAGGAAGGCAATCAAAGTGGACCAAGGTACTATTGAGGAGGTGTTGCATGTCGATAGAAGGTGGCCCTTCCTCCTACCCTATTGGAAGCTTGAGTGCAAGGTGTGCACAAGAGTAAGCTATTGGAGAGGGTGGAGGTCCGGTATAGAGAAGGTGGACTGCACAAGGACTTTTGGTATCTTGTATTCTTGTGTTTGTGTGCTTTTTGGGTGTAAGAACTCTGCGTCGAGAACACTTTTTCTTATTCTAGACACAATAATTGTATTTCTCATTGTAATCAAGATACAAAAGATTTTAGTGAAAGCTTTTTTACTTATTCTTATTCTTTTCTTGTCCTACAAATACTCAAGTCCCTTTTTGCTAAAGAATTCCCCAACAACTACTTTATCATCCAATTTCATGTGTTGTTGTTCATACACTAAAGCATACACCAGACAACCAAAGACACACAAATGAGCCATAGATTGCTTGCAACCATGCCAAGTCTCATATGGAGGTGATAGATCGCAATGCTTTGGTGGGACACCTGTTAAGATATAGGCTGCAGACATAACAAACTCAAGCTAGAAGCTATGTGGTAAAGGCTTACTTTTGACCATACACTTTACCATGTCCATGAGAGACCTATTGTTTCTTTCAAAAACTCCATTTTTTTTGAGATGATATGGAGCTATATACTGATGTTGTATCCCACACTTAGTGAGAAATGAATTATAATGAAAAGACATGTATCCCCCTCCTTGATCAGAACAAAGGATGCCCAATTTACATGCTTAGAGATTTTCAGCCATAATTAAATTTTTTTTGAAGCTCATAAGCTCTTGGGACTTTTCTTTCAATGGATACACCCATGCATGCATGGAGAAATCATCAAAAGAAGTCACAAAGTAAAGGTAGTTCCCAAAAGTAGGTGTTTGTATAGGACCATAGAAATCACTATGAATAAGCTGCAATGTTGGAGGATTCTTGTGCAGAAAGGGATTTGAGTGTCTGTAGGAGAAGGAATAAGGAGAAGAAGAGAAATAGAGATGTTGGAAGATTTTGTATATAGATTATAAAGAGAAAAATACAATGATTATGTATAGCACAAAGACAAATGCTCGCTGTGCATAATGCATAATCGCAAAGAGTACACAATCAAACAAGGTTACAAAATACCCAAGGTTCTTTCTATCGCCGAACTTCACTGCACCAGACCTCCACCTTCTCCAAGAGCTTGCACTTGTGCACACCTTGCATGTTGGTGCAGGGCAATCAATGATTGATGTTTTGATGAAGAATTGAAGCCAAGGACCAAAGAAAAGATCAAGTTATGAAGCTTGAAGGAAGTGCATATCCAGAAGATGAAGATGTGTACACATATGTACATTAATTCAGAGATAGTTCACTTATACTTTTGTATAGTCAAGAGCATGTAAATATTTGCCTATATATACAAGGAACAATTTTGGGGCAAATATGAGAGATTATGCGAGAACAATTTTAGATGAGAATTAGATGTCATTAGACACTCTAGAAGTGAGTAGAATTTCTCTCATCACTCAGATGTAAATTTTCTCAGAAATGAAAATGTTGTGCCCGATCTTTTTGAGTATTCTCCTTTTGTGTTGAATCTTTTGTGAAATGCTTTTGTACAAGTCTAAGTCTATAGTTGATTGACCTCTATACAAATTTTCAGCTTCTAATTGTGATCAGGCTGAGAGAATTAAGTATAGGAACATTTACATGTGTAATTGCAAACAAGCGAAGTTGCAGGAGGCGCAAAATTTGATGCTAAAGTTTTGGTCAATTCTTCTTCCATAGTGTAAAGTTTTGAGCAAGCAAGCACTCAATCTTTAAGTTGGAAGGTAAGCTACCTATGGCTAAAAGCATTTGCATGAACGGATTCTAGATTAAGAGAACCAAGTGTTAGAAGTTACAAGTGTCTGAATCGATTTCTCAGAAGAACAATTTTTGACATAGTGACTTGTTAAGTTTATTTCTCAAGATCTATTGAGTCTTTTGAAATGATTTAACTTGGAGAAGATGTGAAAACTATAGGCAACACCTTGTGCAAAGTTTTATAAAAAACTTTACACATTTGATAAGTCAATGAGAGAGATATGTGCAATAGACTTTCTGTAGAATCATCTTCTTCACAGTTTATCCAAAATCTTTATAATTGATCATTAATCCTCAAAATTGGTGAATGATTTGAGTTACTCTTGATAAAGAGGTGCTCTAACTTCAAGAGTATCTTTTTCTTTTGGAGATTAATCCTCTCCATCAGTGGTATCAGAGCAGGAAGTATCAAAATTGAAGGAAGGAGGACCCCGACTGTTGCAGACATAAAGAATTCAACAATTAAAGATTCAAAAGGTGAAAGCTTGAGAGCAAAGCTTGAGAAGGAGGCCAAACGACATCAGGGAAGACAAAAGGAGTATCATTCGAAGTAAAGGTACATCTATTACTCATAAAGTTTGAAGAATTCAATACAGAGGTGAAGAAAGGATGGGAGATTCTCTTCAAATAGAGAAGTTGGATAGAGAGAACTATCCAGCATGGTCAATGAGGATGGAAGCTCACCTTATGAGCAAAGATTTGATAGGATACATCACAGGTGAAGAAGAAAAGCCTCAATTTAGAGATCCTAGTGTTCCAACTAGGGAGGAATTATCTAATTTGAAGACTTGGATGAAGAAAGATGCTCAAGCCAGGAGCATTATTTATATGGAAGTCAATGACTACTTGCTACCTCACATTAGAGGTCTTGAAAGTGCAAGTGATATATGGAATGCTTTGGAGGAGCATTTCCAAAACACCACAAAGTCAAGGAAGGCATCCTTGTGGGCAGAATTTACCACATTCAAGAAGAAGGCCTTTGAATCTATCTCAGATTATGTAACAAGGATGGACATTGCAGATGCATTAGGAGCAGTTGATGAAGACATTGAGGAGGATAAATTGGTAAGGCAAATCCTTACAGGTTTGAGAGGTGATGACAAATGGAAGCCATTCATTTTGTCTACGGAATTATCACTTGATCATTTCACTCCTGATTTAAATCAGTTGCTAGGACATATGCCAACCTTTGAGCAGGATGTCAAAGGTGAAAGTGATAAGAGTGCAGGTCTGGTATGGCACCATATGAGGCATGGTGGGGTAAGAGACCTACTCTAGATCATTGCAAAGTATTTGGATGTTTGGCATATGCATATGTGCCATCTCAATTGAGTCATAAATTGGAGCCTAAAGCTAAAAAATATGTGTTTATTGGATATGATGATAAGCAGATGGGATATAGGTTGTGGAGTCCATCCACAAAACAATTCCTTGTATCTAAGGATGTTACATTTGATGAGCAAGGTACTTGGTATGCAGGTACAATCAATATTTATGCAGGTGATGAAGAAATTGTGGAAGAAAGGTAAATCAAAGGTTCAGATATTTGATGAAGAGAAGAACAATGAAGTACAGGTTGAAGTAGAAGAAGTGCCAAGGTTTGATCCAGAATTTGATGAACCAGAAACCTCAAGAAGTGGAGAACTCAAAAAGTCAACAAGACACAAATGGCAACCTACAAGGTATAGTTATGACACTTCTTTTGTGGCTACCAAAGATTATGCTTATATGATAAAGGCAGATGAAGACCCTTCTACATATGAAGAGGCAAAAGGTAAGTAAAATTGGGAGAAAGCTATGCAGGAAGAGTATGATGCATTGATGGAGAATGAGACTTGGGATTTGGTCCATAAACCAAATAGGCAGAAGATCATTGGATGCAAATGGGTCTACAAGACAAAGAGATTTGCAGATGGAAGTGTGTCTAGATATAAAGCTAGACTTGTTCTGAAAGGTTTTGCTCAGACATATGGTGTAGATTATGATGAGACCTATAGTCCTGTGGCAAAGATGACAACTATCAGGACACTCAAAGCCATTGCCGCATGTAAAGGTTGGAAATTATGTCAACTAGATGTGAAGAATCCTTTTTTAAATGGTTATATTTCAGATGATGTCTTCATGGAGCAACCACAAGGATTCAGAGATGAAAGGTATCCAGATCATGTGTGCAAGCTCAAGAGAGCTTTGTATGGCTTGAAGGAGGCCCCAAGGGCATGGAATTATAGACTTGTGAAGTTCTTGAAAGAACTTGGTTTCCAAGTATCTAAAGCAGATAGTAGCTTGCTTGTTAAAGCAAGTGAAGATGGGTTTATTTACATGTGCATATATGTTCATGATATAATTCTTACAGGTACAGATGAGATAGGCATTCAAGGCCTAAAGAAGCAAATGGAGAAAGAGTTCAAGATCAGTGACTTGGGAGATTTGTCATATTTCTTGGGCATGGAGATCTCATACACTCAACATGGAGTGTATGTAACTTAAGAAAGGTATTTGAAAAACTTGTTGATCAAGTTTAAAATGGATGATTGCAGGGTAGCACCTACTCCAATGGAAGTGAATCACAAATTGAGCAGATGCAGTTGGAGTATTATCTCAATTCATGCATTGTCCTAGGAAAGAACATTGGATTGCAGGTCAAAGAGTGTTGAGGTACATTAAGGGTACACTCAAAGAGGGTTTGTATTATGGTTTTACATCAGATACAAACATCAAGATTTATAGTGATACAGATTGGGCAGGTAATCTTGATGATAGGAGATCAACTTATGGATACTTGTGTTATGTGGGAGATAAGTTAATTTCATGGTGTTCAAAGAAGCAACACACAGTTGCTTTATCATCTACAGAAGCAGAGTATAAAGGTATGGTGGAAGCTGCAAAGGAAGTAATATGGCTCAAGACTCTCATGAAGAGTTTTGATATTACTCAGAGTATACCCACTATTCATGGAGATAACATGAGTTCATTGTATTTAGCTGCTAATCCTGTTTTTCATGCCAAGACTAAACACATTGAGATTTAGTATCACTTTCTAAGAGAGAAGGTGATGGATAAAGAGATTGAAGTCATACATACTTCAACAAAAGATTAGATAGCTGATATGCTAACCAAAAGCTTGGATGGGCCAAAGCTACAGAGATTCAAAGACATGGCAGGTATAAAGAAGGTAGAGAAAACCTCAATTGATGATTGAGGGGGAGCTGTTGGTGCAGGGCAACAACAATTGATGTTTTGATGAAGAATTGGAGCCAAGGACAAAAGAAAAGATCAAGTTATGAAGCTTGAAGGAAGTGCATATCTAGAAGATGAAGATGTGTACACATATGTACATTAATTCAGAGATAGTTCACTTATACTTTTGTATAGTCAAGAGCTTGTAAATATTTGCCTATTTATACAAGGAAAAATGTCGGGGCAAATATGAGAGATTATGTGAGAACAAGTTTAGATGAGAATTAGATGTCATTAGACACTCTAGAAGTGAGTAGAATCTCTCTCATCACTCAGATGTAAATTTTCTCAGAAATGAAAAATATTGCGCCTGATCTTTCTGAGTATTCTCCTTCTGTGTTGAATCTTTTGTGAAATGCTTTGTAAAAGTCTAAGTCTATAGTTGATTGACCTCTGTAAAAATTTTCAGCTTCTAATTGTGATCAGGCTGAGAGAATTGAGTATAGGATCATTTACATGTGTAATTGGAAACAAGAGAAGTTGCAGGAGGCGCAAAATTTGATGCTAATGTTTTGGTCAGTTCTTCTTCCACAGTGTAAAGTTTTGAGCAAGCAAGCACTCAATCTTTAAGTTGGAAGGTAAGCTACCTATGGCTAAAAGCATTTGCATGAACGGATTCTAGATTAAGAGAACCAAGTGTTAGAAGTTACAAGTGTCTGAATCGATTTCTCAAAAGAACAATTTTTGACATAGTGACTTGTTAAGTTTATTTCTCAAGATCTACTAAGTCTTTTGAAATGATTTAACTTGGAGAAGATGTGCAAACTATAGGCGACACCTTGCACAAAGTTTTATAAAAAACTTTACACATTTGATAAGTCAATGAGAGAGATATGTGCAACAGACTTTCTGTAGAATCATATTCTTCACAGTTTATCCAAAATCTTTATAATTGATCATTAATCCTCAAAATTGGTGAATGATTTGAGTTACTCTTGATAAAGAGGTGCTCTAATTTCAAGAGTAGCTTGTTCTTTTGGAGATTAATCCTCTCCATCATTGCACTCAAGCTTCCAATAGAGGAGGGATTGACACCTGTCAATGCACACATAGATTCAATGGGACCTTGTGACACCTTGATTGCTTTGCTTAGAACTCCTCTGCACACACACTAAGCCACACTTCTTGCACACTTTCTCTCACTCTTCCTTCTCTGCATCGCACATTGACTGAATGTCTCTTGATCTCCTCTCTCCTAGTGTAGACTATGCTCACCTTCCTTATTTAACCAAGAATAATGCATGCGAGTTGAGTGTCGGTTCATGTACGTACGCTCCCAATTGATAGAGTATCTTGGTGTTTACTTTTATGTCCTAAGATTGTCTCAAAATGTGCACAACCAATGACTCCCTCTTTTGTCCTATAGTGACTTTAGGACTAAAACAAAATTTTAAATGGGGGGCCATACTTTCACTTTTACGTACCACTTACACTTCACATACCTTTACTTTTGCCTTCATTTCTTCAATATGCGTATCTACAGAAGGGTTCACATAAACCTTCCAAACACCTTTAAAACCCTTAAAACTTATAGAAAGACCACTGCAACCTGCATCCACTTTCTGCAAAACACAACCATTGTGAACAAATTGATTGTGCACTACCTGTGCACCTTGAAAACTAAATTTTGAACCCTTTGACCTTGACCATGTTGACTTTTGACCACTTTTACTTTGATTGTTTTGACTTTGACCATGTTGAATCTGATGGGTTCAATATGCAATTTATGAGAAGCTCAAATTGAACCATGTTTTGAGAAGGATGAATGCCGCATTTTACCCAAAATATAGCCCTCAAAAACATGTTTACAAGGCTCCTCAAGTTTTGGCAGAGAGGACACCATTTCAGATTTCTACAGGTGTAGCAAACTAGTAAAATTCAAATGAACAAAGGGTGCATGCCAAAGCTTTGCATCTGAGATAGATTGAGAATCTTGAACTACAGATGCTGAATCATTCACACATTTGACATAGTGTGTGAGCTTATACAACCCACGACATAAAATGCCAAAAACAATAATAACATTTCCATTTGAGAGATCATTAATTGTACATATGTCATCAATACGTTTAACAACCAAGCCAATCTTGGCTAATGCTAAAACTGACAATTTTTTTTCTTAATATGTGTTACATACAAAGCATGTGAGAATGGGAAAGAACTACCATAATTAGTAGTCAAAATGATCTTACCAAGTCCCATTACATGATAAGAGGAGTTGTTAGTGCATGTGACATTATTCCCTATATGGTCAGACTCAAGTGAACTGAAGAAATTATGCTATGAGGTAATATGTTTGGTTATCCCACTATCAAAGTACCAGACATCTGATTCTATTGTAGTCATATAGTGCTCATGAGTAGACGGGTCATAGTTGCATAGAGAAGCAAATGCTCATTCTTCATTTTGAACAAGATTAGAAGATTCTGTTTTAGGTGTACATGCCTTTGCAATAACCATTCCAGCTTCTTTCTTCTTTGCTACTTTGAAACAAATTTTGGACAACCCTTTTTGGCATGATCATTTCCCTTACAATATTTGCAATCTCCTTTTTAATTTTCTTCTCATAGTTTTCTTCCTTCTTCAACTATGTAACATTACCAAATTTCTGTTTACTAGTAGACGAGCTCCATTACCTTTGCCATTCAGACTAGCTAGGAAAGCTTGATCTGCAACATGCATAATGGACATGTTTTGTCTATATTGATCTTCGTGCAAAAAAATAGAGACTAAATCCTCAAATTTCAAGGCATTTGGATCACCTTTCATCATCAATCAAAGAGAAGAATCAAAACTCTGATATGGATCTAGAAGATAATTAAGAATGGTCTACACAAGTGAAGTATCTAGCAAGACTTCATCAACACAAACTAACTGGTCCTTCAAATCTTTGATCTTTGCCAAAAACTCTCCTTCATTCATATGATCACTCTCTAAATTGTTTGAAAGATAAGCAACATGAGCATTATTTCTTATCTAGTATGAAGTGGTAAGTGTATCCCAAGCGTCCTTTTGCTATTTTGCAAGAGCAAATGTGAGGGATAAGGACACATTTGATAGATAAAGCTATCAATGCATGTTCTTGAGCATCTCTACCATCCCAATGAAGTTGACCTACAATAGGTGCAACAAGAACTGTAGCATGAACAAGAATTTGAAGATCGTATCTTCAATGCTATCTACGACACCTTCAATAACTATATTTGTAGGTGTAGTAGGATATTTTTCAACACCCTGCATAATATTCCACAACCCTTTTGCTACCAATACATGAAACATCATATATGCCCAAAATGGGTAATTAGTACCATCCAACCTATCCTCAACAACCAACATATAAAATACATCTTTGCTTTCAGCCATGACCACTGACTAAATACCCTAATGATTTGGAGCTACTAATTAATAATAACATAAATAATAATAATAATAATAATAGTAAAAATAGAGAGAATATTAGATCAGAAAGAGATATTAGCCAAACTAATGATACTTGGTCTAGTGATTTTAATCACTCCTCAAAGTTTGATGCAAAAAAATGACTGTATCTCAAAAAGTTGAACAGAATCACCTTGTTGAGCTCTGCTAAACTTGTAGTAGACTTAGATATGCTTGTATTGGCAAACTTAAACCTATATATATGTTTGGCACAAAAGGAAAAAATTACATGCACAAGCACTATGATAGTGCATTCGAAGGCCAAAAGGAGCTCATATCAAAATTTTGAGGCCATACAACAAAGTTGTTTTGAACTCCTAACCACCCTGAATATGTCAGGGGAGCACTAGACTATGCCCTCCAACTAGACTACACAAGATTTGGGAATTATAATTTTCATTACAAGATCACCCACACAGGGGAAATAATACAAGAATATCGAACTATTACAAGAATCCCCATAACTCGAGGGTGATAGGTATGGATAGCTTGACTAGAGATGATATAGGAGATCCCATAACTCAAGACTATACAATAACCACCCCCAAAACTTTACTATCCACCAAGACTAATAAACTTGCAACAAAACATGTATAGATATTAGTAAGAGGAACATACTACCAAGTATGAACTATGTTACCCTTATCATTTTGGTTAAAGAAGAATAAAGGTTAGGAAGGGTTCTTGGATGGGATAACTTAGAATAAACCTAAGTTTCTATGTTTCTCCTTTTTGTCTGATTCTCAGATTGACAAATCACTCATATAAGATATCATCACCGATTCCAAGAAATTATGAGTCTCAAATTTATTAATCCCTTCCTATGGGCACTCACAAAAAAAATATTAGAACACACCAAACACTCCATTCTCTCCGAATTACATGCAATACTTTCTTACTGGAATAAGAGACAAGTACTTCTACAAAATTATATTTCTTATTGAATATAAACATAAACTTCTGCACAATTACTTTACTGAAGGGTAGACAACATTAAACAATACTTCTCATTGACAAACTTCATTACCAAGTCAAATACATATTGCATAGATTATAAGAAAAAAGAGAAAAGAGAGTGGAATCAACACCAAATTACAAGGAACTTTGTGCTCAAAGCACCACTCACACAAGACTTGACGGGATCATGGATTGGATTGTCTTTGTCTCTCTCTAGTGTTCCTCGTACATACTTCTATTCATTAACTGAAAATTTACATATACAATCACAACCTTTTTGGTCAGTGAGTATTCACAAAATTTACAAAAAGAACAGAAATATAAATCTTTTATAGAACAAATTCCAAATTTTTTTGCAGCTACTTAGCTATGTAATTGTCATTGTACGTGTAAGTCTTGTGTTTTGTTTGCTTGGACTCTAGAGTCATGGGGATCTTATGAGAGAAAATATCTGGATCCACTCCTTTCAAATCCTTGTAGTTCTAGGCGAACACATCTCTATATTCTCCGAGCAACTCAATCAACTCTTGTTCTTGTTCTTCACTCAAATCATGTCTTATGTATGTGCAACTCTCTTCTCCTTCTTTGATTGTCACTACAATTTTCTTAGTTTGTTCTTTATTATTGTAAGCTTTGTGAAGAGGCGATGGGTAATGCCCATAGATAAGTTGGTGCTACAACAAATGTGATCTACACTAGCCAATATAACTCCAAGGATGCTTAGTAGACTTCCTTAGCTTCCCAAAGGTGCATAAGGAACCATCAAGTCCTTTTGAATATCATTCTCAAATATTTTCATCAAAACAAAAAACTTCTATTTGCAAGGAATGTGAAGAACCTTCTATTTTGGGATGCGAAGGCCTCAATGTTATGCATAGAGGTCACAACCTCATACAAATTGACCAAAGATATTTTGCACACATATAAGTGAAGTGTATATCTAAATAAAGCAAGTTATTTGATGATTTTATCTGCATCATACGAGGAGAAATAAATCTAGAAATTCTGGGGGGTCACCCGGACTTTTCAGGTTCTAGAAGATGTGCAGACATAGCCAACTTCTGAGATTCATATCTCAAGATTTACCAAAACAAAATTGATGAAACGTGATATCTAAATACTAGAATTTTCATGATATCTATCCCAAGTCAAAGTATAGGAAATGGATGCTTATACGCAGAGGAATTGACTAAACAAGTTCACTGTGAACATGAAAGTATTGAAGTTGAATGCAGAGAAGAAGTTATCCAATGAGGTGTACACAAATATGAATAATACTGCACATATGATACAGAAGGAGTATAGAGGGCCACACCTAGAGGCTGTAAGCTCAATGTAGACTTGATGTTGTAGCTCAATCTCACTCCGATCTGCTACTCTGCCCACGACTAAGAGGTATGAGTATTTATACTCAGATTTGAATTTGAACTTGGTAGATAGCTAACCGAAAAGTGATCCTACATTTGGGGATGATTTTAATTAGATTCCAACTACTAGATTCATGGAATGGGCTTCATAATATCACGAGATTCTTTCATCTCACTTCAACTTTTACATTTATCCAAAGGTAAATACAATGAATATCAACAAGCATGAGTTCACATGTAAGTCTCTATATGTAGAGAAATATATGTATGTAGTCCTCAAGGCTTTAGCGAAAAATCTTAGGTTTACTAATGCACCAATAGATCCCCCTCAAGCCTAAGAAGCTTGATTCTTCTATCCTTTAAGATTTCTTGAAGTCCAATCAATGATTTGAATCTGTTTAACTTGCTTCCATCCAATGCTCTTATCATCATATCTGCACATTGTTGAGTTGTTGATACATATGAAAGTTGAATCTCCTTGCTTATAATATTTTCTTTGACATGATGATAATGAACTTCTATGTGTTTAGTATTGGCATGATAGATTGGGTTAGCAGGAAGACGTAAAGAACTAATATTATCTCCAAAGATGTGTGGAGTGGAATTCTTTAGTCCCAAATCAAAGTATAGGGTTTTAATCCACATTGCTTCCTCTGTAGCATTTGCAAGTCCTCTATACTCAGCGTGCAACTATGGGTGGTTTCTTTGAGGAACATGAAATCAACTTTGTACCTACAAAAGAAAGATATCGAGAGTTGCTTCTCCTGTCATCTTTAGAGCTTGCCCAATATGCATCAGAGAAGAGTTTTACATCTGTATCAAATTTGTATGGAAAGTATAGTCCTTCATTGATTGTGCCCTTCAAATACTTGAGAATTCTCTTGGTTGCTTCCATATGAGGTTTCCTTGGAGTATGCATGAACTGACTCAACACGCTTACTCCATAGTAGATATCTACTCTAGTTAGTGTAGCATAGTTTAAGCTTCCAACCAGACTCTGATAGCTAATCACATCTTCAATTGAATCCCCTTCATGAGCACTCAACTTTAGATTTGCCTCCTTAGGAGTATATGCAACTTTTGTATTCTCCATTTTGAACTTGGAAAGCATATCCTTAATGTATTTCCGCTATGTGAGAAACATACCTTCCTTTGTATATACTACTTCCAATCCTAGGAAGTATGTGATCACTGAGCTTGAATTCTCCCTTCATTTGAGCGTTGAACTTTTTAATTCCTTCTACGTCATTACATGTAATAATTATACCATCAACATATACACATATTTATATGAACTCTGATTGGTTCCTCATAATGAAGAGGGAAGGATATGCCTTGCTTAGATTGAAAACTTTATCCTGCAAGTAAGTAACACGTCTATGATTCCAAGCTCTAAGAGCTTGCTTCAAGCCATATAAGGCTTTCCTCAGCCTAAACACATATCTTGGATATGATTGATCTTCATAACCTGGAGGTTAAGCCATGTATACCTCTTCTGATATCCATCCATTCAGAAAAGAATTTTCGCCATCCATTTGATAAATCTTCCAATTCTTGGAAGATACAACACTCATTAGTACTCTAATTGTAGGCATCTTTGCAATAGGTGAAAATCTTTCTTCAAAATCAATACCTTGCATTTATGCATATCCTTTGGTGACTAAATTTACTTTGTACCTATTGATTGAACCATCATACATCTTGAACCTATGACTTTCATAGATGAGGTCTTGGGTACCAATTCCTAAGTTTGATTCTCTTGTAGAGCTTCTATCTCCTCTTCCATGGCATTCTTCCATTCAAGCTTCTTCTTTGTTTTTTCATAAGTTGAAGGCTCTTCAGAGTTTGAGTCCTATGCTAGATATATTGAATGTTTAGTGACCAATGATGTATCATATCCATACCTTTCTGGCTTGCTTTTCTCTCTAGTTGATCTTCTTATGGTTTGTTGAGAAGATTCTACTAGATCTCTCAACTCTTGCAGTTTGGCATTGCCTTTAGAGTTCCAAGAATTGATTTCCCTTTTTGGAGTCTTCTGGTCATCATCGATGCTTCAAGTGTATGGTAAATGCACATTGTAAATGAGTTGATACATAAGATAGTTGAATCTCCTTGCTAAGCAATTTCTCCCTTACATAATGATAGTGCACTTCAATGTGCTTAGTCCTTGCATGATATACATGATTAGCAACCAAATGAAGTGAACTAGTGTTGTCTCCATAGATTATTGGAGTGTAAGACTGTATCTCCAAATCTGCATATAGTTGTTTAAGCCACATAGCTTCCTGAGTTGCATTTGCCAAACCTGTATATTTTGCTTTTGTGGAAGATAAGGCCATAGTTGGTTGCTTCTTAGATGACCATGATATGAGCTTTGAACCTGCAAAGGATAGGTACCATGAAGTGCTCCTCCTATCATCCTTGGAGCCAGCCCAATCTGCATCAGAATACATCTTTATATCTATGTCAGAAGTGAAGGGATAGAACAACCCTTCATTCATTGTACCCTTTCGATACTACCAAACATCTCACCTTTAGCAATCCTTTTGAAGACTTGTTGAGGGTCTTCCACATATGCTCCATGCTTAGTGAATCTAATCTGTAAGCCTTTCTCAACAATTTATCCAACACTAATTAGGTTTTTGGTTATGGTTGGCACATACAAAACCTTGCTCAAGAGGTTCATGTTACCATCAGAGGTTTTGACATTTCCAATTTGCTTGACTGAATGTTTAGTATCATCACCTATCTATACTTCATGCTTCCTTTTGGGTTCTTCAAGATCAGATAATAAAGCTAGATTTCTAGCCACATGATTGGAACAACCTGAATCAATATAGAAAAGATGATGATCATCTTTACCTTGCCTGGATGTGATATTCATAATGAGTAGAGAATCTTCTTGGTCTTCTGTATAGTTGTTGTAATCTCTTCTTCCTCTGAAACCTCCTTGATAATTGTTGTTGTTGTAGCCTTGATTGTAGTTATGTTTATAGTTGCCTCCTCCATTGTTGTACCTGCCTCTGGATTGTCCATAGCTACCTCTATGGAAACCTCTTCCTCTTTGATTCCTTGTCTTTTTGAAGCATTCTTCTGTGGTGTGGTTGGTAAGAACACAATTGTTGCAAGGTGAATTGTTGTAGGATCTCCCCTTGCCTTGCTTTCCTCCTCTACCCCTTCCTCTAGCACCTCTTCCTCTTGCTGCATAACTAGCTTTAGAGGTACTAGCCTCTTCTTCATTCTTCTTGCTTTTACCTTTATCCTTAGCTTTATTATTATCTATATAAACGGCAGAATATTGATTACCTCTAGAGTTGTCACCATTCTTGTTGAGTTTTGTCTCATGGGTGAAGAGTTTCCCCATCAAGGTGTTGAGGTCAAGTATTTGCATATCCATGTAGAGGTCCATGGCTGTGGTGAATGACTCCCACTTTTCATCAGCTTTGATACCATTAATGATCTTCCTTACCATGTGTTCTTCTTCTATCTCCTCTCCAATGCTTGCAAGCTGGTCAGCCACATCTTTGATCTTAGTTACATAATCAACCAGTCCTTGCTTTGGTTGTTTCTTTAGAGTTGTAAATTTCATCCATAACCGATTCTTCCTAGCTCTTGTGTTTGAGGAGAAATATGATGAGACTACTTCCCAAGTCTCTTGGGAGGTCTTGCAATTCCTAATGTGTGGTAACAAGAAATTAGAGATTGAGTTTAGTAGATATGACCTGGCAAGAGTATCCTTTGCACACCATGTGGTCAATCGTTCTTGCTATTCCCTTGTAGGTTGATGCTTGCTCCTGAAGATTGGCATTTCTTCATCTCTTGAGATGTATCCATATAGACTTCTCCCTTGAAGGTAGGCTTGCATCCTTAGTGACCATGCTGAGTAGTTTTTTCTATCCAATTTGTCAATGAAGGATGGAAATCCATCTCCCATCTTGCATGTTGTTGCTCTGATACCACTGTTGGAGGAGATGGTGGATAGTCTTCAAAGATGAAGTGGTGTTGCTTGATCTTGCTTCACACCTACTAAGAATGATTGATGGAGAGTATAGTGGGCCTCTTTAGCATGATAACGATCATAAATAATCATATATGTTTCTTGGAACATGATCCGCTAATCAATGGATCAAAATAGATAGGTAGGAGTTGATCCAAGAATAAAAAACTTGCTATTTTTGTTCCTACACGTGTTCAATGTTTTGAACATTTCTCTAAGCACAACAGCAATTGGCTCAATTCCTTCCGAGAAACTCTAATTAGCTTAGTAAGCTATCAATCATGAGTTATTTCATAAAAAATGATGGACTACACACAGAGAAAAATGTTTAGCAAATCATAAGTCCATCCCGACAATTTTGGGGTTCAACAATCAACAGACCAGTAAGCAAAGGTGAGTTAATATCTCAGGATCCAGAGAAATAATGCAAATGAGACTTTGTAGACATGTACTAGAAAGTATGCTGAATCTAACATGCTTTAAATCATGACAATATTAAAAATGATCAATCATGCACTAAGAGCAAGCTCTAAGAAGATCACTATTATGATGGAGTTATAACAAAGAGGTGAAAATGAGAATGTAATGATCATATATGTATTAAATCATATACAAATACAATGTCATTTGCAATCATACATTTCTCAATGTGTGAGAGGTGAATGAGCTATGAGATAAGCTCTCACTTTGCAATGAATCTCCCTCAAAATGATGTCATGGGCTCGACATACACGGGGGTCTTTTTGATCCTCTTCTTATAGTTGTACTTGGAGCCAAAAGTTTGAACTCAAATGCAAAGATCTACCTAAAAGTGAATCCTAAAGTACAAGATAGATTCCTTCATCACTCAACAACCAAATGAGTCGTGATTTAGAGCTTCCTAACTCCTCAAGGATGTGAACCACTTTTACAAAGGTAAATGTGAAGGACTTTTACAAGAGGTTGATCATATGAAGCCTTGTATGAGTTATGTCAATAAATCAAGTATGAGCTAATTAACCAAGTATGTGGGCTTGGTTTTAATTGCACCAACAGATGCCAACACGAATTCCCACTGGATAGTTTTATAAGTGATTTCAGTACAAGCATTCTCTGGTGCAGCAGCCTTTTTTATTTGCTCTTCTAATACTAAACTTATTTTTATCATGGCATCATTCTTCTCACCTAACTCCCATCTCAAAGCTTCCGATTCAGTATATTTCTCTTGCAATTGTTGCTTCAATTGGAACTCCTATGCTCTAAATCTCATAATTTCCTCTTGGAGAGGAGTTATATCTGCTTTGCCATCTCTAATTTAACTTGAAAATCCTTTTGCATATGTTGTTTCTTTTCTTCCATATTGGTTTGGATTTGACATGTAGCCTATATCAAATATTGGACTAGTTTTGCAATATCGACTAATGAAAAATGGGGGTCAATCCCCAATTGAAGGAAGGAGCCTGTTGGCATAAATGGTGCCATTGATGAATAGAGTACTAAGCCTTCATTAGTAGGTTGGTTAAAGATGATTGGTGGAGGTGAGTATTTAGGGGAATTCGGTAGATTCAATTCCTTAGGCTCATCATTAATAGGGTCAGCCTCTGATGATATAATTGGACCTGATGGCACAGTTGGAATCACATGTTGAAGGAGGGTGGAGGGCTCTACGGTTAAGGAGATTTCCTTCCCTTTGATCATAAAAACTTTTGTGGCCTTTCCTAGGACTGGATGTTCTACCAATCGAGTAATAATATCATTGAGCAATGAGTAAAGTACCTTCTTTAGTGGAGAACTTATAAGGACTTTGGGGAGCACATCATTGCCCATCGATGACGAGCTGGGGGCCAGATCGACAACATCAGTAATCTTAACTGCACCATCGGCATCAAATGTAGAAATAACTTCATCTACTTCTACTACCATTGGAGCCACCTTTGGCATGACCGGGATTCTAGTATCAGCTTGAGCAGAAGAAGAACTAGAAGCCGTAGTGGTTGCGAGAGCAACACACCTCTTCTTCCTCATCATTGCCCATATGTGAAGAGACTACAAAAGTGGGAATAATAGGAGCTATGGAAGCAAGAACCTCAGAAGGCGGATCAGGAAGAAGTAGGGAGAATATGTGGTGCAATCTTGTTTGTGGGAATTCTCCTTTAGATAACTACTTCATTGCCACCTGACATTCCTTGTGAATGCGATGGAGGTAGAACAATGCCCAATTGACTGGTTCACGAGCTGCCATATCAATTATCGAATACATCGGCCTAGATATACAATATGCATGTTTTTGGAGATTAATGGTTACGAGGAGGAACTACAAAGCATGACACTTGGGATGTGGTCGACACATGATGGCATACTCATTCAAGGATTTTCGGGGGAAGAGTGCATTCATTGTGGAAATGGGCAATGGGGTGACCTTAATACGGCCAACATTCGGAAGGCAGAGTTGAGAAACACTGGTGTCGACTGTGATATATGTCATAAAATAGGATTTGGCTATGGTCCGTGAGGTGACAGACAAGGGGCAATCCACAATAGCTCAGACTATGGTCATGGACAAAGGATGAGACATCATTGTGTGCCATAGCTGTTGTGAAAATTGCAACAACCTATGCACACAAAAATACTAAGCTAGGTTAGGAGCCATAGCATCACCGAACCTAGTGAGGTGAGGCAAAGCTTCCATGGTCGCATGAAAGTAGAAGGTCACGGAGAATGCAGGGTTTCTAGAGAGTACACAGAGAGAGCAATAGAACACATACACAGTAATTTACCATAAAAACAGTAAGTAAAACACGAAGAGATAAATAGAGAGGGGAACAAGGAAGATGAATCTAGATAGTTCAAATGAATACAGATCATTTTCAATATGGTCTTGATCCATCCATCATGGATATCTTTAAACCATACCGAGTTAGATGTGAGAATACTCTAAGTAGTTCATGTGCATCTACTTTTTTTGATACATCTTTGTCAAAAGCTAATTCTAAAGCATATTTGAACTTGTAAATCCCATTATTAGTGGGATAACTATTGAAATCTATATATTTCAAGAGTTGTAACAAGAGTATCGAAACTATAAATGTCTCCTGACTCTTATAAAAAGGTGGAGGACTAATGGATATACATTTAGGTGCAATCCACTAGTACTTTCAAATCCCCTCATTTCTAGCTGATATTTCTAAATTAGGTAGCTTCAGAAAACATTTTTTGTTGTTAAATATATCACTCTAACAAAATTGCATAATCCGATATAAGCATGTTGATCTTCAAAATGCAACAAGATGTTTCCTGGATGGAGATCATTGTGGATATATTACAAGTGTGTAAAAATGATACTATTTGTAATAATCCATTGATCAGCTCCCGAATGTTTGTCTTCACAGTTGTTATGTCTCCTTCTATGTCTTTCATACCTCTGCTTCGTGGTACGTTTAGGTAATCCTTCTTCATTCTTTCCAACCACATGTCTAATGTATCACCATTCCAAAATTTGAAAATAAGGCACGGGTTTTTGCTATGGTGCCTAGCTAATCCAAGTGGACTAATAATTCCATTGCGCGTAACAGATAAAACTGTGGCTTCATTCTCTCGTGTTTGTATGTTAGCACCATGTAATTTGAATAACTTGGCAACAAATACTTCATTAATGAATCTCGAGTGGGATATTTTGACTTTATGGATCATTCCATATTGTCCTTCCCCCACGAGAGTTGCATATTCAAAAAGAATAGAGGAATATGGGAGCAAACAAAGATTGTTTGATGTTTGATCTCCCATATTCACATATTTATCTCTTATATTTGGATCTACCGATGGCCTCACAAGGTGTTCAATCCTGTCCAATTTTAATCCCTTTCCTCTCTTCATTGTCTAATAATGCAAACCGATAAATTTAATTTTATCAATGAATCCAGGCATTGTGGTGGTATCCAATGCCAATGACTCTGCTACTTTGATGGTCTATCCAAAGATACCTGTAAGCTCTTTCGACGTTTGCTCATCTAATTCCTGTGCTTCACTTGACACACTGCCAAATTTATCTTCAATATTAATATATATGCTATTCTAGATAATTCCACAATGAAATCTTTGTAATTAGATGTGTCCATGGCTAGAGTGATTTGATCTTCTCTCATTCCATGCATGTAGGAGCACACAAATTCTTCCAAAAATTTTCGCTCGTGCTTGTTTATTTTACCTGCCATCTGTGCAAAAATAAAAAATAGACTATCAAACAATCAGAATAGATATTAAAAATTTAAACAAAAATCTAATTCATAAAAGCAATAATATAAAAGTATGTCTCAGAAATAAAATGATAGATACTCAAATACATTTTAAGTACATATATAAATATATACATCAGTAAGTGTATGGATAAATAAATCAATAGTATGTGTACAAAAAATGATAGACATATGGATAGTTAAATAAGTAGATTTATAATTAAATAGAAAGTGTAGTTATAATCTTGAAGTGAATCTATGTAACTATTAAGAATGTAAGAGTCAAAGAATCAAACATTCATAATAGTTCATATACATTCACTATATTATGTATGATTCTTGTCGCATGACTATATATAACTATTGTGATAGTAAGATTCAAAGAATCACACAATCACAATAGTCTCTATACATCTTGTGACCTACACTAAGTATTCTCATCAGAATCTAAGTGACTATTTTGAGAGTAAGAGTCAAAGAATCAGACAATCACAATAGTCCCTATACACTCTCTATACTATTGAGAGAGTAGGAATCAAGGTGGCAATTCAAAAAATCTCAATAGATCAATTGTTGAGTCCTATACTACTGCGAGAGTAAGAATCGATGTAGTGAGTCAGAAAATCATAGTAGTGGTTTATTTTATTTTATTTTTTATCAATGTATACGAGTAAGAAAGGCTTTTGTGAGTCGAACATGTATACAATTGATGATTAAAAGACATAAAACTAATTATATAAATAAAAATCAGGCATATGTAAGAGATGCATATGCGAATCATACAATATGCATGATACAATGAACAAAACAATAAAAGAAGCAATAAATAAAAATAAAATCAATACCTCAATGATACGGTGAAGGAAGCTCTCTATGAAAGAACTGGTAGGCTTAGAACTCTCTAGAGTAAGAATCAAGCATGCGCGGAATGAATTTTTCGATCGAATGTAAAATTATATATATTTTTTGGTAGGAATCGCTTTTTGATTGCAAGCACTTTAGATCGAAATGCTTTTCGATCGAAATATGTTTTGATATAAAGCCTTTTGATTGAAGGTTTATCCATGTCCATTTTTTTCGGTGTTCATCTTGGTAACCACAAATAAAATGAACATATTCGATATTTTTTTATTATTGGATCGAATAAATGCAACCACACACACATATATATATATATATATATATATATATATATATATATATATATATATATATATATATATATATATATATATATATATATATATATATATATATATATATATATATATATATATTCAAAGTACCCCTAAGCCCATTATTCAGAAAGGCAATATGGATGAAGTTTGGACCCATTGATCGGACTCCACAAAAATTCACCACTCAAGGTAGTGAACAAAAATGTGGTGGGACCAATTTCAGAATGGATCTAGTTGACGGTCCCAAACCATCACAACCGTCTGAAGCATCACGACGGTCCCACATGATCATGATAGCCTAGACCATCATGATAGCCTAGACCATCATGATGGTCCCACATCATAATGACAACCCTTACCATCATGATGTTCCCACACCATCATGACAAACCAGACCATTGCAATAGTCCTAGACGATTGTGACCATCCAAGACATCCCAATGGTCCTAGACTATTGCGATAGGCTCATACCATCACAATAGAGCACCTATTTGGAAAAATCAAGGTTAGAAAGCTTTTGTCCAAATATTCATATTTTTTGAAATATTTTGGGTGTTTTTAGGGCTTCTAGACGTGGACGCTTGTAGCACAAAGAATCAAGATGAGAAGCGATGCTTAGGAGAATCTTTGGGCAATCAAGAGCATAAAAAGAGGCAAAAAAAGAGCAAGCTATAAGGTTGAAAATTCATTAAATATCCTTTGTCAATTTGAGCTTAGGCTAGCACATAGATCTAGTATTTGAGCATAGGGTAAAACTAAGAACAAAAATCCAAGAGATTTAAAGAACCCAAGTCCAAGAGATTTAAAGAACCCAAGTATAAGGCTTTAATTTATCACAACTTCGATAAAACCAAGGGAAAGAACCTGAATCCATGCCATGAAACTAAGTGAAACAATGAAAAGATAATCCTTATGACCATATTTGGAGGAAAGATAAATAGAAAAGGGACTAAAAGAAGCCTATAATTGGTGCTCAAAAGAACATTTCAATGTGTGTGTACTTCAATAAGGGTGGGATAACATATGGAATCAAAACTTATGAACCTTAGCTCTATAAGATATATACACAGAGCTAATTAAAAAAAGCAAATCATTTGAGGCTAGTTTTTATCATAATACTAGGTCGTGGGCTCAACAATTGAGTGACTACCCCTACGTAGCGAGCTCTGACACTAGTGAGTCAGAGATGTTATTTAGCATGGAGAAACATATAGGGAGAACATGACTTGCTTACTTACAAACACTAGAGGTTCCATATGAGACTCAACTTGAGTACATCTGAACCAACCATTTAGATGCTCGCGTCTACAAGGATGGTTTACAAAGGTCCATAGTACAACTTCGGAATCTAGAGCAACCCATCGGAATTGAGCACCCTATGTTCAAGCTCGAAGATGGGTTCTACATAGATAAGTAGGGAACCATGTACATGGTAATCAACTTACCTGAAAAGACAGATAAATTCAGATCCATTATATGTGAGCTTGACATAGGAGAGCTAGATCATTAGAACAAAGAACGAGAACCTAGAACTCCTAGAGGTAGTTCAGGCTTATCAAGGATTATCACACCAGATTCGATACCAAGATAACACAAGCATAGAGCTCTTTGTTAATAGAGAAACGGATGAAGCCTTTCGGAGGTTTAGACTTGAGAAACCTAGCAACAAAATGAGAATCACTATATATGAATTCAAGGATCTAGAGATCCCAATAAAGATCATCTACTTGGATGACACTTCGAAGAGGATATCATGGTCACATATCACAATAGACAAACATATACTTGGAGGGTGCACCAATTTTCCCTCCATGGAAGTCTACTAGCACTCATAGTCACACCAAAGAAGGACTTCTCATGTCCTAAGAAATCAAAAAGATAAATCCAAAGAGAGACCAAATCTGAGCTTCATGCACACCATAGGGAGGGAAAGACCAGGACTAGACTTAAAAAGAGTAGAACGGGAAAGACCTAGAGAACATAGACACCAAAGAGGCATGGATGACTTTCCCCTACCCAGACCAAGAGAACACCCTAGAACTTTGAGGCTGAGAAAGGTAGTGAAATCCATGAAGAGTTACTTCAACGGTATAGGTGACCCATACGTCCATGTAGGGAAATTCAAGAAAGTGTAGAGGGTTGAACAAGTTGAGGATCTGTTCACACAATACAATGATTTTGGATTAATATTGCCACTATTAGGTGGTTTCAATCCCTACATCAAGGTCAACTCAAGGATTTTAATCTATTGCTAGAAGCATCCATTATAGAAATCTCTAAGAGTGGAATCATACACAACACCATTATTAATTCATAGCTTTACACAGACACCCCAAGAAATATTGAGGTTAGCAGGACATAGATTTAGACAATACCTTGGGAGATGTCCTATCCTTGAGCTGCCTATTCAGGCTTTACAAGTTTTCTTGTTTCTAGATGTCTTCTTGAGTGCAAAACTATGATCATACATCTATCTTAAGGAGCCACGAACCATACAACAATGCATGAGAATGTGCATATATATTGAGGACAATTCAGGTGATGAGCTATAGCTCTCTAAAATCTACAAGGATTCAGATTGTTCAACCAACTTCACATATAAACCCCCAACCTCCATAGAGGAATTAGCAAAACAAGCGGCTCGAAAGTTAGGAGTGTTGAGTAGAAAAGATCCTATAATGGTTTCTATGAAGCGTTGCTATAATTGTGGGGCAGATCACATGGCAATCATGTGTCCCTTGTTAGCTCAAAATCTAGGGAGCTGGAATGCCCAATATTGTAGAATAGAGAGAAAATACACAAATCACATTGCCCTATATTATCCCTACAACAAGTAGGCATTTGGGAAAAACTACCCATAGCCTTACACATAGCTAAGTAGGTATCAAGTCCACTAGCAGCAACAACCTTACTATATGCCACTACATAACTACCAAACTCACTATCAAACACAACCAAGATCCCAACCAATGTTAGGATTTAAGTGATGAGGATTCAGAATCCATCATCATGGAACCCTTTTGCTCCTCAGAGGAGGAATATCTATACTTGGTAGAAGCTAAAACACATGACCAGGATGTGCACGATCGATTAGCTATGCTAATTAAGCCAACAAAAACTAATAATGAGAAGAAGATGGGCAAAAGAAGGTCCCCCACACAAGAAGAAGAACAAGAATCATTGTTTGAAGTGCTAAAAAACTTTAAGAAGTATGAAGTAGAGATAAAAAAATAATGGTAGAAATTCCTAAAAGAGAACCCTTATAAGAGAAACATATGATAACAAAGAAGAAATTAAGAAAATTGAAGATGGAGAAGAAAGGTGCACATACATAGGACATGATTTGAGTTAAGAAGAAGAACAAGAGTTGATCAAGTTTCTAAGAGAATACAGAGATGTGCTTGCTTGGAACTACCAAGATTTAAAAGGAATGGATCGAGATATTTGTTCTCATAGGATTACCATGACTTTTGAAGCTAAGCCAACCAAAGAGAAGCCTTACATGTACAATGATAATTATATAGCTAAGATAAAAGAAGAAATAGATCTATTGATTGAAGCTAGATTTATCTACAAAATAGAGAATACAAAATGGGAATCTCCCATTTTTGTAGTCCCCAAGAAGAATGGGAAGTTTCATGTTTGCATTAACTTGAAGAAAGTTAACACGATGACCATAGAAGATAGTTATCCACTTCCCATCACTAAGCACTTATTGGAACATGTAGCAGGAAAGGAAGTTTACAACTTGATTGATTTTTTGGCTATAACCAAGTAGCTATTGCCCCTGAGGAACAAAAAAAATAGAATGGGGCATCTTTTCATTTTATGTGATGCCATTTCACAAATGCACCAACTATTTTTCAAAGACTAATGTATCATGTTTTCAAGGACTCTTCCTACAAAAGAGTTTATAGGTCTATGTGGATGATTTGTATGCCCATTCTCACGTAAGACAAACACATATCCCAAAGCTTAGTAAAATATTTGATAAGTATAGAGAGTATCAAGTGTGCTTGAACCCAGAGGAATGTGTCTTCATGGTAAAAAATGCGGAAATTTTAGATCACATTATGTCAAAGAACGATATATCTATGGATGAGGATAAGGTGAAAGCAATAGCTGAGTTACCTATACCTAGAGAAATTAAGGAAGTACAAGCTTTCATGGGGCATTGTGGGTATTATCGATAATTTATCCACATGTACACTATTATTGCTAAGCCTCTATACAACCGTCTGATGAACTTTGAATGGACTGAAGAATGTGAGACTTCTTTTAATGAGTTGAAATGAGGATTGTGCTCAACCCCTATTTTGACAATGCTAGATTGGAATAAACCATTCCATGTTCATGTGGATGCTTCCAATTTTGCCATTGGATGCATGCTAGCACAACCTACAGATGAAGGGAACATAGATCTTCCAATAGCATATGGGAGTAGACAATTGAATGCTGCGGAATGGAATTACACTACCACTAAGAGAGAAGGCTTAGGCATGGTCTACCTAGTCAAAATGTTTAGATATTATTTTCTTGCACATAAGATTAAGTTCTTTACAGACCATCAAGATCTACTTTACTTAGTGAACAAGCCTTTCGATACGGGTCAATTAGTAAGATGGTTTCTCTTATTAATGGAATACGATTTTGAAGTGGTAGTGAGGAAAGGGAAGACTCACCTTCAAGCAGATCACCTTTTGTGACTTACATTAGGAGAATCCCTGCAAGGCATGTCAGAGGAGTTTCTTGATGCTTATCTATTGAATCTAGAAGTACTCTTTGACTTGGCTAAACATCGCATGCCTATTCTCACATTTGGACCTAAGAATCTAGTGGTCAAGATAAAGGAGAATGAAGTAGTTAAATCACAAAGACATCAGATACTTGTAAGAAGCATTTACAAGTAGAGTGATCAAGGAATTCAAGCTTGTTGTGTGGAAGAACAGGAGCATGATAAATGGTTGCAACTAGCATATGTAGGTGCATTAAAGAAAAATCACTCGAAACATAGGGCCCTACAAACATTGAACTCATTAGACATATATTTTCAAACAATGGAAGTAGATGTATAAAGGTTGATCAAGGAGTGTCAAACTTGTATTAGCACACCCCATGTTGAACATGCCACTTATTACTACATGTCTCTAGTACCTCATTGTAGTAGTCCTATAGTAGACTTCCTAAGGAAGAAAACATTTCCTCATGAAATGACATTAAGACGATGAAGAAGTCTAGAGAAGGAAGCTCAAGGCTATGCATTCATTGGACAAAATCTATATAGACATGGACAAGATGGATATATGAGATTATGTGTCCATGAGAAAGAATATTTGAGGATTTTAGAAAATGCATACCAAGGTGTTGCAAGAGGGCACTTTGGGAATGATCCAGTGATCAAAGCCATACTATTTTGAGGTCTATGGTGGCCCACTCTTCATGTGGATGCACATATGTATGTGAAGAGGTCATGTCAACAAAATCCATATGCAATTCACAAAGATGAGATGCCACTAAGACCCATGATGGGAGGACATGCATTCTCTAAATGGGGTATAAACTACCCATTAACCCCCCCTCCCCCAGCCAAAGGCTCTCATGAAGAATACATAATTGTAGCTATGTATTATCTAGAAAAATGGGTAGAAATGAAGGCCACGAGAAAGAACGACACTTTAATTTAGGGGAGAATCAACGAATTCAGATTCATCATGATCTTGAATCTCTTTGATAGGAGGTTCTTATCCATCTTTCCTCTCTTTTTTCCCATATTTCTTCTTTGAATTGATCCCATAAGTATTCTCACATTTCTCTTCACTTGAGGTAGCATCGAAATAATCTCCACTTGTTCATCAACTGGGTTCTCTACCACATCAACAATAGACTATTGTGCCAAAAATTCAATTGAATCTGGCACAACGCTAGTCTCAATGGGAAATTATTTTGGATCTCCTTGTTTGCTAGGTCCTGCATGACATATGTGTAGCTCATGGTCTATCACAAAACTGAGGATGGGCTTTTGAACTACAAGAACGCACATTTTTTTCCTAAGTAGGCTTGCTTCTTTGAGAATCTTTTGTGATAAGTCAATGAGTTGTTTGCACGTGCTAACTCTCTTTCTCTAATTGGGCATCGTGGTAAAATTGGTGATGTTTTTCCACATTAGGACCGCGTTTTATGTAAGCCTCATATGCTTTAAACATCATTTCTAAATCCTGACGAAGTGGATCTGTGAGCACATAACTTGCTTTCTTCTATCTAGAAGTTTCCTCATTCTTTAGTGCTACTAGTTTTGTTGAGATGTCTTAGTGCATGCATCTTGTAGCTGTTCTTTTAAGCTACCTACTTTCTTTTCCCATTTATGAGTAATATTTTCCTTCCGTCGTTTCCAATTCCAGTTTCTCTCCTTCTTTTTCTTTTATCTAGATGGATCTTGCTTGAAGGATTGGGAGGTGAAGCATCTTCTTCCTCATTGGTTTCCTCCACCTCTTGCTCTTTTTCATGAGCCTGTGGAACCACTTGAAGAGGCACTTGACCTTCAGAGTCACTAAAAGTTTCCATGATTTTTATCATTTTTAGTGGTATGTGTGCAATATTTTGAGTGTTATCAAGGTATTCTTTATTTAAGTGATTCATACTAACAAAATCCTTGAATCTTCCAAGTAAATTTTCTATAAGGTTTAGGGAACTCTTTGAGGAAGTGGTCATCGCTATATTTGTAGCATGGACCTATAGGAGTGGGTGTACCTTTCATGCATTGTTGTCTTTGGATTGTAGCTCCTTTCTCTACATAGTAGCTTCTTGCACCAGAATGATCAGTCTTTGAGGAAGTGGTCATCTGATGTATTTAGTTTGACAAAAAAATTTAGTTGGCCATTTAGCTCGTTGGGTCTTGCTCCTTCAAGAAATTGATGACGATGTTGTCCACCACCTAGGCTCTACTAATGTCATTGCTGATTTCTTCTCACAACTTGATTCGAGTGAAGCTCCCTTGGACTTCAATGATTCATGTACCTCCATTTGTAGTGTGCAACCCAACCCATCGTTGTTTTATTGGGAGCTTACTAATGCATATAATGATAGCTTGTTCCAATTTATCACTACTGGAATCCCACCAAAAACATCACCTCTAGTAGTCTAGAAGACAGTAGCTCAATATAGCAGATGATTTCGTATAATTATTGGACAACTCTATTATCAAGACCTTTCTAGTGCTTGGTTATGGTGTGTTCTCTGACATGTTCATTCAATCCTCATCTTGGCACACACTCATCCGATTGGTGGATATTTCTCTTTTGAGCTCACTCTCAGAAATTTTTTACAAAGTGGTCTGTCTTCACCTACAATGCACCATGAAATTTGTTAGTATGTCACTGTTTGTGATCCTTGATAACTGAATGGCCAACCTTTGCGCTCTCAATATTTCCCCCTACTTGTTATGCCACTTGAACCATTCTAGAAGTGGAGTTTAGATTTTATTAGACCTATTACTCTAGATAATATCTTGACTTAGAATCGTTAAATTTTTACATGTACCGATTATGCTAGACGTTGGATTGTGGCCTTGGCTATGAAGCATGCTATATCTATGTTGGTTTCAAAATTACTTACTTGAGAAATTTTCCCAAGGTTTGGTCATCCAATGGAAAATGTTTTAGAAAGGGGTTCCCATTCTTCTAATGAGCTTATTATTGCATTGAATACTATCTTTAATATTTTCCATAAGTTAAGTACAAATTACTACATGTGCACTAATGGATTAGCAAAAAGTACCATGCTGAAAAAAACTTATACAAGAATGTCTTGGATGTTGGGACCAATTGTTACACTCTACATTATGGGAATATCATACAACATATAAGGTCGCTACTAGTTTCACTCCTTTCAAACTTGCTTTTGGCATGGAAACTATTGCATCAATGGAATTGGTCATACACTCTAATTAGCTTATTAAGCTATGAATCATGAGTGATTTCATCAAAAATGGTGGACTACATGTAATGAAAGAAGTTTAGCAAGTCATAGCTCCATCCTGACATTCATGGGCTACTACATTTATCAGACCAGTGAGCAAAGATACATTAATATCTCACGATCCCGAAAAGTATTGTTAATGAAAATTTGTAGGAGTGTAATAGACAGTATGCTGAATCTAACATGCTTTAAAGCATGGCAAATGATCAACTACACATTGAGAACAAGCTATGAGAATATCACCATTTTAATGGAGTTATAACAGAGAAGTGGAATGAGAATGTAGTGATCATATATGTACTAAAACATGTAAACTACAATATCATTGGCAATCGTACATTGCTCAATGTGTGAGAGGTGAATGAGCTATGTTGTGAGCTCTCACTTTACAATAATTGTCTTCCAAAATGATCTCTCAAGGGCGAGATATACTCTTTTTTATCCTCTTTTATAGTCATGCCTGGAGCCAAAGTTTGAATTCAAATTCAAATTTCTACCTAATAGGTGAATCCTAAAGTATAGGATAGATTCTCTCATGAATCAACAACCAAGAGATTCGTGATTTTAGAGCTTCCTAACTCCACATGGTTGTAATCCACTTTTACAAGGATAAATATGAAGGATTTTTACAAGAGAATATTCATATGAAGTCTTGCATAGGTTATGTCAATAAATCAAGCATAAGTGAATCAACCAAGTATGTGGGCTTGGGTTTAATTGCACCAACAGCTCCCTCTCAAGCCTAACATGCTTGATCTTCATTGCCCCTTGATTTCCTGGAAACCAATCATCAGTTTGAACCTAATCATCTTTGTCCCATCCAATGACTTGGTGAGTATATCTGCACATTGTGAACGAGCTGAAACATAACATAGCTGAATATCCTTGCTAAGAAATTTCTCCCTTACATAATGATAGTGGACTTCAATGTGCTTAGTCCTTGCATGGTATATAGGATTAGTAGCCAAATGAAGTGAGCTAGTGTTATCTCCAAAGATTATTGGAGTGTAGGAATGTATCTCCAAATATGCATATAGTTGCTTAAGCCACATAGCTTCTTGAGTTGCATTAGCCAAACCTCTACATTCTGCTTCTGTGGAAGATAAGGCCACAATTGGTTGCTTCTTAGATGACCAAGATATAAGCTTTGAGCCTGCAAAATATTGGTACCCTGAAGTGCTCCTTTTATCATCCTTAGAGCCAACTCAATATGCATCAGAATACATCTTTTTATCTATGTCAGAGGTGAAGGGATAGAAAAACCCTTCATTCATTGTACCCTTTAGATACTTAAGCACCCTCTTTGTAGCTTCCAAATAAGGCTTCCTTGGGGCATGCATAAAGTGACTCAATGTACTCACTCCATAGGCAATGTCTACTCTTGTTAGAGTAGCATAGCTTAGACTTCCCACAAGTTGTTGATAACATGTAACATCATCAAGTAGTTCACCTTCAAGAGAACTCAATTTATGGTTGAGTTCCATAGGAGTTCCTGCAATTTTAGTGTTCTCCATTTTAAACTTTACCAACATATCATGTATGTACTTCCTTTGAGTGATATATATATACCAAAATCTGTATACACAAGCTCTAAGCCAAGAAAGTAGGTTAATAAACCAAGACCACTGATTTTAAATTCCTTCATTAATTGAGCCTTGACTTGCTTGATGCCATCAGTATCATTCCCTATAATAATGATGTCATCTACGTAGACACATAAGTAGATAACTTCTGATTTGTTCTTCTTAACAAACAAAGAAGAATCTGCCTTGCTTGCCACAAAGCCTTGGTCCTGCAAATAAGTCACAAGCCTATGGTTCCAAGCTCTAGGAGCTTGTTTGAGATCATGGAGTGCCTTCCTAAGCTTGCATACATAACCTATTTTATCTTCATCATCAAAACCTAGTGGTTGTGCCATATATACTTCTTCTGATATCCATCCATTTAAGAATGCATTCTTGACATCTAATTGATATAGACTCCAATTTTTTGAAGCAGCAAGACTTACCAAAACCTTGATTGTTGGCATCTTTGCCAGAGGTGAAAATTTTTCTTCATAGTCCACTCCATGAGTTTGGGCAAATCCTTTTGCCACTAACCTTGCCTTGCATCTATTTATAGAGCCATTAGAGTTTTTATTTTGTATATCCACCTGGATCCAATAACCTTCATGTCTGGCTTCTTGGGAACTAGATCCCAAGTATGATTTTCTTGTAATGCTTCCACTTCTTCCTGCATAGCTTCTCTCCATTATTTCTTCTTCTTATCCTCTTCAAATGAAGAGGGCTCCTCTGTGATAGAGTCTTTAGTGATATACACAGAATGCTTGGTGAATAAAGATGTATCATATCCATACCTTATGGGCTTCTTGCTTTCTCTTTGTGATCTTCTTAGTGCTTGATTTCAAGACTATGGTATGTCTTCTAATTGCTTGAGTTTGTTCTTGCCTCTTGACTTCCAAGCCTTGAGGTCAATCTGTTCTTCATCTTCTAAGTTGATATCTTCTGAGTTGATATCTTCTGCTATCTGTTGATCTTCTTGAGTTAGGGTTGGAAAATCATTTTCCAAATCATATGGTAATTTGACTTTCCTGCAATCATCTTCAAACCATGAATTATTTTCATCAAATACTACATCCGTACTAACTATAAATGTTTTGTTAGTGGGATTGTACAACCTATACCCCTTTTGGTTCTGATCATACCCAATGAATATACATATCTCAGCCTTAGGATCAAGTTTTCCTCCGATTTGTGAGGGGATGTGTGAATAAGCAATGCACCCAAATATTTTGCAATGGTCCAATGAGGATCACCTGCCATTCCATGCTTCATAGGGTGTCATACCATCCAATGATTTGGATGGGAGTCTATTTACCAAGTAAGTGGTTGTGGAAACAACCTCGACCCATAGGTAGTTAGGTAACGTTTTCTCATTTAACATAGACCTAGTAGCTTCAACAATTAACAGGTTCCTCCTCTCTACCACCCCATTCAATTCAGGAGTGTATCTTGTTGTTACTTCCCTCTTTATGCCTCTGTCCTGTAGAAATGAAGCAAATTCATGTGAAAAGTACTCACCACCTCCATCAAATCTGATCCTCTTCAAGATCCTTCCTGTTTGGTTTTCAACTAGTGCCAAGTACTTTTTGAAACATGTAAATACCTCATCCTTATGCTTGATGAAATAAAGGATTGCCCATCTATTGTAATCATCAATAAATGAAACATAGTACCTTGAACATGAGATGGATGGATCTTTGCTAGGGCCCCACACATCAGTGTGTACAAGCTCCAAATAGTTTTCATGAATGTATCCTCTCCTATTGAATGGTTGCTTGTGAGCTTTGCCAAATTGACATGCTCCACATCTGTATATCATATGTTGCTTGGTCACTTGGGAATGCCAAGCACACTTTGATCCGTACATATTTGCTTCAGAGTCCTTTCTCCTATGTGTCCTAGCCTTTTGTGCCATATTTCTAACTCAGATAAGGTTTGATCTCTATAACTAAATAGTGTTATGTTCCATGTGTCTTCAATTTTAAAACGTGAATAATCTACCAAACTTCTCACCTTTGGCAATCCTTTTGAGGCCTTGTTGGGGATCTTCCACATATGTTCCATGCTTAGTGAATCTGACCCGTAAACCTTTCTCAACAATCTACCCGACACTAATTAGGTTTTTGGTTATAGTTGGCACATACAAAACTTTACTCAAAAAGTTCATGCTACCATCATATGTTTTCACATTTCCAATTTGCTTGACTGAATGTTTAGTATCATCACCTGTTTGTACCTCATGCTTCCCTTTGGGTTCTTCAAAATCAAATATTAGAGCTTCATTTCCAGCCACATGATTTGAACAACCTAAATTACTGTAGAAAATATGCTCATCATCTTTACCTTGCTTGGATGTCATGTTCATGATGAGTAATGAGTCTTCTTGGTCTTCAGTATAGTTGTTGTAGTTCCTTCTCTCCTGTGAAATTTCCTTGATAATTTTTGTTGTTGTGACCTTGATTGTGGTTATGGTTGTAGTTGCCTCCACCATTGTTGTATCTGCCACTTGATTGTCCATAGCTACCTCTATGGAAACTTCTTCCCCTTTGATTTTTAGTATTCTTGAAGCATTCTTCTATGATGTGGTTGTTAAGACCACCAATGTTGCAAGGTGAGTTAATGTAGGGTCTCACCCTACCTTGCTTTCCTCCTCTGCCCCTTCCTCTAGTAGCTCTTCCTCTTCCTGCATAATTAGCTTGAGAGGTACTGGCCTCTTCTTCATGTGTCTTACTCTTTCCTTTATCCTTAGCTTTATTCTTATTTGTATAAAGGGCAGAAGATTGTTATCTCTAGAGTTGTCACCATTTCTATTGAGCTTTGTCTCATGGGTGAAGAGTTGCCCCATCAAAGTATTGAGGTCAGGTATTTGCATATCCATGTAGAGGTCCATTGCTGTGGTGAAGGACTCCCACTTGTCATCAGCCTTGATTCCATTAATGATTTGCCTCACTATGTGTTCTTCTTCTATCTCGTCTCTAATGCTTGCAAGCTGGTCAGCCACATCTTTCATTTTGGTTACATAATCAGCCACTCCTTGCTTTGGTTGTTTCTATAGAGTTGTAAATTCCATCCACAACTGATTTTTCCTAGCTCTTGTATTTGATGAAAAATATGATGAAAGCACTTCCCAAGTCTCATGGGAGCTCTTGCAATTTCTAACATGTGGTAACAAGAAATCAGAGATTGAGTTTAGTAGATATGACCTTGCAAGAGCATCCTTTGCACATCATGTGGACAATCTCTCTTGCTCTTCCCTTGTAGGTTGTTGCTTGCTCCTAAAGATTGGCATTTCTTCACCTCTTGAGATGTACCCATATAGACTTCTCCGTTGAAGGTAGGATTGCATCCTAAATGACCATGATGAGTAGTTGTTCCTATCCAATTTGTCAATGAAGGATGGAAATCCATCTCCCATCTTGTTTGTTGTTGCTCTTATACCACTATTGGAGGAGATGGTGGCTAGTCACAAGAGATGAAGTGGTGTAGCTAGATACTGCTTCACACCTGCGAAGAATGATGGCTTGAGAGTGTAGTGGGCCTCTTTAGCTTGTTAATGAGCATAAATAATCATATATATTGCTTGGAAGATGATCCAACAATCAATCAAAATAGATATGTTGAAGTTGATGCAAGAACAAAAAACTTGCTATTATTGTTCTTACACCTGTGCAATGTTGTGAACAATTCTCTGAGCACAACAACAATTAGCTTAATTCCTTTTGGGGAACTCTAATTAACTTATTAAGTTATCAATCATGAGTGATTTCATAAAAAATGATGGACTATATGCAGAGAAAGAAGTTTAGCAAGTCATAGCTCCATCCCGACATTCACAGGCTGCTACAGTTATGAGACTAGTGAGCAAAGATACATTAATATCTCACGATCTCGAGAAGTATTGTTAATGAATATTTGTAAGAGTGTAGTAGACAATCTGTGGAATCTTACATGCTTTAAACCATCACAAAGGATCAATTACATGTTGAGAACAAGCTCTGAGAAGATCACTATTTTGATGGAGTTATAACAAAGAAGTGGAATAAGAATGTAATGGTCATATATGTATTAAAACATGTAAAATACAATGTCATTGGCAATCATAAATTGCTCAATGTGTGAGAGGTGAATGAGCCATGATGTGAGCTCTCACTTTACAATGATTGTCTTCCAAAATGATCTCTCAAGGTTGAGATACACATGGGTCTTTTTGATCCTCTTCTTATAGTCATGTGTGGAGCCAAAGTTTGAATTCAAACTTCTACCTAAAAGGTGAATCCTAAAGTATAGAATAAATTCTCGCATGACTCAACAACCAAGAGATTCGTGATTTTAGAGCTTCCTAACTCCACGTGGTTGTAATCCACTTTTACAAGGATAAATATGAATGTTTTTTACAAGAGACTATTCATATAAAGTCTTGCATAGGTTATGTCAATACATCAAGAATAAGTGAATTAACCAAGTATGTGGGCTTGGGTTTAATTGCATCAATAGAGACAAATAGGAAATGCATGAAATAATCTCACATAAGAGTGAAACATCTAGAAAAAAATTGCAAGGAGTCAAGAAAATGGGTGAAATATCTGAGGGGGTAGCTCCTTATTTGCAACAAGAGAATATTACAATACTTTTGTGGATTTAAGAATAGCATATGACCATAGAAGGATGAGTGTTTTTATCAATCCTAATTAAGAGTGGAATTTGATTCATATTGATCTAGTGACTATTATTCTTGAGAACATTCAACCAACAACTCATTCTTCTATCCTCATGAATGGTGAAAATTATGATTGCATGGGTCAAGTTGTGTTGCCTATTATGGTGGATGATATGCAATTTTTAGAAACATTCTTTGTCATGGAAGGTATAGATGAAGATTCAATCATTGGTGCTCAAAGGTTTGTTAAACAAAATCATCACAAATTTGATATGTCTTGTGTGTCTATTGAAAATCCTAATGATCATCCTCAATGTAAGGATTGTGGGCATAATCATCTATTCAAAGATTGTGCTTTTTAATCCACAAAATTGTATTTCCAATCATGCTTTTTTATATAATCCTTCTTTGAGTAAGTTACAGGAAACTTTGTAGATTGGAGAAATGGAGGACTTCAAGTCCTTGGAGGATGTGGAAGGGCCCTCTCTTCCTCTAAACTTGGATTCCCCTTATGAATCCATGAGCAAGGATGTGCTACACTTGGCTCATCAAGAAGAGGATAAACAAATACTTTGTATCAATTCTATGGAAAATGATGTCAAATATATGGTCAATCATGACAAACCATCATCCACTTGTATATCTAGAGATTATATTTGTAATAAGGATAAATGTATTGCTGAATCTCTAGATCAATCTCAAACCACACAACCCTTGTTGAATTCCCCAAGTAAAGATGAGATCTCCCTACAGACTCACATAGAAGGCCCAAAAGACCCTTACATCAAGAAGAAGAAATTCGATTTCCCTTGTAATGTCAAGCAAAATTTTGTGGCCAAACAGTTACTTAGAGCCCAACCAAATCACACTATGATATGGGTACCAAAGAAATCCCTTGTACAAAATCAATCCTCTCACAAACAAATTATGTGAGTGTCTTCAAGAGTGCATAGTTTAGAAGACAACTTAGCTGAGGATCTCAAAACCACATAAAATTCTATCGAATCAGAGGATACAAGGAGCAGTGAGACCTTGGGTTCAAGTAATGTGGAGGAATTGGAAGAGTTAGTGGCCAAGAAATTAGGAGTACAAGGACAAAGGAACTACCAGAAACCCCCCCCCCCCCCTTGAGAATGCCAATGTTAAGAAGTTGCACACTATGTGGTGGAGATCATCCATCTCATGTCTACACTAGAGAAGGATTAGGGTTATCACAACCTTAACCTTACAATAGACAACCAACTCAGGGTCCTAACATGTACTCTTACATTGAGCAGAAGTACACCAACCACAAAACTGAAAATTATCCATTTAATAGACAGCCATAACCTTTTGTACCACCCCAATATAGGCCATACAGATACCCTCCTAGAGAACAAGGCAGAGTTCCTAGGTATAACCCATATCTAGGACCACAAGGAGCAACTAGACCATATGAACATGGAGTATATGGCCAACCTCAACCTACACTAGGACACCACCCCACCCACAAAATTTAGTTCTAGTAAAGTATGCCCAACTGGAAGAAAACCTAGAAAAGCCCTAGTATCAGTGACACCTTTAACCAGTCCTAAAACAACAAATCAAAGTTTTGATCAGACCCAAGGAGAGTCATACTGTTATGAGGCAAGCTCGATGGAATATGACCAGAGCTACAAGAACCAATACTATGCTAATGAGGGACATGAAAACCCTTATGGATTAGAATGTGCTAATCTCATGTATACGAATCCTAACGCTAGGCCCCAGGTGAAATAAACGGGACCACAAGCCCCTAGAGGACCATGTTTTAGATATCAGGGCAACCATGTCATTTACAAATGTCCCCACCCACCAGCTTCGGGACAAGGGCCGAACATCACAATACAAGTCTTTTGTCTTGAGTGTGGCAAAGAACAACTCTTGAGAGATTGTCCCAGGAATCCCTCTAGTGCACCCAAGGTTACACCCATTAATGTAGTAGGCTTAGTAGGGGATTCACGTTCCAGTAGTAGTAATGTGGCTCCTATACAAGCAATTACTAGGGCACAAGCCTTACAACAAGCTAAACCAGCTGAGCAATCAGAACCAAGTGAGTCAGGAGAGCCTAGTAAGAGAGAAACTAGAACATGGAAGGATACTAGGAAGAAGGCCAATCGTAAGTGGACCAAAAAGTTATTCGAACTAGAAGAAAGCCTAAAAGACGCGAAAACAAAAATAAAAGATATTGCCTCTCAAAATCCCTCGCATGCCGAAACTCCATCCACACCACCTCATCCCATCCCACCAACCATTGTAAATAGACCACAACCAGGGTCTGTTCTTGCATATCCAATCCTAGAAGACTTGGACATGATGTTCAAGGCATACTAGGCTCGACTTCAAGAAGTTCCAACACCTGCAAACCTAGATAAGAGCTACCCTAGAGCAGATTTAGAGATTGAACGAACAAAAATGTGCATAAAGATGGTGGAACTAACTCAAGCTATGTTCGAGGCCAATCAATTTTTCAATCACACACATTCTATTACACCGAGTTTGCACTTCCAGGGCTTACTAGATAGATTAGAGCAGTTGGTAAATAAACCAATTGTTGAAAGAGAAAGCTCACCACCATCGAAAGTCTATGTTCATGACTCCATAGATGATGGAGAACCTCTTTCAGTTCAATAACACTCTCAAAAGCTCTTGCGGGAAATACAAGAAGAGAAATGGGCCAAGGAGAAGGATGTTCCCCCTCCTATTCTTGAGATTGATGACCTTCATGACCAATTTCCACAAGACATTCCATCTATTTATGGAGACCAAGTAGAGCAACAAGAAGAAGAAAGGTTTGAATTTGAATCCAATTCTTTACCAGAGTTGCCACAATTCATAGGCCCATGGGAATCTGAATCTCTCCAGATCAGAGCTGTCACAATATTGATCAGAAACAAAGACTCGGTGATTCCAAGAAACACTGAAGTCGTGAAGAATACTAAGGTTAGAAGAGATGCTCAAAGTAAAACCTGAGTTATGGAATCATGTGGCAAATCAAGTTCCAGAAGTTGATTCCAAGATCTCAAAAGCAGGCTCGAAGCAAAATGTTCCAGAGATACCTCTTGACAAAATAGGGGACATGAGCAAAGGCAAAGAAGGTAATACTTATCTCTCGATCACCTACCAAGGTTACACAACCAAAGCAATCGTAGATTCAGGTGCTGGTGTTGTTATTGCGACCACCTCCTTGTGGAAGCAATGGGGTAAGCCTGCATTAAGACCAACTAGAATGAAGCTTCAAATGGTTGACGACCATGTTGAAAGACCTTTAGGATTGCTAGAAGGGATAACTCTAACCACTTGTGGTGTAGATTTTGAGCACACCTTTGCTATATGTGACTTTGGTAAAACTAATGCCTATGAAATGATCCTAGGAAGATGCTTCCTACAATTGCAAATTGTACAAGATTGGGGAACCAAATCCTTGTACTTGCAGCACTTGGGCGTAACAACCAAGGTCAATGTGAAGGATTACACCTTCAGAGATGTACCACCCCTATAGTGGAATCCTATCCACAAGGCACAAGAATATTCAATCTCTGTGCATTCTGAAAGTTCACCTAACCCATCGTGGATGCTTGAAGATACTCACTTGTGGATGTGCAAGTTTGCAAAGGAAGAGGAAAAACGTCTAAAAGCAAGAGAAGAGGGAATTTCTCAAGGAGATAGATTCGTTAGAGACCCAGCCTACACATTGATGATCTTTCCAGGAATTTGAGCCTCATGGCTGGGCAGAAATCTTAGCCACCATGGACATTGCTGTCAATGAAGAACAGTGGACACCTCATTGTGATGAGGAGGGTTATGATATTTCAGTATTCAAGTGTCAGCCCGTGCTAGAAAAATGTGACCCTAGTGACTTCATAGAAGAAGAAGAGAATGATGATGATCTAGAGTCCATTGTGATGGATAGTTGCTTTAATTCAGAGAAGCACTATCTAGAAGATGTAGGAGTGTTTACCCAAAAAGAAGAAGAACCGCTCCCAAGCATCAAAACGGTACATTCAAAGGATGGAAGTGAAGGAGGTCAAAAGAAAAAGAAAAGAAGACTAGCGAAACAAGAAGAGGAGGATTCATTGTTTGAAGTACCATAAAACTTCAAGAAATATGAAGTTGAAGACTGGAAAATTTTGGTACAAATGCCTAAGAGAGAGGCCATTATAGGAGAAACATATGATAATTAAGAAAAGACCAAAAAAATGTTTTGACCATTGAAGAGAACGAAGAGAGATGTACATACATAGTTTTAGAAGACCTAAGTGCAAAAGAAGAAGCAGAGCTTGTAGCTTTATTAAGAGAATATATGGATGTGTTTGAGTGGCACTATAGAGACTTGAAGGGAGTAGATCCGAGAATATGCTCTCATACGATCCCCATGATGGCTACCAAGCCCACCAAACAGAAGCCCTACACATATAATAAAACTTATGCAACTAAAATAAAAGAAGAAATTGATAGACTGATTGAAGCTCGATTTATCTATGAGATTGAGCATACTAAATGGGTGTCCCCCATTGTAGTGGTCCCCAAGAAGAATGCAAAGTTGCATGTATGTATTAACCTTCAAAAATTTAATGTCGCCATGATAAGAGATAGTTATCCACTTCCAAACATTGAACATTTATTGGAGCATGTTGCAGGCAAGGAAGTGTATAGCTTCCTTGATGGATGTTGGGGCTACAACCAAGTAGCCATTGCCCCAGAAGATTAACCCAAAATGGCCTTTGCCACAGAGTGTGGGATCTATGCATTTCCTCACCAATGCACCTGCGACATTCCAAAGGCTCATGTGTCATGTCTTCAAAGAGTTCTTGCGAAAGAGCTTAGAAGTATAAGTGGATGATTTATGTGAAGTATATGTGGATGATTTATGTGCTCACTCCCAAGAAAGAAGCTATCACATCCCTGAGCTAAGACAGATCTTCAACAAGTGTAGAGAATATCGAGTCGGTTTGAACCCAGAAAAGTGTGTGTTCATGGTACGTCAAGGTAAAATCTTAGTTCATATTGTTTCTAAGAACGGCATATCAACAGATTATGACAAAGTAAAATCCATAGCGGAGTTGCCAAGGCCAAAGAATGTTAAAGAGGTACAAGCCTTTATCAATCATAGCCAAACCTCTCTATGCCTTGTTGACAAATTTTGAGTGGAACGACGAATGCAAAAATTCCTTCAATGATCTAAAGAGACGTTTGTGCACAACACCAATACTGACCACTCCTGATTGGAAAAAACCATTCCATTTCCACATGGATGCATCAAATCATGCAATAGGATGTGTGTTAACACAACCCACAGGTGAAGGAAATCTAGATTTACCTATAGCATATGCGAGCAGGAAGCTGAACGTAGTTGAACAAAATTATACAACAACCAAAAGAGAAGGCTTAGGCATGGTGTTTTCTGTGAAGAATTTTAGACATTATCTATTGGCCAACAAGTTCAAGTTCTTCACTGATCATCAAGCTTTATTATATTTGTTCAATAAAACTTGCAATACAGGATGCTTAGTAAGATGGTTTCTCTTACTAATGGAATATGACTTCAAATTTGTTGTTAGGAAAGGTAGAACCCACCTAAGGGCTGATCACCTTTCTTGCATCACTTCAGGAGAGTCATCGCAAGGAGTGTCTGATGTCCTACCTGATGCTTATCTGTTGAATTTAGAAGTTGTTCCTAAATGGGAAAATAAGTTGGTACTAGTCCTAACCTTTGGACCTAAAAATAAGAATGTGAAGACGAACAAGGATGAAATTGTAAGATCACAAAACTATCAAATATTGGCAGGAAGCATGTATAAACAAGATACGGAAGGTGTACTAGCTTGTTGTGTTGAGGACGATGAACATAGTAGTTGGTTGCAACAAGCCCATGAAGGATTGCTAGGAAATCACTATTCTAAACAACAAACATTGCAAAATCTAAAATGTTTAGGAGTGTATTGGCCTAGCATGGCCAAAGAAATACATGAATGGATTAAGAATTGTCCAATGTGCCAAGAGAGATCCCCATTGGAGCATGCTACCCTTTATAACGTGTCATCAATTCCATATTGGAGTGCTCCATTGGTAGAATTTATGAAATCAGGAACACTATCAAACAAGGCTAGTCTAGCAAGAAGACGAAGCATGGAGCAAGAGGCTCAAGACTATGCCTTAGTTGGAGAAAATCTATACTGAAGAGGAAAAGATGGTTGTTCATGAATCAGACTATTTGAAAATCTTAGAAACTACATACAACGGTGCCGTCGTGGACACTTTGGGCCTGATCGAGTAATCATGACCAATCTATTCTCAGGACTTTGGTGGCCCACTCTTCATATGGATGCACATATAGTTAGTAAGTGATAGAAGTACACACTTCTTGAATGGTGATTGAAAATCTCCTCCAAGGGTTCTTGGTGATACATAAGAAGTCTGTCCCCTATCATCCACAAGCTAACGGAGAAGTCGAGAGCTCAAATAAGGTCCTATGCAATGTATTGACCAAACTCGTAAATATTAAACGCTCTGATTGGGACAAACCACTCTATCATGTTGTTTGGGCTTATCGAGTTGCGTATAAAACAGTACTCAATGCCACCCCATTTCAGATGGTCTTGAGATAGAATGCCATGCTACCATTGGACTTCCTAATCTTAGCTTTAAAAATAGCACAAGAGCACGAGTGGAATGGACATGAGTTTTCCTCTATGATCTTTGATCTAGAATGTTTAGGTGAGATAAGGCTACGAGGGGTGGCATGCATCTACGCTGCAAAGAAACAGCAAAAGGCATACTTCGATGCACACATTAAGGATAAAGGACTGAAAGAGGGAGACCTAGTGTTGGTTTATACACTAAAGCAACATGCCTGTAAATTGGAAAAAAGAGGATATGGCATCATGATCATTAATAGAATTTCCACTAGTGGTGTAGTTCAATTGTCCACACTAGAAGGTGATATCCTGCCAAACTATATCAGTGGATGTTGAGTCAAGTTGTATCAAGAACCTCTTACAAAGGATATGCTAATGAGACTCAACACTGCTAAGAAGCGAGAAGAAGAAGAGTTAAGGTTCAAAGAAGAGGCACAGGCAGAGGCCAAAGAGTGCATTAGGCAAAATAAGTAAAGGCGCCTAGGCCTAGATGTCAATCTTGAGGCCCCAAGATACCACATGGCCATGTGTCGAACATCAAGTGCAATTGCTTCTCGAATAATTGACTGACGACTCTTTGTGATCGTAGCAGTAGGTTAAGGGAAGAATGTAAGGACTTTGAGAGCATTGATTGACTCAGGTGCAACAACTAGTGCAGTTAGACTTTCATACTACCAAGATTTACAATTGAACATCATATCCATTGAAGCCTATCTCATAGGATTGGGAGGTGTGGAAACCCCTTGTTTGGGCGAGGTAGAGCTTCCCATCTATCTTCAAGTTGTTCCAATGAGAGTCAAAATGCTAGTGTGTGAAGATGCGGACCTTATGGAACCACTTGCCTTGGGTCAAGTCTGGATCTATGAACATGCAGTCAACTTAAACCTTAAAATCTGACTTTTTCAAGTTTGGGTACATGAACAATGTATTACACTAGAAGTAGACAATTGCATGCTCACAAACTCAGAGGTCACACATTCTTTTAGTTCTTCCAAGACTAATCTTCATAAAGAAAATATTGTGTGTGTCAATAACCCTCCAAAGCAACATGACTCAGTCATGGAAGCACAAGCTCAAAGGCCAGCATGCCTCTCTTCTTTTTCAAAGACTAATGCAAGCATAACTCGACCAAAGAGGCAAACAAAAAAGATATCTGCTATATCAAATAAACAGACAAAATTCAGGAAGAAACAAGCTCTAGGCAAGAAGCAGATCTAGGTATGAAAAGGAGAGCAACCACCAACTTTGCCACACAATTTCCATCCAAGGGGGCCAATCGTGACAAAAGAAGAACCAAGCAACTAGGACAAACTCAACCACAAGGTCTTCGACAAATTTGGGTACCAAAAAAATTAGTTGCATCTCAACAAGGGTGATTACACATGTGGGTTCCCAAAGCACTCTTACATGCACTAAGGCCTATGCTCTCCACCATGCAAAAGGTCTCAATGAAGAAGCCAAGGAGAGAAAAGGGTAAGAACCAAGCATAGAGACCAAAAAAATATAAACTCACCTCTTCGAAAAAAATAAAAAGGCAATCATCAAGGATATGGGTTTGGAAGCCAAAAGTACTAACAACATCCACACAATCAAAGAACCAACCACACCAGATGCAAAATTTAAGCCATCAACCAAAGATGAAGAAGTAAAAAAGGATGTACGCAAACAAACACAATTCTAAAATGGGTCCCTAAAATCATTTGTCCTTTTGACATCCAATGGATATCTCCAACATACCCCCAACAAAGGTTGAATCAACATCTACAAGAACATTGAAAGCCTTGACATGCAACAACCATGTGCCATTGGCATAACCTTGTCTTTTGCACCATTCAGGTCATGCATTTCCAAAGTATGCATCCACATAGGGCCACATTACATGGCCGTGCATAGACACACTTGAGAAATCCCAGGCACATGAGCCACACTTGCCAAATGTAAAATATTTTATTGATGGTAACACCTTTTTTCTTGTTTTGTGAAATTGTTTCCAAAAAAAAAGGGAAGGAAGAAAAAAAAAACAAAAAAAAGAAAAAAAAACAAAAACAAAAAGAGAATAGACAAGACTGTGCGCTTGAAGAATCTCCAATGTGAACCATCAACAAGGACATCCATCAGCAATAGAGGACAAACCGATGGTCAATCACCATGCTGGAGCACAACATGCAGAGATGAATATCAATGGACCTTTGACCATGGTAAGAATGGCGTACTTTGACAACACTCTAACCATGATAGATTAGGAAACCTCTTCATCAGCATACCCTTGAGCACTTTGCTCAAGAACCAAGTTCTTGCACCATACTTCTTCCAATGCATTCCCCAAGTATGCATGCATAGGGCCACATTCCAAGGCCGTGCACAAGGCACATATCTTCTTCAACCCATGCACTAATGCACTTACCCATCAGTCAATATGGGTCAAAAGTACTTGGCATCCTACAATGAAACTCATGTTCAAAGATCCAAGGACATCATGGGTACAACATCAATACCTATGAAGCACTTCATAGTCAACTGCTCCAGATCAATGTTGACAACCTCTTTTGAGCAACTAACAATCTTTGAAAGCACAGAAATACACCATCTAGCTCAAATCCAAGGAAGACGTACCTACAAGGCGTCCAACTCTTGCATAGGCTAGCAGTAGAAAATTGAAGAACAAGACCAAGCTACATTTGGAAGATGGACCGCTCCTAGTGATACATGAAGGACACTACCTATCAAAGTACTACATGGAACAACCATTCCAACAAGGGTCTGTCAAGGATGACAGACTCAAGAGGGGGGGAGTGTTGACACTCAAGGTCAAGCACAAGCATGGAAGCGCATCAAGGAAGTGGACACAAAAGAAGAAGGAGCATGTTGGGAGCTCCAAGAAGCACATGTCAAATTTTTAGAAGAAATCCCTATAAAAATAGTGATTTTCATCACTAAAAACCATTGTGAATACCATTTCATGTTTTTACAACTCCATTTTGTTCAAGTCAAGAATTCCTTGAGCTTGAAGAGCATTAGAAGTATCATCCTACCAATTTTCATAATTTTTAGACTGCGTTTGAGTCCCCAAATAAGCCCTGGAACCTAATTTTTTAACTAGGTCAGACACTAGGTCTGGACAAGGCCAAAACCAATCAAAAAACTATAAAAAGGACTAGACATCACATTTTTGGGGGTTAGCTGATTAGAGATTTGAGCTTTTGTAATAGATTTTGTTTGTAATCGAAGATCTTCCATTATTCCACTCTTTGCTCTTACCTTGTGTGTGTGTGTGTGTATGTGTGTGCATGTTTTTGTGCTTTCACTCACACACTTGTGCCATCACTTGCTCACGGTCTTCATACTAGTCCTCACGTCTTCGCTCCACCGGAATAGTGACTGTTTCTTCCTCGGCTGGTAGTTCCGGTGGGGAGTCTAGCCTTGGTGGTGCTTCATATACTGCTATCTGTGATTGGAGCTTTGATACCTGGGCCCGTAAAGCGTTGAGTTCCTCTAGGATGTCAAGAGATGGGTCCACAGGAGCTGGTAGTCCTTGTTGTATTGGTGCTCTTAGCTGTAATATCTTGTGTTCATCTTTGAGCTTCTGAAACTCCTCATTCATGCTGTCATATTCCTCTAACAATCTCACATGATCTTCTAACAACATTTTCATAGATTCTGAAGGCACGGCCTTAAAACGACTGAGGCTTAGCGGTTGGTCTGGCTGATCTAGGGTGGTTCTCTTCTTTCGCTGCTGCCAAGTGTCGTCTAAGTAATCCCATATTTCGCGTTAACATTGCATTGCGAATGGTATGTGCCCTTAACAAATTATCAAGATCAGCAATGGCCTCTTTGGTTTTCTCTTCACTTTCTAGTTCTAGTTTGTGATATGCCTCTCGGAGTTCTTGGTATCTGGTGTTTAGGGAGGCATTCTTGATGGTCAGTGAATTTAGCTGCGACTGTAAATCATTGGTTGTCCTCTGCAGCTGCTGATAATTATTTCCCAGAGATGTGAACTCATCTCTTACTTGAGTCATACACATGAACATCTGTTGAAATGTTGTGTCTATGGTGGGTGATAATATTAATGGTGTGCTAAGTGAAGATGCAGTGGGTGTAGATGCAAAGGGAATGGGGAATGGGGGTGGGAAAGTGGATGTTGTGGTGATTGTGGAAAATTGTGGTGTTTCCTATGTATGGTTGTGCCATGAATGAAGTGAGTGGTGGTGCGGTGGGTGGTGAGATATCCATGTCATTGGATGTGGTGTCAAGTGCGGTGACCGTGAATAATGGCGTGAAAGTAGGTGCGTGCGTGGGTGTAAATACAGGGTTTACAAAGGTTGAAGAGTAATTTACAGAGGGGTTTTCATGTACTGCTTGGTGGAAAGGGGAAAGACGAGTGACGGTGGGTCGGGGAGGTGAAACAGGGGAGAAGGTTAATGGAGGTGGGAATGGGAAAAGGGGTCTTGGAGGTGTGGGGAAGGACGGAAAGGATGGGGGGAAAATTGGACTAGATAGAGAAGTGGATGTCCGAGGGAGAAAAATAGGTTGGGTGGGTGTAGACATGGTGAGAGGAATGGATGTTACAAGGGTTTCTGCTACTTCGCTGTGGAAGGAGGTGGATGTTCGGGGAGAAGGAGGGTGTATGGGGGAGACTGGATGGATGGGAGGTGAAGGAGGGGCGGTTGGGATGGTAGGTACTTCGACAACTGTGGTGGTATGTACAACAGTAGTACGGGGTGGGGAGTCGATGATAATGGTGTCTTCTACCAATGAGCCTTCAGGGACGAGACGTGCTTCCCTGGCATGTTCTAAAGATTGTGCTCCTGTTGGTACACGAATGTATTCACCAGGTTTGGTTAGTAAACGGATTCTACGAGGGTCATATTGCGGTAATGGTTTCCTCTGCAAATATCGTAAGGCTTCGGTGGATCCCACTAATTTGACAAGTTCTCTGAAGCCTCTGATGTATACTTCTTCGAATCCGCCTAAGACAAGTTCCTCTTCTATAAGTGCTTGACTCTCTTCCTGAGTCAATTTCTTGTGCGCCCAAACTTTCTCCATGGTGCGATATAGCTTCTTGATGGCTAGCGTATAAGCTACTGCTTCAAAGGTTTCATCTTCATGCGTACTGGTATCACCCTGGGTGTCGGTGTGTTGTCCTTGTTCATCTGTCTGTACTTGCTCTTGGGATTCATGAGTGCCCTGGCTAGCCTCGTCGTCGCCATCATCTTCATCGGTTTCTGTTCTTTCGTCCTTGGAACTAGATACTACTTGTCCTTGTGGTTGGTCTCGGGGCATGATCGGGTAGCTTGGATGTTCATATTCTTGAGAAAAGATCTGACCTTCTGAAAACTGAAATTCATTGGAGAAAGCATCCTGCATTTCAAAATCAAAGGTTGTATCTATAGGTTCCGCTTCCAAGTTGGGTATCGGAAAAGAGAAAGCTTCCGCACCAATAGTGGTAGGAACTTCTGCTGTAGTGGTGGTAGGTCCTGGAACTGTGGCTGCTTGAGGAGCAACTGTGCTGGTGGTGGCCTCTGTTATAACCGGTCTTGATAATCGTATGCGAATAGGTTGTACAGGGGGTTCAGTAGGAGACTCTTTTGGAGAGGATTGCGGTGACGGTGATTCTGGGACCTGTAGGCATGGGATAGTACCTCTCATGCGCTTTCCTGCTCGTCCTTTGCTAGGCTTCCTAGCTTTCTTTGTTGTCCCTTTGAATGCTTTCAGCTCCTCGCTTGTCATTGCTCGCTCGATAGGTAAATCATAGGCCAAACACATATATACAATGCGCGTGAGGGCGCAACATCCATTGATAACCTCCTTTCTTTCCCATCTATGTTGTGCTAAATGCAACTGATCAATGATCCAGCTAGCTAGATCAATTGTCTGGGTTCCAATACATGATAAATACAAACCAAACCATATTTGTTTGTGAGGCATTGTGAATCTGTCCTGAGCGGGGAAAGCAAAATGCTGCATACATATCCGCAGTGGTTTTGAGAGCTCAAGTGTGATTGCTGAAATATCTTCCCACTTAGTAACGTCCCCACGTTTCATAGGGTCTGGAACCAACCTTTCTCGCTTTGTGGGCATGTGGGTTCCATGAATCTTGATGGCAGCTCGAATCAAATCTTTAGAAAGATAAAATCTTTTATATGGTGGATCGTTCACTAAGGATGGCAAAATAAAAGTGTCGAGTAGATCCTTGTTCTCCGAAGCTATCAAAGTGGTGACTAAGTAATAGCATTTGTAGAATTCTGGTTTAGGCAAAGGGTCACTGAAATACTCTGTGAAGCCGGCTCTTGCCCAAACATGCGTTAAGTCTTGTGTGTTCTGTAGTCCTTCGAACTCTCTTGAGAACAACTGATATTTGCCCCAGGTACGGTCATCAAAAGTCAAATTAGCCTCAAATATAAAATCAACATCTGCCAATGGTCCTGCTAGCCCTTGAAACCATTGAGAATTGCGATGAATCTTCTCAGTATACCCTCTAGGAGGATCGTCAATAGGCATGGGTCCTGGAAAACCTTAAAATTCTGGCAGTGGAGCCGTCGGATGGGGCTCAGCAAGTAAATCACCAATAGTAGCCCTGGGTATACTGGTTCCAGCTTCAGATGGTCCTCCTTTGGTTTGCATGATGATTGACGTGCTAATGGAAAAGATCTACTACAAAAGATTAGCACATTAGTATGGAAATTAATTATGATCCCATTAAAGTGAGACCGCAATCCCTTTCCATAACCGATGTGTAACCTGTGTAGCCAAGTGCTGTGAAGTGATTGATGCAATGATTTTTGCAGAGCTAATGCAGGTCTCTAGACACCTACATGCTTCAGATAATACATACACAACATTATACTCACCGACAGTAACAGAAACAAAAAGACCATGGCAGATCACATTTCTATTGACAAATTGGACAGAGATAATTATCCCGCATGGGTAATGCGAATGGAAGCCTTACTTATGAGTAAGGACTTAATGATATATGTGACAGGAGAAGAAAAGAAGCCTACTTTTGGAGACGACAGTCAACCAAAGAAAGAAGAGATAGAAGCCTTGAAGTTGTGGCAGAAGAAAGATGCAACGGCAAGAGCTTATATCTACAATACCATTAAAGATCATCTACTACCACATATTAGAGGTTTGGAAAAAGCGGAAGATATATGGAGTGCATTGGAAGATCATTTCCAAAACACTACCAAAGCTAGGAAGGCTAGCTTATGGTCAGAGTTTACAACGCTTGAGAAAAAGCAAAGTCAAAGCATTAGTGATTATGTCACTAAGATGAAGGACTTGGTAGACAGTTTTGGATCTATTGACGAGGATATTGAAGACCACAGGTTAATAGCACAAGTGCTTGCAGGATTGAGAGGAGATGAAAGGTGGAAACCTTTTGTACTCTCAACTGAACTTTCATTAAATCATTTTGTACCAGATTTAAATCAGTTGCTTGGATTAATGCTAACATTTGAGCGAGATTTGAAGACAGATGGAGATAAAGGACATAGTTCTACTATGTACGCAAAGAATAAGAAGAAAGGTGATAAAGGTAAAGAAAAGGATGAAGAAGAAGTGACTACTTAAGCAAATTATGCAAGAGGAAGAGGTAATGTCAAAAGTAAAAGTAGTGGTAATACAAAAGGAAGAGGTAATCAGAATAACAACAAGAAGTCTTGTTGGATCTGTGGATTAAGCAATCATTTGGCTCATGATTGTTGGCATAATTCTCAATGGTCAAGTCAGAATCATAATAACAATAGCAGAGGCAGAAGCGGAAGATATCAAAGAGGCAGACAAAGCCAAAGAGGTGGATATGGTAGAGGTGGAGCAAGAAGTTGGGGATAGAATCAGTCTTACAACACCACCTACTACAACTATGCAAATGATACACAGAATGACAATCATACAACATTGATGATGAATTTGATAAGTGTGTCAGAGAATGAAGATCTCAAGGTATTCTATATTGACTCTGGTTGTTCAAATCATTTGTCAAGAAATATAGAATTGTTATCAGAACTGGAAGGAGTTATTTCAAGTCATACAGTACAGACAGGTGATAACACAAAACATAATGTGTGTTCAATTGGAAAAGTAAAGTGTAAGAATGGAGCTAACCTACTAACAAATGTTTTATATGTTCCAACAATCCCAAAGAATCTAATTAGCATGGGATAGATAATAGAAAAAGGTTTTCAAGTCAAGTTTACAAATGAAGGAGTATTTGTTGAAGATCCAGAGAATGGATACAACCAAATCGTCTATGGTAAAAAGGAAGGTAGACTTTTTACTCTTAAAGTGCAAGGGAATGTTGGTCAAGCCTTGATCACACATGGTGATGAAGTATTTACAGAATTAGATCTCTCGCATAAGAGGTTATGACATTTTAATGAAAAAGGAATCAAAACTATGGTGGAAAAACAATCCGTAAGAGGATTACCAAATATGAAGAATCAACATATGATTCACAAATGTGAAGCCTGACATATGGGAAAAGCACACACGTTACCATTTCAGAAGAAGGGTTACAAACATGATGGTTTGCTAGAACTCATACATAAAGATGTATGGGGACCGACAAAAGAAGGATCTATCAGTGGCTCAAGGTATTATGTTCTTTTTATTGATGATGCAACAAGATGGATAAATCTTTACATTTTGAAAGAGAAGTCAGAAGTGTTTGGAGCTTTTAGGCATTTTCATGCATATGCTGAAAGACTTACAGGACAAAAACTCAAAAAGCTAAGGTCTGATGGAGGAGCAGAATATTTTTCTCAAGAATTCAATGATTATCTGTGGAATGCAAGTATCAAAAGAGAAATAACTTGCACGTATACACCGCAACAAAATGGAGTAGCAGACTCTAGTTGAGTTTGCAAGAGCAATGTTAAAGGAGAAGAATTGTCCAAATTATATTTGGGCTGAGGGTGTAAATACAGCCACATATCTTGTAAACAAATTACTGTGTGCAGCTTTAAATGGGATGACCCCTTATGAAGCTTGGTGGGGTAAGAAACCAACACTTGATCATTGTAAAGTGTTTGGATCAGTTGTTTATGCTTATGTACCATCACAGCTTAGACATAAAATTGAACCAAAAGCTGAAAAATATATGTTCATTGGATATGATGAAAAGCAGATGTGTTATAGACTATGGAATCCTTTAACCAAACAGTTTATTGTTTCCAGAGATGTGACATTTGAGGAAGGAAAGAGATTGTATGCAGATAAAGAGCATAATGATGAAACATTTGAAGAAGAGGTAAGAAGAAATGAAAAAGGTAAATCACATATGCAGGTGAATGGAGATGAAGATCATATGCAAGCAAGTACATCCAGGTTTGGATCAGTTATGAGAAATGAAGATGTACCTAGATTTGATGAAGAAGTGTATTCAGATACACATGAAGAATATGAACCAAGGACATCAACCAGACTAAGGAAACAACCGACAATGTATTCCTATGATACTTCTTATTTGACTCAGAAAAACTATGCTTATTTAGTAAAGGAAGATGAAGAACCTCAGAATTATAATGAAGCAAAAGGTAAGGAAAAATGGGAAGAAGCAATGAAGGAAGAATTTAATGCACTTGAGGAGAACAAGACTTGGGAACTTGTTCCAAAACCAATTGGTAAGAAAGTGATTGGAAATAAATGGGTTTACAAAGTTAAGAAGCTTGCAGATGGAAGAATAGCCAGATACAAAGCTCGATTGGTAGTCAAAGGTTATGCTCAGACACATGGCATAGATTATGATGAGACATTCAGTCCAGTGGCAAAGGTGTGTTTAAATGGATATATATCAGATGAAGTTTACATGGAACAACCTGAAGGGTTTGTAAGTTTTAGTTACCCAAATCATGTTTGCAGATTAAGAAAAGCACTCTATGGATTAAAGCAAGCTCCAAGAGCTTGGAATTACAGACTTGTGAAGTATCTCAATGATCCTGGATACCAAAGTTCAAAGGCAGATGCAAGTCTACTCATTAAGAGAACAGATGAAGGTATGATCTACATTTGTATTTATGTAGATGACATTATAATCACAAGTACTTCAGATGAAGGAATTAAGGAGGTAAAGAGATTGCTTGAGAAAGAGTTCAAGATCACGGATCCAGGAAAGTTATCATATTTTCTTGGAATGGAAGTCACATATACAAATCATGGTGTATATGTTTCACAAGAAAGGTATCTTCTCAACTTACTGAAGAAGTTTAACATGGAGAATTGCAGAGAAGCTTCAACACCACTTGAGGTCAATCATAAACTCACTAAATATGATGGTGCAAAGTTTAAAGATATGAGGAAGTATCAATCTTTAGTGGGAAGCTTGATTTATTCTACACTCACAAGACCAGATCTTAGTTATGCAGTGGGAGTTCTCTCACAGTTTATGCATTGTCCGAAGGATCAACATTGGGTTGCAGGACAAAGAGTTCTTAGATATATAAAAGGAACCATAAAGGAAGGATTATATTATCCTTTTACATCAGATATAAAACTGAGAGCATACAGTGACTCTGACTGGGCAGGAAGTCAAGGTGACAGAATCATACACGGAGATAATATGAGTTCGTTGTATCTTGCAGCAAATCTAGTATTTCATGCAAGAACAAAGCACATAGAGATTCAATATCATTTCCTAAGGGAAAAGGTAATGGAGAAGGAGATTGAAATAGTATACACTCCGACAAAAGATCAGATTGCAGATATTATGACAAAGAGCTTGGATGGAGTAAAAACAAGCAGATTCAAAGAAATGGAAGGAATAAAGAAAAGAAGAATATATGAAAGATCAGAAGATGCTAATTAGTGATTGAGGAGGAGCTCTTGAAGAATCACTCACTAATTAGACATAAAAGACATGAAGACATATGAAGGATGAAGAAAGATGAAGAGAAGCAGGAATAAAGCATTCAAAAAAGCAAGCCTTAGTGAAGGGACAAATTCACGCTTGTAATATAGTACTTAGAAACTTCCAGAATTACGAGTTTTGAATCTTGTAACAAATATGTATATAAATGAGTTACAAGATCATAATAGATGTAGTCAGATGGAGAGTCTGAGGGGCATAAGAGAGAGCCTGAGAGACCAGAGAAAGAGTGCATAGAGTAGAAGGAAGTGAGCATATAAAAAGATGAATAATAGAACCTGAATTGTGGGGTATTCATCTGTAAGAGAGATGGTAAGAAAGAACTACTCAGAATAGGAGAGTTTTTCATGGCTATGAGCAAAGTGAGGCCAAGCCATTCTGTACACATCTTCTCTAATAGAAAACACATGTTTGTGTGGAAAGATTTGAGCACATTCTTCTTGTGTGAAGAAATCTAAGTGATTTCATATTACTGTGAAAGTTAGTTAACAATTACAGTTTTCTCTACGCAAATTTTACAGTACTTCTACAAGTTAGATCTCACAGTATAGTGTAAAGTTTTTTCATGACTAATAGCTTATTTAGAAGCTAATAGCCTCAACTACAAACTGATCAAAAGAGTTTTGTGAAATGGGACATGTACACACAGTACTGTGTCTGACAGTAAAGGCATCCAAAACTGATGAAGTGTTTTCTCAAACTTCAGATATAGTTCATTCACTGGAGGAAGCTCAGGTATTACTTCCATACTTCATTTACAATCATTTGAAGTAATCACAAACAGAATTGCAGTTGATTCGAGTAATATTCCGGTGAAATTACTATGAGCTTATGATGACATTCCGGCAACAGTTCGGTGAGATTCCAGTGAGTTTAAAACACAGTTTTGGTACAGTTAAGTGGAGGAAAGAATATCTAACAGTAAGTAAACAAAGAATTGTAAAGATTGAAGTAAACTAGATCAGAATTAAAGCCTGAAGAAAAGGCAAAGTTTTTTATGTAAAGTGAATTTCAGATTTTACTAAATACAGTTATAAAGTTTTGAGTTCAGAAAGGTTGCTAAGCTATTGATGATTATAGAGATGTTCTAATATCACTTTAGCTTAGTTCTTGTGGCGTGGCAAATTCCACAGTTTAGTTTCAAGCTTTCGTCACGTCAACAATAATAACAGGAAATAATGAAGGTGAGATAGCCAGGATCAAAGCAGACCTTGGATCTGAATTTAAAATTTCAGATTTAGGAGAACTCACATACATTCTTGGAATCGAAGTTATGAAGAAGGACGATGGTGTATATCTTCTACAAAGGAAGTATATTTTAGATTTGTTAAAGAAATATGGCATGGAACATTGCAAGAGTATTAGTAATCCGATGGAACCCAATGTGAAGTATAGTGCTGAAGATGGTGAATCTTTAGAAGATCCACTTATCTACAGGTCTTTGATTGGTTCTCTTATATATGCAACTTTAACAAGGCTGGATATTACATTTAGTGTAAGTACATTGTCTCAATTGATGAACAAACCCAAAGATGTTCATAAGCAAGCAGCTAAAAGGGTCTTGAGATATTTGAAGGGTACATTAAATGAAGGTTTGGGCTATAAATATCATGAAGGTTTGGATTTGAAAGCATACAATGATGCAGATTGGGTTGGAAATAAGGATGACAAAAGGAGTACATGTGGATATCTAATATTTGCAGGTAATAATTTAGTTTCATGGAGTTCTGAAAATTTTGTAAATATGGATGGAAAGTGCTGCAAAGCTATGTACTCACAACTTCTTTACAATTGATCAAATTCCTCTTAATGGAGGATACCTCATATAGTTAAGAAGTTATTATTTACAAGATTATAAATAATTGATAAGGCATGCTCTAAGTATGAGGTTAACATCCATAGATGTGCATACCGTCCAAGGGAGAGTAGAGCAAATTGTAAGGCAGATCATCAATGGCTTGAAGGCAGATGACAAGTGGGAAGCATTCACCACAGCTATGGATTTGTACATGGACATGCTTTATGAAGATATGAATCTATCTACAACACGTCCATTACTCTTTGGAGATAATGTAAGTTCATTACAGCTCACGTCTAATCCAGTGTATCATGCAAGAACCAAACACATTGAAGTACACTATCACTATATCCGGGAGAAGGTGGTGAATGAAGATATTCAACATGCTGGAACTAAAGATCAATTAGCAGACATACTCACAAAAGCAGTGGATGCTCAGAAGCTCAAGCAAATCAAAGTTCTACTTGGAGTCAAAGCTTTGGATTTAGAGCTTGAGGGGGGCAATGTTACATAAGAACAAGCTCTAAAGTATTATTTTTTAGGCTTATGGAGTTTATTATTTATGATAAATAACATGCGGAGGCGCTCACATCTCCAAATTTAGAGTAAAAGTAGATAAAAGTAGATAAAAGTAAGAAGGAAAGGAGAGGTGTCTATTTTTGGACAAGGAAGGCGCTTCTGTTGACAACCTCTCAAGAAAAAGAATGGTTCTCTTAGTGTAGGTGTCCAAATTGAGTGACTCTTGTTGCGTTGCGAAGCTTACAACTTGTACTATATAAATAGATCAATTTTTTTACAAATTTTTGTTGATGTGTGAAACATCACAAGAAATGAATTAATGTGACACTAGATAACCTCTATGGTCACCATTAACTCATTGCAACTCAGAACTCTACGGATCTCTAGAACTCAAGATATAGCCTTCACAAGATGACTATGTATGACTGCCAAAACCGGAAATTCTTCCTGTTATAGGAAAAAGCGCCTGTCTAAAAATGGAATTTGATGCCTAGCATCGACTTGCAACAAGAATTCGATGCCCGGCATTGACTTGGGGTGTTTTTAGCCACTTTTCAGCAGGGATTTGATGCCAGGCATTGACTTCCTGCATAAAACCTTGACCTTTCAGATGCCAAAACAATAGATGATTTCATGTATACTTAGAACATCACTTATCCTCTGGAATTCAATGCCAGGCATCGAGTTGCTCCAACAAAGTCATGATTTGCAAACACTTCTGAAGTATTTCGATGGCGATGCACCACAGTGCGCTCTCCTTCTAAAGAGCTCCACGACGATATGCTCGGAGTAGAAAACCGATCTCCTGAGGTCGCACACAATACTCCACACATAGGCTGTAGAATACGCAGAAAAACACAGTACACAGGAAACACGAAGACAGTCTTCTTAGGTCTTACAAATGCGGTCGAACTTAGAGTCTGTGACTGACCAGACCACTATATGTTTTATTAAAGAACATATACAAAGAAGTGGCCGGTGGCCATTTGGCGTTTCACATGGACACTAACGGTAACAATCTCCCACTAAAGGCCAATATGGCCAGAGTAACTATGGGAGAAAAAATAAAGAATGATAAAGAATACCTGAGTGTAAGTATACAAACTATACCTCCCACCTAATGGGCATGTTACACAGTATACAAGTGACTGCGTAAGATCAAGAATCAAGTAACCCCCATCAAGTGACAACAGTGTTGAAAGCTATCCTGTGGTAGAGCTTTAGTCAAAGCATCTGCAGCATTATCTCGAGTGTGAACCTTCTCAAGAATAATGCTCTCAGTGGCTAAGCAATCTCTAATGAAGTGATACCTCACCTCAATGTGCTTGGTCTTTGCATGATAGACCGGATTCTTAGCCAAAGCAATGGCACTCTGACTATCACTGAGCAAGTGAGGTACATGCTGAGGTAAACCCATATCACAAGCAAGACGGGAAAGCCACAATGCTTCCTTACATGCCTCACTTGTTGCAACATACTCTGCTTCTGTAGTGGAAACAGTTGTACATTCTTGAAGACGAGATCTCCAAGAGATAGCACCTCCAGCAAAATGAAAAATGTACCCTGATGTAGACTTACGATTGTCGACACAACTAGCATAGTCAAAATCTGTGTAACCGATAATGGATGCTTTCCCTCTACCTAAGCATAGACACTTGTCCTTAGTGCCACTCAGATATCTCAAAATCATTTTGACCGCTTCCCAATGTTTCTTGCCAGGATTAGACATATATCTGCTCACAACTCCCACTGCAAATGCAATGTGTGGTCTCGTAGCTACCATAGCATACATGAGACTACCAACAACAGACTGATAGGGAATTTTGGTCATGAATTCCTTTTCCTCATCTGATTTGGGGTAGTCATCCTTGCTCAATTTCACATATGTGGGTAAAGGTGTACTCAATGCCTTTCCACCATGCATATTGAATTGGTGAAGTACTTTGGATATGTACTCACTTTGAGACAAGTATATGCATCTTTTACTCCTATCACGAGTAATGCGCATGCCAAGAATATGTTTGGCATCCCCCAAATCCTTCATATCAAATGTCTGACTCAACTTCTTTTTGAGAATTGACAAATCATAAGAGGACTTCCCAGCAATCAACATATCATCGACGTAAAGTATCAAGCATATCAAGCTGCCATCAGAACATCTCTTTGTGTAGAGACAGTGATCCTCATTGCTCTGAGAATAGCCTTGGGACTTCATAAAAGCATCAAACTTTTGGTACCATTGTCTAGGAGACTGTTTAAGTCCATACAAGCTCTTCTTGAGCTTACAAACTAGAATTTCCTTGCCAGGAACTACATAACCCTCTGGTTGTTCCATATAGATTTCATATATAAGATCTCCATGCAAGAAAGTTGTCTTCACATCCATTTGGACAAGCTCTAAGTCCTCCATTGCAACGAATCCAAGCAACATGCGCAAAGTAGTCATCTTGACCACTAGAGAGAAGATTTCCTCAAAATCAACACCATGTTGTTGCTTAAAACCCTTTACAACAAGTCGTGCTTTATATTTTGGAGAAGCACTATCTGATGTGAATTTCAGCTTATATACCCATTTACATGGTAAAGCTTTCCTTCCCTTTGGCAAAGGTACTAAGTACCAAGTACCATTCTTGTGAATAGAATCCAACTCACTCTTCATGGCACGCTCCCACTTGACATGATCCTCTGTCTGCATAGCCTCTTTGTAGCAAGAAGGCTCACCGGCATCTGTTAGCATAAAAAAATCTAAACCTGGAACATATCTATCAGGTGGATATGAGACACGTGCGGAACGTCTCAATGGTTGCTGAACAGGAACATGTGCAGACTTATCTGAATGGACATTCTCTTGAACATCCCTATGTGCAGCATTTTTATGCATGCTAACCGGAGGACTAGTATCCTGAAACACCACTCTTCTCACTTCAACCTCCTTAATGGGTTGTTTATGCATCTTAGACTCATTAAAAATGACATCACTACTTCTGATCACTGACCGTGTTTCAGGATCCCATAAGCGATATCCAAATTGTCCTTCTCGACCATATCCAAGAAAAATGCATTTCTTTGACTTATGGTCCAACTTTTGTCTAAGATTCTTGGGTATATGAACATATGCTTCACACCCAAAAACTCAAAGATGATCATAATGTGGTGGTTTCCCTGTCCATAACTCTTGTGCCACTTTCAGACCTTTGGCAGTACTAGGTGAAAGGTTAATCACATGAACTGTAGTCAATACTGCTTCTGCCCAAAAACCTTGTGAGAGGTTTGCATGATGCAACATAGAGACTACTCCATCTTGAATAGTTCTATTCATCCTCTCAGCTACACCATTCTATACTGGGGTATAAGGAGCTGTAAACTCTCTATGAATCCCTCTAGACTGATAGAAAAGGCTGAATTCATGTGAGGTATACTCACCCCCATTATCTGAACATAAAGCCTTAAGCTTAGTTCCTTTTTCAGTCTCAACTGAAGCAAGCCATTTTCTGAAAGTAGGGAATACATCATCCTTTGATTTGATAGGATATACCCAGACTTTTCTAGTAGCATCATCTATGAAAGTGACAAAGTAAAGAGAACCACCTAAGGACCTGGGCATAGGACCACACACATCTGTATGAGCAAGATCTAAAGGCTGAATTGAAGAGTCAATGTGCGGTCTATGCACATTTCTGGTTTGTTTTCCATATTGACAATGCTCACAAAATGAAAAATCAGAGAAAGATAACACAGGTAAGTAGCCAGAACGAGAAAGATTTTCCATTCCACTACGAGATATATGGCCCAAAAAACCATGCCAAATACAAGCCATAGGCTATTCAGTAACAGCTAACAAGTGTTCTTTCTGTGATACAAATAAAGGATAAAGTGAGCCAACTTTGCTTCCTTTTGCAATAACCATATTGCCCTTTGATATACGAAAGGACTGAGCATAGAAGACCACCTTGTAACCAAGGCCATCAAGTTGACCAGCTGACATCAAACTGCGTGATAACTGAGGTACATGGCGTACATTGTGACCTCCCGGGAAGTACTGGGAACCTCTATATTCCTTGATCGTTGAGGTCCTCCTTCGCGCGCAGCCAACGGCGCCAACGGTGACTTCGATGACTCGAATGACAAGGTATGCCAAGGTCTATGCCTTGGTCGCCGCCTTAGTCGTAAGCCTTGGAGAAAGCCTGAGGGGGGTGCTCGCTTCGCTCGCACAAAAGGAACAAAGCTTTTGCCTCGAACCGCTCTGATATTAGTGAAGTATTTCAATGGCGATGCACCACAGTGCGCTCTCCTTCTTGAGAGCTCCACGACGCTATGCTCAGGGTAGAAAACCGATCTCCTGAGGCCGCACACAGTACTCTGCACAGAGGGTGTAGAATACGTAGAAAAACACAGTACACAGGAAGCACGAAGACAGTCTTCTTAGGTCTTACAAATGCGGTCGAACTTACAGTCTATGACTGACCACGCCACTATATGTTTCATTAAAGAACATATACAAAGAAGTGTCCGGTGGCCATTTGGCCTTTCACATGGACACTAACGGTAACAACTTCAACACTGAATGAAATAGATAAATGAGAATATGACTTATCAGCAGAGATTCGATGTCAGGCATCGAGTTGCTTGGAAAACTTGATATTTTGAACTCATCACAGAGTAGGTAATCATGGAGATGATGGAGAGAGTCTCATACATAGAACTTTACTTAGTTCTTCTCATAACTATAAAAAACTCAGAAGTTTTACAAGTGCTTCCTCACTCAGAGAAGCCCGACTACATTCAAAGTCATACAAAATGAATTCCTTCTCACATTCTATCACTCTCTTCTACTTCTTCTCTTACATCGCGTCAGTTGATACAAACTAACTTATATAGATTTTCTCATTCTCGTGATTTTAAAAAACTTCTAGAACTAAAGTGAACTAACTTTACAAATATAATACACTTGTGAATTTCTCCCTTCACATAGGCATGTGATTTTCTTCTAAAGCTTTGACCTTCAAATATATGTCCAATTAGTGACTGTTTCTCCAACAGCTCCCCCTCAATCACTAATTGACATTCTCTGTTTCTTCATATCATCTTCTTTTCTTTTAATCCTGCCATGCTTTTGAATCTGCTGGTCTTCACACCATCCAAACTCTTTGTCATTATATCTCCTATCTGATCCTTTGTAGAAATGTACTCCACTTCAATTTCTTTTGCCATTACCTTTTCTCTTAGGAAATGATAATGTATCTCTATATGTTTTGTTCTTGCATGAACTGCTGGATTTGCTGCAAGATAAACTGAACTCATATTATCTCCATGTATTGTAGGTATACCTTGATCAATGCCCAAGCTTTTGAACAATGTCTGCATCCATATGACCTCCTTAGCTACTTCCACAAGTCCTTTGTACTCAGCTTCAATTGATGATAATGCTATTGTATGTTGTTTCTTTGAACACCAACTTACAAGCTTATCCCCAATGTATATCATGTAGCCATGAGTTGATCTTCTGTCATCCTGGTTACCTGCCCAATCTGAGTCACTATAGGCTCTCAACTTCAAATCTGAAGTAAAAGAATAATATAATCCTTCCTTTATAGTTCCTTTGATATATCTGAGAACTTTTTGACCTGCAATCCAATGTGGGTCCTTTGGACAATGCATGAACTGTGATAAAACTCCCACTGCATAACTAAGATCAGGTCTTCTTAGTGTAGCACAAATCAAACTACCCACAAGAGATTGATACTTCCTCATATCTTTGTATTCTGCACCATCATATTTACTGAGCTTGTGATTAACTTCAAGTGGAGTTGAAGCTTCTCTACAATTTTTCATATCAAACTTCTTCAATAGATTCAAAAGATACCTTTCTTGTGATACATATATGCCATGATCTGTATAAGTGACTTCCATTCCAAGAAAGTATGATAACTTTCCTAGATCACTGATCTTGAATTCTTTTTCAAGTAATCTCTTTACCTCCTTGATTCCTTGATCTGAAGTACCTGTGATTATAATGTCATCTACATGAATACAAATGTAGATTGTACCTTCCTCTGCTCTTTCAATGAGTAGACTTGGATCTGTTTTTAAACTTTGATATCCAAGATCATTGAGATACTTCATCAATCTATAGTTCCATGCTCTTGGAGCTTGCTTCAATCCATACAATGCTCTTCTCAATTGATATGTATCCATACAATGTATACCTCATCTGATATGTATCCATTCAAGAATGCATTCTTTATATCCAATTGACTTAGGGTCCATCCTTTTGAAGCTGCAATAGCACATCTTAGCTACAGGACTAAATGTCTCATTATAATCTATGCCATAGGTTTGGGCATAGCCTTTCACCACCAATCTAGCTTTGTATTTGGCTATACTTCCATCTGCAAGCTTCTTCACTTTATAAACCCATTTATTTCCAATTACTTTCTTACCATTTGGTTTAGGAACAAGTTCCCATGTCTTGTTCTCCTCTACTGCATTGAATTCTTCCTTCATGGCTTCTTCCCATTGCTTCTTACCTTTAGCTTCATCATAGTTCTGATGTTCTTCATCATCTTTGACCATACATGACTTATGAGTTATGTAAGAAGTATCATATGAATACCTTTTTGGTTGCCTTCTTGTCCTATTTGACCTCCTTGGTTCACATTCTTCATAAGTTTTTGGATACACTTCTTCATCAAATATAGGAGCTTCTTCATTTCTTCTTGTTAATCCACTTCTGAATGTACTTGCTTCCATATAGTCTTCATCTCTATTCACCTGCACAATTGATTTTCCTTTCTCACATCTTCTTACCTCTTCTTCAAATTCTTCTTTTGTATGACTTTGATCTGCATACCAACTTTTTTGTTCATCAAATGTAACATCTCTAGAAACAAGAAATTGTTTAGTTAGACGATTCCACAACCTGTAACCCATCTTCTTTTCATCATAACCAATTAACACATATTTTTCTGCCTTTGGTTCAAGTTTATGCCTAAGCGGTGATGGCACATAAGCATATGCAATTGATCCAAACACTTTACAATGATCTAGTGTTGGTTTCTTACCCTACCAAGCTTCATATGGAGTCATTCCATTTAGAGCTGCACATGGTAATCTATTTACAAGATATGTAGCTATATTTACAGCCTCAGCCCAAAGATAATTTGGACAATTCTTCTCCCTCAGCATAGCTCTAGCAAACTCAACCAAAGTCCTGTTTCTCCTTTCGGCTACACCATTTTGTTGTGGTGTATACCTGCAAGTTATTTCTCTCTTAATCCCTGCATTCCAAAGATAATCATTGAACTCTTGGGATAAGTATTCTCCCCCTCCATCAGACCTCAGTCTTTTAAGCTTTTAAACATATAAAGTTATCCATCTTGTAGAATCATCAATGAAAAGAATATAATACCTTGAGCCACTGATAGATCCTTCTTTTGTTGGTCCCCATACATCTGTATGAATGAGCTCTAGTAATCCATCATGTTTGAATCCTTTCTTCTGAAATGGTAACCTATGTGCTTTGCCCATTTGACATGCTTCAAATTTATAAACCATATGTTGACTCTGCACATTTGGTAATCCTAGTACAGATTGATTTTCAACCATATCTTGAATTCCTCTTTCATTGAAATCACCTAATCTCTTATGATAGAGATCAAGTTGTGTAATCACTCCTTCACCATGTGTGAGCAAAGCTTGACCAATGTTCCCTTGTACTTTTAAAGTAAAAAGTCTACCTTCTTTCTTACCACAGACAATCTGATTATATCCATTCTCTGGATCTTCAACAAATACTCCTTCATTTGTAAACTTGACTTGAAAACCTTTTTCAACTATCTGTCCCACACTAATCAAGATTTTAGGTATTGTAGGAACATACAAAACATTGGTTAGCAAATCTGCTCCACTCTTGCATTTCACTTTACCAACTGAATGTACACTATGTCTTGTATAATCACCTGTTTGAACTGTATGACTAGAAATACCTTTTTCCAATTCTGACATCAATTTTATGTTTCCTGAAAAATGATTAGAACATCGAGAGTCAATGTAAAATACCTTTAGATCTTCTTTATCTGATGTGCTGATTGAGTTCATCATCAATGATGTATGACCTTCATTTTGTGTGTCATTTGCATAGTTGTAGTAGGTGGTGTTGTAGGATTGATTCTGTCCCCAACTTCTTCCTCCACCTATACCATAGCCTCCTCTTTGACTTTGTCTACCTCTTTGAAAATTACTTTGATATCTTCCACCTCTGCCTCTGCTATTGTTATTTTGATTTTGATTTGATCCTTGTTGATTATGCCAACAGTCATGAGCCAAATGATTACTCAATCCACAGATCCAGCAAGCCTTCTTGTTGTTATTTTGATTACCTCTTCCTCTTCCAAAACCTCTTGTTCTTCCTCTGCCAGTGCCTTTACCTCTTGGATAATGAACTTGAGAAGTTGACTCTTCTTCATCCTTTGCTTTACCTTTATGTCCTTTATTCTTGTTCTTCATGTACATTGCAGAACTTTGTCCTTTATCTCCATCTCCTTTCAAGTCTTGCTCAAATGAGAGCATCAAACCAAGCAACTGGTTCAAGTCTGGAACATAATGATTTAATGAAAGTTCTGTTGATAAGACAAAAGGTTTCCACCTTTCATCTCCTCTCAAACCTGTAAGTAATTGAGCAATCAACCTGTGATCCTCAATATCTTCATCTATGGATCCAAGACTATCTGCAAGATCCTTCATCTTAGTGACATAATCACTAATACTTTGACTTGGCTTCTTCTTGAATGTTGTAAACTCTGACCATAGACTTGCTTTCCTTGCTTTGGTAGTACTTTGGAAATGATATTCCAATGCATTCCATATATCTTCAGATGATTCCAATCCTCTGATGTGTGGTAGCAAATGATCTGAGATTGTGTTGTAAATGTATGCCTTTGCACTTGCATCCTTCTTCTGCCTATGCTTTAAAGCATCAAGTTCCTCTTTCTTTGATCGGCTTTCATCTTCAAATACTGGATTCTCTTCTTCACCTATTACATATATCATGAGATCCTTACTCATAATTAAGGCTTCCATTCTCATTACCCATGCGGGATAATTAACTTTGTCCAGTTTGTCAATGGAGATATGATCTGCCATACTCCTTTCCTTTTGCTACAACCTGAGCTTAAAGGATAAAGAATAATACCTTTTGGAGTTCTTTGTGTATGAAGATACTTTTGAAGTAACCTTTTGATGCCTTGTATCTTCAAATGCTTCACCTTTCAACCTTAAATGAAAAACTTTTCAAAACTTCTCGTACCTTTGCCGCCTTCTGCTCTTTAGGACCTTTCTGCTCTGATACCACTTGATGTGTGAAACATCACAAGAAATGAATTAATGTGACACTAGACAACCTCTATGGTCACCATTAACTCATTGCCACTCAAAACTCTACGGATCTCTAGAACTCAAGATATAGCCTTCACAAGATGACTATGTATGACTACCAAAATTGGAAATTTTTCCTGTTATAGTAAAAAACGCTTGTCTAAAAATGGAATTCGATGCCTAGCATTGACTTGCAACGAGAATTCGATGTCGGGCATCGACTTGGGGTGTTTTTAGCCACTTTTCAACAGGGATTCGATGTCAGGCATCGACTTCCCACATAAAACCTTGACCTTTCAGATTCCAAAACAATAGATGATTTCATGTATACTTAGAACATCACTTATCCTCTGGAATTTGATGCCAGGCATCGAGTTGCTCCGACAAAGTCATGATTTGCAAACACTTCAACACTGAATGAAATAGATAAATGAGAATATGACTTATCAGCAGAGATTCAATGCCAGGCATTGAGTTGCTTGGAAAACTTGATCTTTTGAACTCATCACACAGTAGGTAATCATGGAGATGATGGAGAGAGTCTCATACATAGAACTTTACTTAGTTCTTCTCATAACTATAAAAAACTCAGAAGTTTTACAGGTGCTTCCTCACTCAGAGAAGCCCGACTACATTCAGTCATACAAAATGAATTCCTTCTCACATTCTATCACTCTCTTCTACTTCTTCTCTCACATCGCATCAGTTGATACAAACTAACATATATAGATTTTCTCATTCTCTTGATTTTAAAAAAACTTCTAGAACTAAAGTGAACTAACTTTACAAATATAATACACTTGTGAATTTGTCCCTTCACATAGGCATGTGATTTTCTTCTAAAGCTTTGACCTTCAAATATATGTCCAATTAGTGAGTGTTTCTCCAACAATTTCAATGACAAAACTCCGCGCAAGTAGGCATTTTTGTAGATCTTCTTTCTTGTGTCTATCCGGTGTCTCATCAGAGACATACCTCTCTTCAAACTTTCATATCTCAGTTGTTATGAGGTCTTTTTGAGTGATTTCACTTGGATGAGTTTCCTTAGCTCTCATACTTTCTATCTATATCAAAATCTTGCATAGATCTTTGAGTTTTCATGCTGCTATATATCCGTTTTCAATTCAGACAGTTAGTCATACCTTGTTGTTGTAGGCCTTCTCATATCTTGACTTCAAGTTGTTTGTTGGGAGCTATACTCCATCTTTTTTGACGTTTTTTGTTTCTAAAGCATGCTATTCAGAGTCTAGTTTCAGGATATTTGATTAGTTTTGACAAATTATGCTTAGAGAGTTTCTAGTGGTTATTTTGCTATAGTGACCTATTTCTGTTTTCTTGAAAGTTTGGAGAAAAGTTTGTTTTTGAAGTTTGGAAATATTTGTTTGATATTTTGAAGATCTTGGGAGGTCTCATCATGTTTCGTTGTGTACTTTGATGTTTACAAGTTTGTAAACACAACAGTCTTGGCATCTTGTATGTGTCCAATCATGCTATCTTGTATGCTAACAGATAGCCAGTACATTACCTTTCGTGCTCCTTGATTCCATTCCTCGTATGCTCTTAACTAATCTGTAGTCCGATTCCTTTCTAGTAACTGCGGAGCATTTTCATTCTCTCCTTCGATGTACTTCCAGTAGCCTTTTCCCATCAAGAAATTCATCATTATGAATATCCAAGCATGGAAGTTGTTCTTGTCCAACTTATCACTCATAAGCTGACTCATTCCATCTTTGTTTGCCATTTCTTCAACAATTCACAACACTCCAAAACACTACAAGCAACACTTCGGCTTGAACACTATCGCACTATGACGTGACAGTTCGATCTTAGAACAACACAGTTTTTGTGTATCAACAGTACATGGAATTGCTTGAAATTTTGGATCTAGAATATATGAGTGCCGACCACAATGCAAGTTACAGTTTTTGAAAGTAACTTGGTTTTTCTGTGGGCCCCACCTTGCGGGCTCGAAACGGAGGTCGAGATGGCTCCGAAACTTCAATTTGACAAAAACAAGTGATCCTAATGGGGTAACTCCCGAAAATGTTTTTGAGGTCTTCTACCTTCACGCCAATTTTCGTAGCAAACGGAGGTCGTTTGTGAATCGCATTTTCTCCACACCTTGCCGCATACTCTTCAACGTCGCCTTCTCCACGAGCTCTCTATAGACACACTGGCTCTGATACCATGTCATGAGGAAGGAGATAAGGAAGATCTCACACACACAAACTCACTCTCAAGAAGAAGAACACACACAGATTGAGGCAAGGTTGAATGATCTTCTTCTTCTTCTTCTATTACATAAAAAGGAATGTACAAGAATGACCTAAAAACAAGAATACAACAAGTGCAATATATAAAGATCAGTACATAAGGAAAAAACTGATGTCCGTGAATGAGTGAGCAGGCAAGGAACAAATGTTCCATCACTCTCGACTTGACATATAATGGCGTGATCACTATACATGTCAGAGAAATGAAAAACTAGTATGTGTCATCCTGGATCATTACATGTTGAGCTTGATATCTCAACAGCAATGGGGTGGACTCATGGAGAAGTTTCTCTTATCCTTTGTGTGTGGGTCTAGCGTTCTCAACAATCGCATCAGATGAGCCTCTTTTAGTGCTTGGTTTCCCATAGAAGCATTGTTGTTGGCACATGGCTGAGCTTTGCGGGCCGACCTCTGGACTATATAGGTTGTGGCTATCTTATGGAGTCACATCGACATTGTCTTTGGGACTGCCTATTGGCTCAATAGATTTGGAAAAGGATCTTGAGACTTCTTACCTAGAGGACAGGGCCCAGACCATCACTTGGGGTGTTGTTTCTTTGGGCTCTCTTTCTAGCCCGGCCCTTGGCTACGAGAGTGGGACTCATAGTACGATTATTTTGATTCATGATGGGTGGGTTGACATCACTCAGAACCTGCACATCTTGACTTGGAGTAGTGATGGTGACCCTTATTGGGACCTTATTAGTAGTGTTACCATGAGGTTCAATTGGGGGGCGAGATGTTGACGTATCTTCAAGCAGTGCACGATTCCTCCAACCAAGACTATGCGGGACTTATGGCTTGAGCTGATTCACACCTTGTGTGGGTAGTTAGACTACCTTCACAAGATTCTCATGGCACTTCCCAACAGCGCCAGGCCTTCCTCCATATTTGGAAGAAAGGCCCCTTCTTCACCACTCAAGGTGACACTATCCGTTGGATGTACCAGCCACCTGCCACTTTTTTCCCCCTCCCCATGAGATAGGGTTTGAGGATTTGATATTCATCTGGGGTGATTCTCCCCCTTGTATTTTTCTATTGTTCCCTGATTGGGATTGTGGCCCAATGGGCATTGTTTTTTACTAATGGAAATATCTTTTTGTGGAACAAGAAATGAATGCAAATGATAGACAAATGCAAGAAATGTGTAAATACTTTGTTCTCATAAATGAACATTTGTACAAGAGAGGTGTGGATGGGTATCTATATGTGTTCTTGAAGACAATTACTTGGATATGTTGGAAGCTGCTCATTCAAGAGTAGCAAGGGGGACATTTCTTTGTAGATAGGACATATGAGATGATCCTTTATTATGTCTTTTGGTGGTTAACCATATTTCAAGATGGTAGCTCTTATATGGATAGATGTGATATCTATTAAAGTGCAAGAAATGTGTAAATACTTTGTTCTCATAAATGAACATTTGTACAAGAGAGGTGTGGATGGGTATATATATGTGTTCTTGAAGACAATTACTTGGATATGTTGGAAGCTGCTCATTCAAGAGTAGCAAGGGGGACATTTCTTTGTAGATAGGACATATGAGATGATCCTTTATTATGTCTTTTGGTGGTTAACCATATTTCAAGTTGGTAGCTCTTATATGGATAGATGTGATATCTATTAAAGTGAAAAGTATCAAATAAGAAAAGATGAAATACCTTTGAGACATTTGATGTCTGTAAGAGCTTTTAGTAAATGGGGATTGGATTTTATGGGATTTATTTTCTTAAAATTCACATGCAAAAATATATCATATGGGCAACATGCTACTTGACGAAGTGGGTTGAAGCCAAGACTACTCATCAAACGACAACTAATTTCCTATATGGAAATATAACTACAAGATTTGGATTACCAATTGAATTGGTATGTGATAGAGGGACTCATACCTCTTGAGATATTCCATCATGAATAACTTTGCTAATGTGGATGTTCCTTGTTAGCAATGGTAAAGCATTGGGGTCAATTCTACTTTGGTTGTGTTGTAGATCTAGATTCACCCTCCCGAGAGGTGTCTATATTTTGAAAGCCCTCTTTCTTTACTATGACTTGGTTTCACGTGCCTCTTGGTGGTCTTTTGCACCCCTTTTTTGGTGGAAGCTCTCTAGAGGCTCCCTTGAACCCACTCTTACTCAAAGCTTAATAGAAAAAACTATATCTTAAAATCAACGATCATTTTTAAGAGCTTTTCAATGAGCGCCGAACCTCCAAAAATGGATACTTGATAAAAACAAGTTATGTCGATTTAGGCTCATCAAGGTCAAAATAGGAAAATAGGACCTGTAAGGCCTCTCCACATTGCAAACGCCTCAATTTCTCCTTAAAAGATGTGTTTGTTATCCTACCTATAAAAGAGATGTCAAAATTTGCAACCTTATGTTTCTTTTCACCTTAACTCAGGGACATCAAAATTTGCAACCCTATATTTATTTTCACCTTTTCTTTGCCACGGGGTTTAGTCAAGCTATTGCACCATTTGAAATCTCAAAAATACTTCAAAAACACTTATTTGAAATTAGTGACTTCCCTAGACTAGGGAAATCATTTTTTTTTGAATGAGTCTTTCCTCACTCTTTTGGTTTTGCAACAGATTCCGGGGGTTTCTGTAATGTTCTTTCTTCAAATAAAGAACCTTGAATCATTGAAGAGGAACAATTGACAACTAACGACTTCTGTACCTAGGGAAATTGAGTTTTCATTTATCCTTGGATGCAGAATAGCTACAAATTCCACATCTGGACATACTAGGTCTTGTTGATTATGACAGCTTTATGATAGATAGAGGTGTCAAACTCAAAGAACATCACTTAGCTACTGATGTCCTTGAATATTACATTGCGCACCCTTCACAAAAAAGGTATGTTAGGAGAAGAGAAATTAAAGTTTTCATTTGTCCTTTAAACTTGATCTTTTCCAAAAACAGAGTAGTCATGCCTCTTCCTTATGCTTTGGGAGTGTCACACAAGCTAGATTTTCAAGAAAAAGACTAAAGGAAAACTTCTAATATCTCTATAATTTCCCTACTCTAGGGATGTTCACAATAGCAATTGTTCACCAAAAATGAACATTTTGACAAACCCACTTTCTTAGATCCCTTTCTTATATCTTATATGTTCCATAAATCTTGAGATCCCCAGGAAGAGCAACTATTTGTGATTCCCAACTTCTTTCCAAAAAAGTGTAAGCTAGGGAAGTCCTTTTTTGCAAACCAATGTATACTCAAATTTTATGATGTCAAATCAATTCCGTTGTTACCCTAACATAATGTAGCCCCCAAGTTCCTTTGAAAATCCCAAGAAGCTTATACTTGCAACTTTCAATGTCCCTAACTCACTGAAAAAACTTTATGTTTCTTATTTTTTTTACACCCTTGTCCTTGTTTCCTCCTTTTGGATTTTATAACCCCAAATTTGAGCTTAGAATTAACTCAAATAATGTAGAATGCAACTTCCAACTTCTTTGGTTAGGGAAGTCAAAAACTGAAGCCAGGTTTCAGTTGTGGTTAGAGCAGCCATCACAAGTTTATGCAGTTTGTTCAAGCCTAAAGAACAAAGTTGATATACACTTGCATGTGTTGTTGGCTAGTGTTTGGGCTATGAATTCATCCTTTTAGTTCCATTTTACTACATATATGGAGAACATACACACTATGTATGCTTCACTAGATATTGCTTATGTACGCCCATGTGTCCATTGATATAGCAATTGCGTATTTGCATAAAGCCTTTGACATTGATAAAGAGGGTCATGGTGAGGTTTTCTTAACTAGGAGACACATAGATGTCGAGCTCTCTTTGGTGATGCATGTGGAAGACTTACCTAGCCTCGCCATAGGAGATGTATTGAAGTTGTTCATATGTGCTCAATAAGCCTAGTTGGCTTCTTTCGGTTAACTGATTATATGCAGTGGAGTCAATGATTCACTATCTAGGTTAACATGTCAGTAATTGCACTTTTATGAGATTTTGACACTGGTCATATGCTCATTTTGTAGAGGAGACTCTGGAAAAGTTTTTCCATTTTTTTGGTTTTGTCAACTATACAATGGTCGATTTACTCCTTGATACACTTATTAGTGTGAACACATTTAGTCTCACATAATCCTTTTGGTTGGTCATTATTGTTCATTAATTCAATTTCTAGGAAGACTCTACTAAGTTTTCCCCAAAAATCTACCACTTGGTCATCCCTTTTTTAGCCTTAGTGGTGTTTGGACTCTTTTAGCTCCTATTGAAGATCAAGGTCAAGGACAAAGCACAAAGAATGGAAGCACATCAAGGACGTGGACACACAAGAAGAAGGAGAATGTAGGGAGCTCCAAGAAGCACATGTCAAATTTTTAGAACAAATCCCTATAAAAATAGTGATTTTTATCACTAAAAACCATTGTAAATACCATTTTCCATTTTTTGCAACTCCATTTTGTTCAAGTCGAGGAGTCCTCAAGCTTGAGGATATTAGAAGTATCATCCTACCAAATTTCATAATTTTTAGATTCCGTTTTAGCCCCCAAATAAGCCCTAGAACCTAATTTTTAACTAGGTTGGACACTAGGTCTAGACAGGACCAAAACCACTCAAAAAACTATAGAAAGGGATGGAGAGCTCATTTTTGAGATTAGCTTGTTGTAGATTTGAGCTTTTGTAAGAGAACTCTTTTGTAATCGAAGATCTTCCATTGTTCCACTCTTTGCTCTTACCTTGTGCGCGTGTGTGTGTATGTGTGTGCATGCTTGTGTGCTTTCACTCACACACTTGTGCAATCACTTGCTCATAGTCTTCATACTAGTCCTCACGTCTCTGCGGATTGACATTTATGAGGTGCAACTCCTCACGTTGGTACTCACCATTGTGCTAGAGTGACACCAAATTTGGCATTGTTGCTGGGGAGAGAGTTTGGAGGACGAGCGTGTGATAGTAAGACGTAGAGAAGCGACGTTGGAAGGTTAAAAAATCACCATTTTTAGTTCAATTTTTGAGTTTTTCTTCTTCTTTATCTTCATCATCATCACCATCTTCTCCCATCTTCATCTTCTCTTAGTTTTTCTCATTTTCAAGTGTACTTTCACCTCATTTTTCACTTGCGACTGTGAGGAACAAGCGCAGCGGGTGCTCAGAGCTGAAACGCTAAAGAAATAGCCCTGAAATCCACTTAAAACATCAAAAATTTGAGTGGCAGTATCGCAGAGTGACAAGACGTGCATTTGGTATCACGACCGTGATATCGTGAGTTTGGAGGGTGACCTTGCATATACAGGCACATAGCAATGATAAGGAGAGCCTAAGGTACTCATATTTGCAAAAGATTTTGAATTTGGACCTCAAAAACTCCAAGTATCGTGTCCGGTTGAGTTTTGGTATCGCGATACCAAAACTCCCATGTATCGTGATACTTGTCGAGGTATCATATCATGCATACCCACTTGAGGTATTGTGATACCATTCTGGTATTGTATCATCAAGTGTTGGTATTGTGATCACGATCGCCCTAGTGGTATCATATCGTGGTCCACCTGGTACCGTATCATTGATTGAGCGGTATCATATCGCGTGCATGATTGGTATCGTATCGCCAACTTCGTATCATATCGTCTCTTATTCTGGTATCGTATCGCGCACCTTGCAATATCGTATGGTATAGCTGGAGGTATCGTATCATTTTGGTTCAGTGGTATTATATCGCGTAGCACAAGCACTATTGTATCACGGTTGGTGTGGTATCATATCATGAGCCCGGTGGTATCGTATCGCCTAGAAGGTATCGTATCGTGACCACTTCTAGTATCATATCGTCTAAGAGAGCAGTATCGTATCGTGGAAGTTGGTATCGCAATCGTAGTCGGCCTAGTGGTATCATATCGTCTAAGGTGGTATCATCTATAGTGGTATTGCATATCGTGAAAATCTGGTATCGTATCACCTGTTCTGTGGTACTCCCAGAGAGGTCCTGTTTCCCTATTTTAATCCCCAGAACCCTGAACTGGCATAACTTTCTCATACAAAATCCGTTTGCGGTGATTTTGGGTTCGTTGGAAAGCTTGTGGGGAGTACTACCATTGGTTACGATAAAACTAATACGTGGATTATTAGATAGATTATTTTGAAGTTGACCCTCAGGGGAACTAGGAAACCAATGAGTTCCAAAGGATTCTGAGCAATACAAGAGAACCTTGGGACAAGAAGATAAGGCTTATGAACCTGAGATCTGGTAGACACCTAGGTAAGGATAGACAAAGCATTAGATAATCTAAGGCATGTGTCAACCATACAGCCAAGTCTTGGGCTCAACAACTTAGTGGTTATCCCTACACATTAAGTTCTGAAACAAGTGACTCAGAAATGTCTTTTAGCATGGAAAGACCCACATGTGCCTCAGGTACTGCTTATTTAAAGAGACCAAAAGGATCCTACAAGACCCGATTGGAGTATATAAGGACCAACCAATTAGGTGCACGCATCTATGAGGATTGTCTAAGATGATCAGCTATCCAACTCAAAAATCTAGATCAACCCTTTGGACTTGAAAACCCAGTGGTCAAGTTTGAAGAGGGATCATAAATTGACAAGGAAGGAACCATGTATGTGGTTACCAGCTTACCTGATAGGACATATGAGTTTGGAAATATCATTCATGAGAACGAGCTAGGAGACCTAGAGCAAGGAGACCTAGGACGAGAACCCAAGACTCCTAGAGGAAAATCTATTTTGACCAGAGTGCTCACTCCAGAATGGATTCCTCAAGACAACAAAAGCATAGAACTATTCTTGAATAGAGAAACAGAGGAAGCCTTTTGGAGATTCAATCCAGAGCAACCTAACCCAATAATCACCATCTACGAACTCAAAGATACTGAGATACCAAGTAAAGTTGTCTATCTAGATAACACATCAGAGAAAATGTTCTTGGTAATAGAGCACGATAGGCATGCATACACTTGGCAGGGTGAATCAATTTTCCCTCCACTAAGATCTAGCATTTCCCATGGTATCCAAGGAGCAAGATCATCCAAGGCTCATGAAACCCAAAGGGAAAGAGCTAGAGAGAGACCGGAGGTAATCTTTGCACACACCGTGGGCAGAGATAGATCAGGACATGAGGGTGAAAGACCTGAAAGAGAGAGACATCGAGCACATAGACATCAAAGAGATGAACATGATTTTCCATTGCCTAGACCGTGAGATCACCCAAGAACCCTTAGACCCTCTCAAGTGGTTAAGGCAATGAAGAATTATTTTGATGGGTTCAGAGACCCTTATGATCATGTGGCCGAGTTCAAACAAGTGTTAAGAGCTGAACAAGTTGAGGACGTGTTCACCCAATTCGAGGCATTTGGTTTGACTCTCAAGGGTACTGCCTTAGCTTGGTTTCAACCCTTGAATAGTTGCAATTACTGAGAGATAGGTCAATTGCTAGAAGAATTCATTGTAGAGTTTTCCAAGAGTGGCATCAGGCATAACACATCATCCTTGATCCATAGCTTCAAGCAGACACCCCAAGAGACTATGCGACTTGCAAGAAGAAGGTTCAGATAGTACATAGAAAGATGCCCTGTGCTAGAATTACCCACAACAGCCAAACAAGTGGCCTTGTTTTTAGATGGCTTACTGAGCACCAAGTTAAGATCATATGTGTAGTTGAAAGAGCCTAGATCCATAGAAGAGTGTGTCCAGATGTGCATTGACATAGAGGACAATTTGGGTGAGGAGTTAGGGTTGTCTAAACTCTATAACAAGCCCCAGGTTTCTTTACCTCCACAGGCTCAACCAGTTGTTGAAAGAGAAAGCTTACCACCAATGAACGCTTATGTTCCTCATTCCGTGGATGATGGAGCACCTCTTTCAATTCAACAGTACTCTCAAGAGTTCTTGTGGGAAATACAAGAAGAAAAATGGGCCAAGGAGAGGGGTAATCCCCCTCGTATTCCTGAGATTGATGACCTTCATGATCAATTTCCCCAAGACATTCCTTCTATTTATGGAGACCAAGCAGAGCAAAAAGAAGACGAGAGATTAGATTTCGAATCTAATTCTTTACAAGAGTTTCCACAATTCACAGGCCCATGGGAATCTGAATCTCTTCAGATCAAAGCTCCCACAATATTGGTAAGAAATGAAGACTCAGTGGTTCCAAGAAGCACCGAAGTCGTGAAGAACACTAAGGTTCAGTTTCATCTCATTGTAGAAGAGCTGCTCAAAGCAAAACCTGAGCTATGGAATCATGTGAAGGATCAGGTTCCACAACTTGATTCCAATGTGCCAAAAGTAGGCTCTAAGAAAAACATTCCAGAGATACCTCTAGACAAGATAGGGGACATCAGTGAAGGTGAAGAAGGTAATACTTATCTTCCAATCACCTACCAAGGTTACACAACCAAAGCAATCGTAGATTCAGGTGATGGTGTTGCTATTGCGACTAGCTCCTTGTGGAAGCGATGTTGCAAACCCACATTAAGACCAACTAAAATGAAGCTTCAAATGGCAGATGGTCATTTTGAAAGACCTCTAGGATTGCTTGAAGGGATAACTCTAACCACTTGTGGTGTAGAGTTTGAACACACATTTGCTATATGTGACTTTGAAAAAAATAATGTCTATGAGATGATCCTAGGAAGACCATTCCTACGACAATTGCAAATAGTACAGGATTCGAGAACCAACTCCTTGTACTTACAGCACTTAGGGGTCACAACCAAGGTCAATTTGAAGGATTACACCTTCAGAGATGTACCACCCCTACAGTGGAATCCTATCCACAAAGCGAAATAAGATTCTATCTCTGTGGATTATGGAAGTTCACCTCATCCATCATGGCTGCATGAAGATACTCACTTGTGGATGTGCAAGGTCGTAGAGGAAGAGGAAAAGCGCCTAAAAGCAAGAGAAGAAGGAACTTCCCCAGGAGATAGACCAATTAAAGACCCAGCCTATACACCGATGATATTTCTAGATGAGGAATTTGAGCCTCATGGTTGGGCAGAAATCTTAGCTACCATGGACATTGCAGTCAATGAAGAACAATGGACACCTCATTGTGATGAGGAGGGTTATGATATTTCAGTGTTCATGTGACAGTCCTTGTTGGAAGAATGTGACCCTAGTGATGTCATAGAAGAAGACGAGAACGATGTTGATCTAGAGTCCATTGTGATCGATAGTTGCTTTGTCTCAGAGAAGCACTATTTAGAGGATGTAGGAGTGTTCAACCAACAAGAAGAAGAACCTCTCACAAGCATTAAAATAGTAAATTCAAAGGATGGAAGTGAAGGTAGTAAAAAGAAAAAGAAGAGAAAAGCTGTGAAACAAGAAGAGGAGGAATCATTGTTCGAAGTACCAAAAAATTTCAAGAAATACGAAGTTGAAGACCAAAATTTTTTGGTACGAATGCCTAAGAGAGAGGCATCATAGGAGAATCATATGATAATAAAGAAAAGACCAAAAAAATTGTAGTAACCATTGAAGAGAACGAAGAGCAATGTACATACATAGGAGATGACCTAAGTGCAAAAGAAGAAGCAGAGTTGGTAGCTTTATTAAGGGAATATAGGGACGTGTTTGCATGCCACTATAGAGACTTGAAGGGAGTAGATCCGAAAATTTTCTCTCATACGATCCTCATGACCGCCGATGCCAAGCCCACCAAACAGAAGCCCTACACATATAATGACACTTATGCAACTAAAATCAAAGAAGAAATTGATAGGTTGATCGAAGCTAGATTTATCTATGAATTGAGCATACTGAATGGGTTGTCCCCCATTGTAGTGGTGCCCAAGAAGAATGGAAAGTTACGAGTGTGCATTAACCTTAAAAAAGTTAATGCTGCTACGATCAGAGATAGTTATCCGCTTCCAATCACTGAACATTTATTGGATCGTGTTGCAGGTAAGGAAGTTTATGGCTTTCTTGATGGATTTTCAGGTTACAACCAAGTAGCCATTGCCCTAGAAGATCAACACAAAATAGCTTTTGCCATAGAATGGGGAATCTTTGCATTTCGTGTGATGCCATTTGGTCTCACCAATGCACCTGCAACATTCCAAAGACTCATGTGTCATGTTTTCAAGGAGTTCTTGCGAAAGAGATTAGAAGTATATGTGGATGATTTATGTGAGAAAGAAGCTACCACATCCCTGAGCTCAGACAGATCTTCAACAAGTGTAGAGAATGTCGAGTGTGTATGAACCCAGAGAAGTGTGTGTTCATCGTATGTCAAGGTAAGATCTTAGGTCATATTGTTTCTGAGAACGGAATATCAACAGATGTGGACAAAGTAAAAGCCATTGCGGAGTTGCCAAGGCCAAGGAATGTTAAAGAGGTTCACGCCTTTATGGGCCATTGTGGATATTATCACAGGTTTATCCACATGTATGCTATCATAGCTAAACCTCTTTATGCCTTGTTGACAAATTTTGAGTGAAATGAGGAATGCGAGAATTCCTTCAATGAGTTGAAGAGACATTTGTGCACAACACCAACATTGTCCACTCTTGACTGGGATCAACCATTCCATGTCCATGTGGATGCATCCAATCATGCTATAGGATGTGTGCTAGCACAACCCACAGGTGAAGGAAACCTAGATTTGCTGATAGCATATGCTAGTAGGCAATTAAATGTGGCTGAACGAAACTACATGAAAATCGAGAGAGAAGGCTTAGGCATGGTATATGCTATGAAAAAGTTTAGACACTACTTATTGGCCAAAAAGTTCAAGTTTTTCATTGATCATCAAGCTTTATTATATTTGTTCAATAAACCTTGCAATACATGACGCTTAGTAAGATGGTTCCTCTTACTAATGGAATACGATTTTGAAGTGGTTGTTAGGAAAGGTAGGACCCACCTTAGGGTAGACCATCTTTCTCGCATCACTTCAGGAGAGCCACCGCAAGGAGTCTCGGATGAACTACCTAACGCTTATTTGTTCAATTTAGTAGTTGTTCCTAAATGGGCAAATAAGCTGGTACCGTCTTAACCTTTGGACCTGCAAATAAGAACGTAAAAACAAACAAAGAAGAAATTGTAACATCACAAAAATATCAAATATTGGAAGGTAGCATGTACAAACAAGATACAGATGGTGTACTAGCTTGTTGTGTTGAGGACGATGAACATAGCGGTTGGTTGCAACAAGCTCATGAAGGAATGCTAGGAAATCACTACTCTAAACAAAGAACATTGCAAAATTTAAAACATTTAGGAGTGCATTGGCCTAATATGGACAAAGAAATAAATGAGTGGTTTAAGAATTGTCCAATTCAGACGAGACCCTAGTGGACCATGCGACTCTTTATCACGTATCATTAATTCCAAATTGGAGTGCTCCTTTGGTAAATTCATGAGATCGGGAATACTACCCAATGAGGCTAGTCTTGCACAAAAACGAAGCATGGAACAAGAGGCTCAAGACAATGCCTTGGTAGGAGACAACCTATATCGAAGAGGCAACGATGGATACTTAAGACTGTGTGTTCATGAATCATACTACTTGAGAGTCTTGGAAACTGCACACAACGGTGTTGCAGGTGGACACTTTGGGCCTGATAGAGTAATCAAGACCATTCTATTCTCAGGACTTTGGTGGCCCACTCTTCATATGGATGCACATAACTATGTGAAGAAATGCGACACATGCCAATGTGCTCAATATCCGATAAGAAAAGACGAGATGCCTTTGAGACCAATGATGGGAGGACGTGCATTTTCGAAGTGGGGTATAGACTTTGTAGGTCCTGGTAACCCACCAGCTAGAAACTCCCATGCAGAATACATTATTGTAGCCACCAATTACCTTACCAAGTGGGTAGAAGTAAAAGCCATGACAAAGAATGATGCTCAAACGACAGCTAAGTTCTTATTTGAGAACGTGTTCACCAAATATGGATTACCAATAGAGTTAGCTAGTGATAGAGGTACGCACTTCTTGAACAAAGTCATTGAAAATCTCCTTCAAGAATTCTTGGCAATACATAAGAAATCTGCCCCCTATCATCCAGAAGCTAACGGACAAGCCGAGAGCGCAAATAAGATCCTATGTAACATATTGACAAAACTGGTAAATAATAAACGCCCTGATTGGGACAAACAACTTCATCATGCTGTTTGGGCTTATCGAGTTGCCTACAAACAGTACTCAATGCCACCCCATTTCAGATGGCCTTCGGACAGAATGTTGTGCTACCATTAGACTTCCTAATCCGAGCTTTAAAGGTAGCACAAGAGGACGAGTGAAATTGAAAGCCTCGACGTGCAACAACCATGTGCCTTTGGCATAACCTTGTCTTTTGCACCATTGAGGTCATGCACTTCAAAAGTATGCATCAACATAGGGCCACATTACACGGCCGTGCATAGACACCATTGAGAACTCCCAGACACATGTGATACACTTGACATATGTAACATATTTTATTGATGCTAACATTTTTCTTCTTGCTTTGTGACATTGTTCCAAAAAAAGAGCAAAAAAAAGAACAAAAAGAGAAAGGACAGGATTGTGTGCCTGAAGCATCTTCAACGCGAACCATCAACAAGGACATCCATCAACAACGGAAGACAAGTCGATGGTCAATCAACATGCTGGAGTACAACACGAAGAGATGGATAGCGATGGACCTTTCACAATGGTAGGGATTGCCTACTTTGGCAACACCATACCCATGATAGATTAGGAAACCTCTTCGTCAGCATACCCTTGAGCACTTAGCTCAAGACCCCATTTCTTGCACCATACTTCTTCCAATGCATTTCTCAAGTATGCATGCATAGGGCCACATTACAAGGCCATGCACAAGGCACATATTTTCTTCAACCCATGCACTAACACACTTACCCATCCTTCATTATGGGTTACAAGTACTTGGCATACATTGTGAAAGCCATGTTTGGAAGATCCAAAGGACATTCAGGCTACAACATCAGAACCTATGGAGTAATTCAAAGTCGACAGCTGCTCAAAATCCACATTGACAACCTCTTTTGAGCAACTAACACTTTTTGGAAGCTCACAACTATGACATCCGACTACCATATGAAGAAGTACATACAACGGGACCAGAACTTGCATAGGCTAGCAATGCCAAACTGAAGAACTAGACAACCGACCAAGCTACATCTAGCAGATGGACCGCTCTTGTTGATACATGAAGGACATTACCTCTCCAAGTACTACATGGAACAACTACAACAAGGGTCTGTCAGGGACGACAGACTCTAGAGGGGGGGAGTATCGAAGCTCAAGGTCAAGGATAAAGCACAAAGCATGGAAGCACATCAAGGAAGTGGACACACAAGAAGAAGGTGCATGTAGGGAGCTCCAAGAAGCACATGTCAAATTTTTAGAACAAATCCCTATAAAAATAGTGATTTTTATCACTAAAAACAAGTGTAAATACCATTTTCCATTTTTTGCAACTCCATTTTTTCAAGCTAAGGAGTCCTTGAGCTTGAGGCGTATTAGAAGTATCATCCTACCAATTTTCATAATTTTTAGATTCCATTTTAGCCCCCAAATAAGCCCTAGAACCTAATTTTTATCTAGGCCAAACACTAGGTCTGGACAGGGCCAAAACCACTCAAAAAACTAAGGGCTCGAGAGCTCATTTTTTAGGTTAGCTTGTTGTAGATTTGAGCTTTTGTAAGAGAACTCTTTTGTAATCGAAGATCTTCCATTGTTCCACTCTTTGCTCTTACCTTGTGCACGTGTGTGTGTATGTGTGTGCATGCTTGTGTGCTTTCACTCACGCACTTGTGCCATCACTTACTCATAGTCTTCATACTAGTCCTCACGTCTTTGCGGATTGATATTTATGAGGTGTAACTCCTCATGTTGGTACTCACCATTGTGCTAGAGTGACAGATCCATTATCATTCTATTCAATTCTCTATAATCATGGCATGAGAGGTCTCAGGCACGTCTGGTGGATCAGGGTCTACTGCTAGTGTCTTAAGGAGGAGCTATAACTTGTAGAGAAAAGACCATTTTGAGATCCAAAAAATTGATGGTACAAACTTTGCTCTATGGAAGAATCAAATTAAAGATGTGCTAATTCATTGGAGGCAATGGAAACCAATAAATGGAATCTCAAAGAAGTCTATTGACATGGATGAAGATGATTGGGATGCGTTGGATGAAATCGCTAGGTCTACCATTCGATTGCACTTGGCAGATAATGTTTACTTTATAGTATTGGACTATGAAAGTGCAAATGGGCTTTGGAAGAAATTATGCAATACATATGAGAAAGAAATGGCATCAAATAAAGTGTATCTGACGAGAAAGTTATATGATCTTCACATGAAGGACACATATAGTGTTGCTCCTCATCTGAATGATTTTGATGCTATACTCTCTCAGTTACAAGCTCAAAAAAATGGAGATGGATAATGAAATGAAAGAAGTCTTGTTGTTAGGCACCTTGCCATCATCATGGGATACATGTTGCACAACTATTAGAAAAAGTGCACCTAGTGGTAAAGTAGTCTATGATGACATGTGTGGAGCACTCTTGAGTGAGGAGATTTGTAGAAAATCTATGGTTGGCACTTAGAAGTGAAGATACATATAATGTTCGTGATTCTTACCAAGGAAAGAATCAACAACATGGTAGGGGCAAGACAAGGAAAAGAATGGTCAACGGAATGAGAGAAGTAAATCAAGGAAGAGGGATAGCAAATGCCATTATTGTCATAAGAAAGAACACATGAAGAAAGACTTCTATGTGTTCAAGAATGCTAAAGGGTAGAATCTTGATGGCCATGTTAAATAGTTACCTACACCATCTACTTCAATCATGAATACTGAACAAATCAATGCTATTTCTGATGATGCTAATGTGCTAAAACTTGACAATACTATGCTTAATGAGGCTCTTATGGCTGACCTCTTTCCCACACATGGCTGCTAGATTTTGGTGTTTTTTTCCGTGTGACACCACATAGAGAATGGTTCTCTACTTACAATATAGAAAAGTCTCTTGGTACTATGAGATTTGGTGACTCTTTTTAGTGTGATGTTGTGGGGATGTGGTTGTGCAGTTCATCGATGGTTCAAAATTTACTATGCATAATGCATGCCATGTACCTCAGTTATCATGTAGTTTGATGCTAGTTGGTCAACTTGATGACCTTGGTTATAAGGTGGTTTTCTATGCTCAGTCCTTTCCCTTCTCAAAGGGCAATATGGTTATTGCAAAAGGAAGAAAAATCGGCTCATTTTATCCTTTATTTGTATCACATAAAGAGCACTTGCTAGCTATTACTAAACAGCCTATGGCTTGTATTTGGCATGGTTTTTTGGGGCACATATCTCGTAGTGGAATGGAAAATCTTTCTCATTCTAGCTACTTGAATGTGTTATCTTTCTAGCATTTTCAATATGGAAAGCAAACTAGGAATGTGCACAAAATGCACATTGACTCTTCAATTCAGCCTTTAGATGTCATTCATACAAATGTGTGTTGTCATATGCCCACAAGGTCATTAGGTGGTTCTCTTTACTTTGTCACTCTCATAGATGATGCTACTAGAAAAGTTTCGATATATCCTATCAAATTGAAGGATGAGGTATTCCCTTTTTCATAAAATGGCATGCTTAAGTTGAAACTCAAAAAGGAGCTAAGCTCAAAGATTTACATTCAAATAATGGGGGTGGGTATACCTCAAATGAATTCAGCCTTTTCTATCGATCTAGAGGAATTCATAGAGAGTTTACAACTCCTCATACCCCAGTATATAATGGTGTACCTGAAAGGATGAATAGAAGTATTCAGGATAGAGTAGTGTCTATACTGCATCATGCAAACCTTTCACAAGGCTTTAGGGCAGAAGCAGTATTGACTGTAGCTCATGTGATTAACCTTTCACTTAGTATTGTCAAAGGTTTGAAATTGGCATAAGAGTTATGGATAGGGAAGTCACCATATTATGATCATCTTTGAGTTTTTTCATGTGAAGCATATGTTCATATACCCAAGAATCTTAGACAAAAGATGGACCATAAGTGAAAGAAATACATTTTGTTTGGATATGGTCAAGAAGGACAATTTGGATATCGCTTATGGGATCTTGAAACATGGACATTTATCAGAAGTATTAATGTCATTTTCAATGAATCTAAGATGCAAAAACAACCCACTAAGGAGGTTGAAGTGAGAAGAGTGGTGTTTGAAGATACTAGTCCTCTAGTTAGCATGCATAAAAGTGCTACACATAGGGATGTTCTAGAGAATGTCCAATCAGATCAGTCTACAAATCTTCCTATTCAGTAACCAATGAGACACTCTGCACGTGTCTCACATCCACCTGATAGATATGTTCCAGGTTTGGATTTTGTTATTCTAATAGATGTTGGTGAGCCTTCTTGCTACAAAGAGGCTATGCAGACAAAGGATACCATGGTTTGACCATGCACTTTGGTTGGTAAAGCAATGTTTCATAGGGTAGTTGCATGTAATTAACCTAAGACATTATTAAGCATTGTGTGGGTTTGGGTCCATCGTGCATTCTTGTGTTAGGGAAGCATTTGGAATTACATTGTGGTTGCTATTCTCATTTGATAAATGCTTGATTAAAGTCTAATTGAAGGCTAAGTCAAGGGGTAAAAGCCATGTGGGAATGGGTGCCAATGCATGGTACAAAAAGTCACAATTATGTATAAATAGCATGCTAAATCCAATGGAAGCGATGAGCATTTTTTACTATGTGTGATTGCAATTTGTCGGGTATGTTTTCTCCGCATATCTCCTTCTTCACGTATGTCTGCATGGTATTTTCTACGTTGCTTGCAATCGCATGTGGAGAGGCTATGGTCTGTAGCAGTTACACAGTGATCTATTAAGGGTGAGCATACCACACGTTAACAATGTGGATTAGGCTTTTGAAGCTTTCCATTAAAACGCAAAACTTTCTTCTTCGTTTTCATCATTTTTCACCGTGTTTTCACTAGTTTCTCTTCATTCTCTTCATCTCCTCCCTTGTGATAGGTTGCACTAGTAGTGTGTGAGGTTGGGAAGCCTTAATGCTAGGGCATACAAGTATAGCTTGAATTTTTTTGGTCTCTAAAAGATACTATAGAAGGCATATGCAAGGCATTTTTCGATCGTAGAAGGAGAAAAATTTTATCCACTTGTTTTTTCTAATCTCTGAGGAGTAAGAAAGAGCGAGAGAAGGTGGAGACTAGAATACAAGTAGTTAGAAGGATAAACCACAAGAATCTAAGTCTTTGAGAGTAAAAAAAGGGAGCATATGTAGATACGTCAAAGTTTGCAAGGTGGGATTTTCTTGATTTGGGGGTGATTCTTGAGTGTATATGACCTAGAACAACCACCCTAAGGATGATCACACCGAGAAAACAAGCTTATTCCAAAGTTGCAAAAATCGACTTCTCTAAGGAAGGAACTTATCGCAAACATAAGAAATTGGATAGTGGTTATTTTGTGAAAGTTGAAGCACAATTAAAGTATGTACACAATAAGAAAAGAAGCCCTAAAACTCTAGTTTCTAAAAGATCAAGAAAAAGTGAGAATGCATTTTTTTACTTCCTCTTGGTAGTTGACTTTGGTAGGGTAGTCGATAATTGCATTTTTCTTTATTTTGGGGTAATTTAGTGACAATTGATGATCACAAAAGTCTTAGATAAGGAGATCAAAGAATAAGAGCACCAAAATGATCAAAATTCAAGAAACCTGTAGATTTACTAGTGAGGTAAAAAAAAAATCTTCAAAGTTGGATATTTGATGTCAGAGAAGTACAAAGAACACTCTTCTTGATGTTCTTGAACCTGTGTAAAAAGAACTATGGGTGAAAGTACTCCAAAGTGGCTCCAACAATCATCCCAAAAAATGCTTCAAAATAGGCTTTGAAAGCAAAGAATTAAGGTTTGAGGGCCCAAAACATGTTCAAGGTAATGTGAACCTTATTCTTTCCCCTTCCTCAAGCACCACAAGGGTGTAGCTTAGTGGCAAGAGATTGTCAGTTAAGCCAGCTCCGTGGGGAATATTATTGAGATGGGTGACCTTTTGGGAAAAACTGTGAACCTCTATCTTCCTTGATCATTGAGGTCCTCCGTCACACGTAGCCAATGGCACCAATAGTGATTTCGGTGACTCGGATGACAAGGTATGCCAAGGTCTATGCCTTGGTCACCACCTTAGTCACAAGTCTTGGAGAAAGCCTTGGGTGGGGAGTAGGTGCTCACTTTGTTCGCACAAAAGGAACAAAGCTTTTGCATCTTAGTGCTCTGGTACCAATTAATTATTTTGATGGTGATGCACCACAATGAACTCTCCATCTCAAGAGCTCCCGATGATACCCTTGAAGTACAAAACTGAGGTCCGAATGCCGCACACAGTACTATGCAAAGAGGATGAAGAATATGCAGAAAACACACAATACACAGAGAGCATGAACATAGATTTCTTAGTTCATACAAATGTGATCAAACTTACAGTCTGTGGCTAACAAGGCCACTACATGTTTTATTAAAGAACATATACAGAAGTGTCTAACAACCATTTGGCCTTTCACATGGACACTAATAATAACATTTCTTTGTACTTTTTTACTATGATCTATGGTTATAGAAACACACTAAGATAATTTTGGTAATCCCAATTCCCCAAACTCTAGTTTCTATGGAGTTAGATTAGTAAATGTTGATATATTTAGGTAGTGATGTGTGTGAACACTCTAGGACTGCTGGGGTACTTTTTTCCCTCTTTAGGAGGTTTTTTTCCCCCGGCTTGTATATACGCCTTTTGCCCTAATGGGCTACCTATCTTTGTACATTCTCTAGTAATACATTCAGTATTGTGTGTTGTGCTCCAAGCTTCTTCTTCTTCCTAGTGTTGTTCGCGTGCTTCCACAGACATCTAACTCCAACAATTGGTATCAGAGCAAGTCGTCGCTTCATCTAGGACGTCGTCGACACTCCTCTGTTTGCAGTCTCAGATTCGCACAAAATTTGGTGAGCATATTCAGGCTGTTTCAGAGATCAAAACAGCCATTGATAGCTTTGTCTGTCAAACATGCCATTATTCCTCATATTCGCTCTTGTAGAACAGCTAAGGATGCTTGGGATACACTTACCACATTGTACCAAGCTAGGAATGAGGCTCGTGTTGGTTACCTCTGAAAGTAGTTGGAGAGTGAGCACATGAATGAAGGTGATTCTATGGACAGTTTCCTAACAAAGATCAAAGACTTAAAGGAACAGTTGATTTTTGCTGATGAGGTTATACCAGATAGCTCACTTGTGCAGACCGTTCTGAGTGGTCTTCCTGATTCATATAAGATTTTTGCTTCTACTCTTTGGTTGATGATGAAAGGCAATCCAAATGCCTTGTCATTTGAGGAGTTAGTCTCTGTTGTGTTGCAGGAAGATCAGTCCAGGCAGAACAGGTCCATTATGCGTGTTGCAGATCAAACTTTCCTGGCTAGTCAGAAGGGCAAAGGAAAATGGAGCTCTTCTACTAGTAAGCAAAAATCTGCAAATGCTGCACATTCGAAGAACCAAGGCAAGGATGAGAAAAAATCAAAAAAGTAGAAATTGTTTTATAAGTACTATAAAGGGAATGATCATATCATAAAGAACTGTCCAAAACTAGCTGCAAAAGAGGCAAAGAAGAAAGAGGCTGGAATGGTTGTTGCAGAAGCCTCTACACCAAAAACAGAGTATGCTAATCTTGTGCAGGAAGAAGAATGGGTGTTTACTACTATTTGCAGTTTTGACCCATCTTCTCATGAGCAGTGCATGTTTGCAGTAGAATCAGATGTTTAGTACTTTGACAGTGGGATGACTAAACATATTACCTCGCAGCGTAGTTTCTTCTCTTCACTCGAGCCTTCCCCTATAGGGAATATTGTTACATGCGCCAACAACTCATCTTATCCTGTTATGGGAGTTGGTAAGATCATTTTGACTACTGCTGATGGTAGTTCTTTCACTTTGTCAGATGCTTTATTTGTTCCAGGGATCAAGAAAAACCTGTTATCAGTTTCTTCACTAGCCAAGATTTGTTGATGATAGGTGTACAGTTCATGATCTATCAAATGGCGATGTGATTATAGCTTCTAGCATTTTATATCGTGGGCTATATAAGCTCATAGACTATGAAAGATCTGTAAATGATTTGGCATGTGCAGTAAATGATTCTCAGGCTATGTCAGATGCAAAGCTTTGGCATGCACGCTTTGGTCATCTAAATTTTGCTAGTTTGCTATGCCTACAGAAATCTGAAATGGTGTCCTCTTTGCCCAAACTTGAGGCACCTAGAAAACATGTTTGTGAAGTCTGTATTTTGGGCAAAATGCAGCGTTCATCCTTTCCAAAAGATGGTTCAATTTGGGCTACTCAAAAATTGCAGCTTGTACATAGTGATGTCTTTGGTCCTATGCAGACACCTTCTTTTGGGAATTATCTTTACTTCGTGACTTTCATCGAAGATTTTTCCAGGCATGCATGGGTATATCCATTGAAGGCAAAGTCCGAAGTGTTCATGTGCTTCAAATAGCTTTCGGTTTTGGCTGAAAATCTGTCAGCATGTAAAATGGGCACCCTTCGTTCAGATCGAGAGGGGGGAATATATGTCTTCTAATTTTAATGCATTTCTGGCTGAACGTGGGATAAAACACTAGTCTACAGTGCCATATACACCTCAATAGAATGGACTTGCTGAACGAAAGAACAGGTCTCTCATGGAGATGGCGAGGTGTATGGTCAAGAGTCAGGCTTTACCACATAGTTTCTGTCTTGAGGTTATCATGTGTGCAGCATATGTAGTGAACAGGTGTCCCACTAAAGCACTGCAGTCTATCACTCCATATGAGGCTTGGCATGACCGAAAGCCATCTGTTCCTCATCTGTGTGTTTTTGGTTGTTTGGCATATGCATTAGTGCCTGAACAACATCGCGAAAAATTGGAAGATAAAGCAATAAAATGTATTTTTGTTGGGTACAGTTCTGAAAGTAAAGGCTATCGTCTGTATCATCCATAGACTAAATGCAATCTGGTTAGCCATGATGTTGTTTTTGTGGAAGATGCTATTCCACCATTGCTTTCATGTCCTAAGGAGACATCTGTTAGCTCCAAAGACATGTATGATACTTTGTTGCCTCTTTTTACAGGTGGACAGTCTAGTGCTGGTCCTAATGAGGCAACTTCTCAACCTTTGCAGGTTTCATGTGATGATGCAGATAATTCCATTTTTGATGCAGATGTACATGATGCACTTATTGATGAGAGAGCTGATATTGAGCAGGCAAGAACTATGCCAAAATGGTTGGTGCAGACCTTGCGTGATAGTAAATTAGATGCACCTCTATCATATAGTACTTGATCATGCTCTCATAGTGCCTCCTTTGCATCAGATTGCTATGCTATGGCTGGATCTAGTCTCTGTGATGAGAATGAGCCTATTTTGTTTGATGAAGCACAAAATTCAAAAAATTGGATGGCTGCTATGCAATCTGAATATGATGCAATAATGAGGAATAGTACTTGGTCTTTATGTGACTTGCCTCCTGGCAAGAAGGCCATTGGCACTAAGTGGGTATACAAGCTGAAGCGTAAACCTGATGGTACAGTTGATAGGTATGCACCTACATGCCATATGAATACTGTTCGGAGCATTTGTGCACTTGCAGCCTATCATGGTTGGAATGTACATCAGTTGTACATTAAAACAACATTTCAGAATGGTGACTTGCATGAAGAAGTGTATGTTTTTCAGCCCCGTGGCTTTGTGCAGAAAGGGCATGAAAACCAGGTGTGCAGGTTAAAGAAGGCATTATATGGTTTAAAGCAAGCACCACGTGCTTGGTATGAGAAGATACATGCCTATCTGATTGCACATGGTTTTGAGAACAGTCCAACTGAAAGCACCTTATATGTTAAGCGTGCTAATGATGTGCTTCTGATCATTGTTGTCTATGTTGACGACATGATGCTCACTGGTCCTATTGAGAAGCATATTGCTGATTTTAAGGCTGATTTGCATGCCTCATTTGAGATGTCTAATTTGGGGCATTTGCATCACTATTTGGGCATTCAATTTATGCAAGTTGATGGTGGAATGGCTTTGTGTCAAATGAAATATATTGACACATTATTGTAGCATTTTGACCTTGAAGACTGTAAGCCTATTGCCACTCCTATGGAGATAGGTTTATGATTGAGTCTTCACGATGTTGGAGATGCATTTGACGTTGTTCTCTATCAGCAGGCTATTGGATGCTTGATCTACTTATGCATTACTCGGCCAGATATTCAATTTGTTCTCTCACAGATGAGCAGGTTTATGCATTGCCTAGGAGTCAAACATTGGCAAGCGGTTAAGCGCATCTTTCACTACTTGAGTGGTACTCGGATACTTAGGTTGTTTTATCCCAAGGGGGGATCACTACCGCCAGATTTGCATGCTTTTTCTGACTCTGATTGGGCTGGTTGCTATGACACTCGTGTGTCCACTAGTGGCTTTTGCTTCATGCTTGGTAGCTCATGTATATCTTGGTTGAGCAAGAACCAGCCTACTTTGGCCACTTCCAGTTGTGAGGCTGAGTATAGGGCAACTTTCATAGCTATTGTTGAGTGTGTGTGGCTCAGACACCTTATGGTTGATTTGGGTGTTGGTTAGTCTTCTGCCACCACCATCTTCACTGACAGTCAGAGCACATTGTCAGTTGCAAGAAACTTTGTGTTCCATGCTCGCACTAAGCACATTGAGGTGCATTATCATTATGTCAAGGAGAGGTTCTCTGCTGGGGAGATCAGCCTGGCATATGTGCCCACGCAGGAGAACATTGCAGACCTTTTCACGAAGGCTCTGTCTGCCTAAAGAAAAGTTTGAAGCTTTCCACAAAGCTTTGGGCTTACTTCCTTTTGTGGAGTGATTTCCACATAGCTTTGCAGTTCCTTATACATGAGTGCCAGCTACTTGTTCACCGCATCACTCCTAGGGGGGATTTGTTGATATATTTAGGTCGTGATGTGTGTGAACACTCTGTCGAGGCACTTTTTTCCCTCTTTAGGAGGTTTTTTTCCCTTGGCTTGTATATACACCTTTTGCCCTAATGGGCTACTTATCTTTGTACATTCTCTAGTAATACATTCAGTCTTGTGTGTTGTGCTCCAAGCTTCTTCTTCTTCCTAGTGTTGTTCACGTGCTTCCACAGACATCTAACTCCAGCAGTAAACATAGGCAAGTATTGACCTCATCTCCTTCACTATATTCCCCTAGCTTGTCAACTCACAATTGCTTCACACTCAAAATATCTGATTTAGGCTTAAACTCTAAAGGTATAGTTTGAGTGGTGATTGGGTCCACATGTTTGGCCAATTTTGCCATAAGTACGGCTTTGTGCAAAGTAGTTCCTCTATAATTAACATACATTTTACCTGTGTATTTTTCAATACTTCCATGCTCGGTGTATATTTTGTTATTAGCACATGGGAAACTAATGGATGTGTGTTTGTACATTAGGACCACCTTTTATATGAGCCTCATAGGATTCAAACATCACTTTTAAATCCTTAGAGAGAGGATCTACTAGCACATAGGATGCTTTTATCTTCTGAGAAGTGTTATTTTTCTTAGATGCTACTGATTTTTCTTGAGAAACCTTAGTGCATGCCTTTTCAAGTTCTTTCTTGTTGGGGGATTCTTGGACAACAAGGGATTTTAGTGTTTGTAGGAGAAAAGGGAAAGAAAAGAAGAAAGATACATACTGGAAGCCTCTGTCAATTTGATTATAAGAAGACAAATACAAGGGTGATGCAAAATACAATCCAATGCTTCTGTGCAAAATCCCACAGAGAGCTCAAACACAAAATATCAAATACCCAAGGGTCTTATTGCTGCCGGCCTTCTCTCCACCAGATCTCCACCTTCTCCAAGCCTGCACTTGTGCACACCTTACACCAAGCTTCCAATAAGGGGGAGGGATGGACACCTTCTGTCAGCACGCGCACAGCTTCAATGAGACCTTGGGATCCTTGGGATGAATAGCTTAACACTTCTCTACACACTTCCTTAGTCACTCTTCATGCACACCTTGCACTTCACTTCTCTGCATCGCACACTCTGTGTCTCTTGCACTTCTCTCTCTTGCCTCACTTAGACTATGTTCACCTTGCTTAGTCTTGCATACACTTGCTAGTCCAAGAATAGTCCTTGCTTTGATTTGAGTGTCAATTCACGTACGCTCCTAACTGCAAGAGTATCTTGGTGCTCACTTTGATGTCCCAACATTGTCTCCACAAGTGGGCAGCCAACGAATCCCTATTTTGTCCTGTAGTGTCTCTACATATGCTGCCGCTTCAAATACCTTCACATTTTCCTTTTAAGTATTCACTTGTGCACCTAAGAGAGGCTTCACCTGAACCTTCCCAACACTTTAAAAACACTTTTGAACCTTAGGAAAATTAGAGAAATACCTCTGCAACCTACAACCAACTTTCTCCAATTTACCCTTTGTGAACCAATTAATTGTGCACTACCTGTGCACTTTGATACCTGAACTTTGAAGACATTGACTTCACCCATGTTGACTTTGTCCTTGACCATGTTGACTTTGAATGGTTTGACTTTGAGCTTTGATTATGGTTGACTTTGACTGCAATTGACTTTGACCAATATGAATTTTATGGGCTCAACAGTTGCCCACCATCTAATGTGCTCTCCATCCCGAAGAGCTACAGCCAAAACTCTGAGCAAATAGTACACCATGATTTCTGAGCTACAAAAATCTTCAAAAGGACACTTGAGTAGCACCCAAGTCCACTAGCAGCAGTAGAGAACAAACACCAGAGAAGAACCCAAAGTGGAATTTTTTGTCAGGGAAAAGCAAAGGAGGATAGTGGGAGGGTAGAAAGTAGGGGGAACGGAGGGTCTAGGGGGCTGAGATGGATAGGGCATAAAGGTTTCAGGATGGGGTTGGGCAGAAGGGTAAAGGGAGGGTGAGGGAGTAGGATAAGGGGTCTAAAAAGGGCCAAAATGAGCAAACAGTAGAGCTAAAAAGAGTGCATATGGGAAATTGTGAAACATATGATAAAACAAAGTGAGACTAAACAATGTGGACCATGTGGACCATGTGGATAAATAAAAACATGTGATAAAGGGGCTCAAAACATGTGGGTTTTGACCAAAAATCAGAGAAAATTAGGGATTTTGGAAAAAGTGAGTCCAAAAATGAATCCAGAGGTGGCAAAATACATGAAAATGACTCCAAATTTGAAAAAAATGGCCATCCGAGGCGCGATCCAAAGCCAAAAGATTTGAGCCATGAAAAATAAAAAAATAAAAAATATATAAATATATATATATATTTATATATGAAAAAGAAAAATAAAATAAAACTCCTCTCTTTATATATATATATATATATATATATATATATATATATATATATATATATATATATATATATATATATATATATATATATATATATATATATATATATATATATATATATATATATACTTGAACGGATGCCGGGCAAAAAATAAAAATAAAACAAAATAAAAATAAAAAATAATAAACAAATTAAAAAGAGAAAATTAAAATAATAATAATAATAAATAAATAATAAATAAAACAAGAAAATAAATAAAAAGAAAATAAAAAAATCTGGGGGGGGAGAGAGAGAGAGAGAGAGAATTATTTTTTTTTTTTTTTAATCCCTAATGGTCCTTTTTTTTTCGAAAAAAATCCCTATGGGGGCCTTTTTTTTTTAATATCCAAAATTAGAGAAAAATACAGAAAAAATCCAAAAGACCCCAAAAAAAATCTGAAAAAATTCTCAGCAAATTTTCTATAGGTCTAGGCCACCTTCCTCCCTCAAAACCACAGAGAGCTTCCTTTATTCCTCCAATTTGTCAAGAAAATGACAGATGAAAAGGATAAAAATTGCTAGAAAAATTCTAAAAATTACTTGAAAAATTCCCAAAAAATCCCAAAAATTCCCAAAAATTTCCAAAAATTGTCCTTTTGCAAAGGTTATGAAATGGTTGCTAAATTTGCTAAAATCTCAAGGAAAAAGCATGAAATGGATAAAGAAAACTACTAAAACTTAAGCAAAATGAAATGTCTATGTACAACCTAGCCAGATTTTGCAGGTTCCAGGTGATCCATAATTCTTCACTTGTTTTGATGATAGTCCTTAAGCCTTGAAATATTGACCAGCAGCAAGGCCTCTCCTTTTAGCGTCTCCAACTCCACAGCACCCCAATTCAACATTGTTTTAACTCGATAAGGTCCTTCCTAGTGTGGAAGCCATTTTCCTCTAACTTGTGTTTGGATTTGAGGTCTATGGAGAAGAACTAACATGCATGGCTCTATGTTGTTGTTCCACATATTCCGATCGTGTGCCTCCTTCCTCTTCATCTGAGTCTCTATCAATTGTTTTGCTGCATGTAGACATATCTCCTCCACTTTGTGCAGTGCTCCAAGCCTCTAAGAGATACCACAATCTTTCTTTCCTTGCATGATTGCTACTTTTGGTGATCCATGTAAAAATTCAAAGGGTTCAATTGGCAATATCCCATAAACCAGTTGGAAGGGAGAATATCCAGTGGCCTCTTTGTAAGCTAACCCATATGCCCATAGGGTACCTTGATAAGTAATGCCCCAGCAAGTGGGTTGTAACATACATTCTTTCCTTAACATGGCAATTAATACTTTATTAGTGGATTCTGCCTGTCCATTAGCTCTTAGATAGTAGGCACAAGAGGTCCTATGTAGAATTCTGTACCTGTTGAAAATTTCCTGTAGGACCTTATTCACAAAATGAGTACCTTGGTCTGTACAGATTTCAAGTGGGCATCCAAACCTGCAAATGATGCTACTATAAATGAAGTCAGCAACAGTGTGAGCGGTGCAGTCAGGGGAAGCAATAGCTTCAGCCCACTTTGTCACATAGTCTGTGGCGATCAATACATACTTCTCTCTTTTTGGAATCGATGGAGGGTAGATGGGCCCTACAAAATCTAGCCCCCACTTCTCAAATGGTTTCCAAGAAGTGGAAATTATCAAGGAGTTGTGCCTTTGCTTTGTTGGCTTAGGTCCGCACCTCTGGCAAACATCACATGCCTTTTCCCATTCCTCTGCATCTTTGAATAGTGTAGGCCACCATAAGCCAGCATCAAGGATCCTTTGACTCATAATGTGTCCTAGAAGGTGCCCACCACATGTTCCTTCATGTGCAGATCTAAGGATTCTCCTCACGTCTTCTTCTTTCATGCACTTCCTAATCCTATTATCTTTTCCTTGTCTATATAATTTTCCTTCAATGAAGGAAAAAGGTCTGCTTTTGATTAGCAGTCTCTTCCTTTGCACAACACTTGCCTTCTTCAGATACAATCTTGTTTTAATAAAATTCTTGATGTCCTCATACCAACCTTGAACTTGTATTGCAAACAAATTAGCATCAGGAAAATCATCATGTACTCCAATTGCTTGATCCATTATATTGGATAGGTGATCTACCATAACATTTTCTTTACCTGGTTTATGGACTACAGAAAAATCAAATTCTTGAAACAACAATAGCCACCTCCATATCCTGCCAGTCGCTTGTGGTTTGTTGAGTAAGTATTTGAGTGGTTGGTGATCGGTTATAATAATAAATTTCACTCCCAGTAAGTAATGATGAAACTTTTGGACATCAAAAATCATGGCTAAGGCCTCCCTTTCTGTGGTGCTATAATTCCTTTCAGCCTTGGTCAAGATTCGACTGGCATATTGAATTGGTCTGTCCACTTTAAATTCTTCACTGGGTTGGGTCAAAACTGCCCCCACTGCATATGCATTGGCATCTACATGTATATGAAATATTTTTGACCACTCAGGTGTGATCAGAATGGGAGCAGCTAGTAACCTCGACCTCAATGTTTGATATGTTGTTTCCTCTTCTTCCTCCCATTCAAAAGGTACTTCCTTTCCTGTAAGCCTAGCCAATGGTCGGGCTATTTCTGCACCAAGGCTTCCCAATTAATGGAGGGAAACTTCCTTCGACCTGTGGCAGCCTTAAAACAACAAAATCCAAATTAAAGATGGTACCTTGTATCTTGACTAGGACTCTAGGGACCACTCCCATAGGCCTTACTATGTTTTGGTCTGATCTCATATGTCCCAAGATCCTAGGAGTGTCATTGTCCACCACCATGGATCCCATATGTTCACAGATACACAACCACTTGGATGCCATATGTCCAAGTCATGTCTAAGGATCCCATATCCTCATATCTAAAAATCGAATGGAGTAAGTCATGCCATATGTCACTAGCTCCCCACAATTAAAAAAAAAACGTTCATCACATGGAGGGGGAGTGTTGAGAGTTCTATGCTCCAACCTTTTTTCCAAAGCTAGTTTCATTCTTATGCTAGCACATATATCCCACATGCAAGAATATCTACACTATATTCTATATAAGGAGGGCTTCACTTCACTCCCATATGCACATACTCTCAAGCTCTCGGAAAGAGTGCTCACACTCTCCTCATGGTCTCCATGCTCATAGAACATCTTATGTAAGTCATTCATTTCAGTTGATTCATCATGTTTTGTTATCTTTCATTTCTTCCTCCATAGTTTGGTAGGATCATGTTTGTTATGTAGAACAAGAGTTGACAATTTCAACACGGTATCAGAGCATAGGTTTTCTTTTGGAAGCTTTTTTTTTTTAGGTTTTGTTCCTATCATCTTGAAAATTGTCATGTAGTTTCTTATTCACTCCCTCCCTCCCATTTCATGTCTTTCAAATAAAAGTTATTTTAAGCACTGTTTTCCTTCATCATTTAGCATGATTAACATCTTATCACATTAGAAATTTGTATGGTTCAAAATTTGTGTCTTAAGGATACTCATTTCTATCTTTTGGGTACATCACAGTATATCTAGGGCTTTTTTCTATCATAGTTGGCTCCACTGGGACAATAGCCCTCTCCTTGTTTTCATTAGCATATTTGACTTAACAACCTTAGGAGGTGGAGGTAGTTGTTGATAAAAGAACTGGCCTTACAGGCTCTTGATTTCCTTGATTGTACTTGCTTCGTTAGTAGTAAGGTTTTCTATAGTATTAATGTTGATATCTAGGAGGGTTTTTGTATGCATCTTCATGAGGATACATATGCCTAGGTTGGTATTGTGGTCTCTATTGATATTGATGCTGAGGTGATATGTTATACTTTGGTGGTGTGTACCTTGGCATTCTATTGCACATGTAAGTAGGATGAACCCTATTACAATGTTGACATCTCCTAAGTGGTTGTGATCTTTGGCCATATTTCACGTTATGTTGCCCTTTTGTGTGTTCCACGTGAAGCTTCTTCACTAGCATATCCTCAATTACTTCAATCAAAGATTTCATTGAGAGGAAGCACATGTTCCACTCTTTGTCACTCTTTGTATTTGATTATAAATCTTCAATTTTGAAGCTAAATTTTCGTCTAAGACCACACACTATTTGATACTTTGTTTAAAGTATTGAGCCTTTGACTGTATGCCAACGAGCATAATTGTCCATTAGTCAATCCCTCTATGAATAGAGAGATCAAATTCTTCTTTGGTGGACTTTCTCTAGGTAAACATTTGCCTACATATTGCTTGGCTAGCTTGCTTGAAGCTACAAATTAAAGAAGTTGAATCGTGCTTGACTCCTTGTTTGGAAAATTCTCCAATGAAATCTTCCACAAGTTCTTTGAAGTTCCTAAGCATGCCTATCGTCAATTGTTGAAACCATGACAATGTCGTTCCAATGAGAGTTAATCCAAATGCCTCATATTTGAGTGAAAAATAAATGATCTATTCCACTTTCAAGACTTGCTTGAACTCGACTACATGATCATAAGGATTAGTAGACCCACCATAAAAATTCTTCATGCACTTCACCACTTTGGATGGTCGAAGGTGACGTCCTAGATCTTGTATTCTAATCATAGGTTTTGTTGATTGAGGATTAACTTGCTCATAAGCTAGTGCTTAAATTGCTCATAAGTTAGTGCTACATGAACATGCTCTCGCAATGGCACTCTCACTTGGAATCTATATGGAGGTGCCTCTAGAAATCTGGAGTTCACTTCCTCATCAATATGGTCCAGTGGAACTTCAAAAGAGTTGGTACTTATTGTAGGCTTGGGCCGTGTGGTTTGCCTATTGGATCCTTTATGTACTAACTTTTTGCTCAAAGACTAAGAATTAGATCCTAGAAAAGATCCTTCTAATTCTGTGACTTCCTAGTAAGAAGTTACCTACCTTAACTCTGATTTCAAGCAACATAGTAGGAGCATATCGATTGTGGTACACATAGACTACCACTTCTTTGTAAGTGGAGTAGCTGTGTTATTAGTCCAACATCTCTTTTGAGTACTCCTTTCCTTGTAGATGGCCTTCCACGAAGGTTCGGTGTTTACAAAATGGAGTATGCACATGCCTTCTACTACCATTCCTTATCGTGCCATGGATGGAATTTCATGTGGGTAATCATCACCCAGGCTAACCAAGATGAATATCTCTCCTTTCTTTTTTGGGTATTCTAGATTGGAAGTGAGAAAGTAGACAATTCCTTCCTTATCCTTATGAAGGCCCATATTGAATTTCACTATCAAATGTGGGTCAATTGTTAAACAGTTAGGGTTCTATGCCTAACCACTTGTTGATTGAGTTCTCTAGATAAATGCCTATCCAATGAGCATTGAGCTTTTGGAATTCTAGAATGGTTTGATAGTTTTTGCTCGATTTTCTTGCCTCATTAAGATTCATGGGGTTTGTGTGCATATCTTCATAAGCTGCCATGTGATCCGAATTTAATTAAGATTATTCACTACTTGAGGAGAGTTCTCGTATGTGGCAAGAAGTTAAACAACTACTTTTTAGAGAAGAGAAATGAATTTTTATTGGCCTAATTTTTTCTTGGGTCTCAAATGCATGTAGAAAAGATAAAAAACAATTAAATTTCAAGCTTTTTGGGAGGGGTATGTGTGTGGGTGCAGGTCGCCTTTCAAATGAAGGTTGAAAAGATACAAGGAATGCACAAACATGCTTGTTGAAGGATGTGATTTCTTTATGAAAGGTGATGTGTATCTTTTCAAGAACAAATAAATCAAAATAAAACAATCATTCAAGGTGTTCAAGTGATCCTTTTTGTGCTCCCTTAGTTGGAATAAAACTGAATTCCCCCCTTTTCCAATGCTTGAAACCCTTTCAAATGAAGTAACACATTGTAAGTAAAGAGTCTCGTGGAGTCAGAAAAGTGTGCCTTGTGAAAGGAAAAAATGAATGATCCCTTTTCTACACTCAAGGAGAGTTCTTTCTATGCTTTGTTGAATTTTAAGACTAGTGCCCTTCAACGTCACACTTTGGTCAAAGAAGTAAAGTGATCTTGACTCACTTTGTCACCTCCAATGTCCTCTATGTCCCTCGGCTATTGGTTCTTCTGCTTCTCTTTGAAGCCCTCGTATTTTGATCCTTCACTGGAGTTTCTCCTTTGGGTACTTAATGCCACACTATTTGAAGAGGTTCAATGGCTTCTCAATAAGCTAGGTGGTCTCTTACACAGTTCTTGATATCTGATTGTTTGAAGATGAATGCAATGTGCTACTCTACAATGATTTGCCTATAAAAATTCCTTGTTATATCGTTTTTTAAGATGAGTGATATTGCTCAGTGGTACTCACTAGTTGACTCTTGGAGGTTGTGCTAACTTTGTACTAGATGACCCTTAATTGCCTGCTCTCCGATCATCTCAAGAAGAGCACAAAGCAAGCTTCCTAATAGGTGATTAATTCCTTGCCTGTTCGCCTCAAGGTTGAGACATGCAACTAGAGGATACATGATATCTAACTATGTTTGCTAAGAGACCAATATGTTCGTGATGCAATTGCCTTAGATGTCATGAAGATAAAGTGCCAAGAGATATCATATGAGTGCCTATCCTACTTGGTTTGTTCAATCTTCATGTATGTTGTTAGGTCTTTCCAAGTGTCAAATTGTTTTGTGATTCCCTTTCAATGATAGCAAAAATAATGGATCGAGTGAGTGGCTAAGCTATTGTTTCCAATGTGAGAACTGCTCGATATGGAGCATCATGTGCTAATCAGCAGGGATCTATTGGGCAATTTGTCACTCAGAGGTAAGGTTGTATGCTATCTGATTCTCAATTTTCTCCCTAGAGACACATACCATGTGATGTGAAGCGATCCCGTTCATCTCAATCACATGCTTAAATAGGAACCCACCTTGTTTTAATGGAAAAACTACCAAAAATCATGTGAGGAGTGCTTTTACATTTAGTGTTTTTCTTCATGACTTTTCCCAGTTATCTGGCCGATTTGATTTATTACATGTTATCTGATTCTAGCTATTTCAGGAAGTTCCAATTTAGTGCATGATAGTCGATTTCTGATGGATGTGCGAGGTGACTTCTCCCAAGCTTGTGGTGGCTTTAGCTAAGTGATGGCTACACCTTGCTAGCCGTGACATCTAGCTCACCTTACAACTTAAACTCTACTTTTAATCCCTATACTAGCTTAAATGGAGTAAAGCTAGTTGAAACTTTATAAGTAGTATGATAAGCCCATAACAGAGAAGGAAGGTACTACTCCCATTTATCTGAGTTTTCTAAAAGAATCTTCTGAAGCATCATTAGAAGAAACTTGTTAATGCTTTTGGCTAATCCATTTGCACGAGGGTAATAGGGGGTGCTAAATTTATGCTCAATACAATAATAATCCGTAATAAAATGAATAAGCTGATTTAAGAACTGAGCTCCATGATCGAAAACCAATTCCTGTGGGAGACCAAAACGAGGAAATAATTGTTGTGTAAGCACCATCACAACACTACTTGTAGTAGATGATGTAAGGCCCAAACTTCAGCCCATTGAGTATTGTAGTCTATGCACATAAGAATAAAGGTATGCCCAAAATGAGTTGTAGGGGGTCTAATAGGACCAATGAAGTCTAATCCCCATTTTGAAAATGGTTCTAAAGGAAGAGTAGGTTGGAGAAGGAACTGATGTACTGCACAAGGTTCATGTGCCCATTGACAAGGATCACACAATTGTACATAAGTACAAACATCTTTTTGCATAGTAGTCCACCATAAACCACTAGAAAAAATGTTTCAGAATGTTAAATCCACTCCTAAATGTCCGTCTGTGGGACCATCATGTGCTTCTGAAATAACTATATGCACTTCATGTGGAGGAACACATCGCGACCAAACACCTATCAAATCTCTAAAATAGAGTTGGTCCAAAATCATGGAGAATCGTCAATAGTACAGTGCTAGCTCCATAGACTATAAATACACAAGGGGAACTCCACTTGCCAAGAGTGACATCATTTCTTCATACCAAGTCGGGTTTCCAAACGTAGCATTATCAACTCCAGTGACTTGCAAAAGTTCTACATTGGGAAAGAAATCATCAATACCAATTGGAGGTTCAATGTGATCCAAACGAGATAGAAAATCAGCAATCACATGTGAAGAATTGGGTCGATGCACAACATCATAATCAAATTCCTACAATAGTAGTACCTATTATGCAACTCAGCCAACTAAATTCTACTTTTTCACCAAATAAAGCAAGGCAGAATGATCAACATGAATAGTGAAAGAACCCCAATAAATAATGTCAAATTTTTTTATCGAGGAGATAAGGTGTAGGCACTCCCTTTCAGTAACTTTGTCCGATTATCACTACCATAGCATATATGCTATCTAGCTATGTTTGCTAAGAAACCAATATGTTCGTGATGCAATTGCCTTAGATGTCATTAAGATAAATTACCAAGTGATATCATATGAGTGCCTATCCTGATTGATTTGTTCAACCTTCATGTATGCTATTAGGTCTTTTCAAGTGTCAAATTGTTGTGTGATTCCCTTTCAATGATAGCAAAAAGAATGGATCGAGTGAGTGGCTAAGCTACTATTTCCAATGTGAGAACTGTTTGATATGGAGCACCATGTGCTAATCAGCAGGGATCTGTTGGGCAATTTTTCACTTAGAGGTAAGGTTGTATGCTATCGAATTCTCAATTTTCTCCCCATAGGCACATACCACGTGATGTTAAGCAGTCGCTTCCATCTCAATCACATGCTTAAATAGGAACCCCACCTTGTTTTAATGGAAAAGCTACCAAAAATCATGTGAGGAGTGCTTTTACATTTGGTGTTTTTCTTCATGACTTTTCCCAGTTATCTGGCCGATTTGATTTATTACATGCTATCTAATTCTAGCTATTTGAGGAAGTTCTAGTTAGTACACGCTAGTCCATTTTTGATGGGCATGTGAGGTGACTTCTCCCAAGCTTGTGGCAGCTTTGGCTAAGTGATGGCGACACCTTGCTAGCCGTGACATCTAGCTCACCTTACAACTTAAACTCTGCTTCTAATCCCTATACTAGATTAAAGGGAGTAAAGCCGGTTGAAACCTTATAAGCAGTAGGGTGTTGAAAAACATCCTATTACACCTACAAATACAGTTACTAAAGGTGATGCAAATGGTGTTGAAGATGGTGATATTCTGTAGGTTCCTGTTCGTGTTGTAGTTCTTGCTGCAGTTATTGCAAAGCAACGTCGTTGGGATTTTTCCCTACCAATTCGATTCTATGCTCAATGTTCCTGCAAGGAGTAAACCCGAAGGTAATTCTTTAAAAAATAACTCTTGGAATTTTGCTCTTACTTTATTTGAAAGTACTTGAGCATTCCAACTAGAGTTTCCATGACTGCATGAATCCATCACTACACACGATGAATACACAAAATAAAGAAAATAAATCTACTTACAATCGATCTTGAGCAACTTGGTAGTGGTTACCAATTGCATCTCTAGTCGCCTCCCCTCATGCTCGAATTGGCACACATGCAAAGCAAAGTCTATGACTGGTCATTTCCTAACATGCCACTTTTTACTTAGGACTACATCAAAACATCCCAGTCTAGCTATCTCAAAATCCAATATGTCCTCATAGCACTGGATCTAAATGGGCAAACCTACCACTCGTCAGTCCCATGTCTCAGTTCCCTTCCCGTGGGCTAACTCTATTGTGTAGGCATACTCTGATTACATACTCTCTACGTATAGCCTCTTGGCTAGCCAAGAACTAATAATATATTGTGAGTAGGCCCAGTGTCAAAGAGTACTTTGACAGGCTATCCTACCACAACTCCTCTCATGACAATGAGCTTTGTGTTTGGGAACTAGTATCCTTTCTCTGCCACTTGTGAAAGCACGCTGTCTTGCATAGTAGGAACCTTCTTTGTGACCATCATAACCACTATGGGAGATGATATCTGAAATGGAGAATCTCCAAAATCCTCATCTCCATCACTCCCCGCCTATGTGGGATTGATGAATATGGTAGTTGCTATTTTCTTTTTCTTAAGACTGTCCTTGAAGAGGTGTTGTCCTAAACATCCATCGCACAATCCCTCTTTCATTGCCTTCTCTTTTCACTGAGGGGTAAAAATTGATGATGTGCATCTGCTTAGCCTCTGTCTGAGCTGGTTGTGCACTAAACAAGCTAGGAGTGGACGAGGAAGAGGGTCGATTCATCTCAGTCCATGAGGACGTCTAACCATGGGAGCCTATGCCCCTATGGCCATCCTCATAAACTAAAGCAATCTCCATGGCCTATGCCAAGGGTTGACACATCTCCTTCCTCACTAAAGGTCTACTGTTTTCTCTAAGTCTCAAGACAAACTTGTGAGCCTAGAGAAACTCTAGGATAGTATCAGGTACTTTGAGAAGTACCTCTCTATACTTGTTTGAGTACTCCTGAACAATTTGAATTTTTTTTTACTGATGAAAAACCAAGTGTCTAGCACTCTAGATCTCTCATCAAGCGGTACAAAGTTATTGTAGAACAAGAATTTAAATTGTTCCCAAGTCATGGGCTCTTTCTTGTCTTGTTCTATCTTATGCCACCACCTATGGGTGACGTCCATGAGATTATATGTGGCCTATTGAATTTTATGCCTATCCTCCACGATATGGCATAAACAGAAGCACTGCTCCCACTTGTTGAGCCACTGCTCAACAACATCAATAGTCCTGGCACTAGTCGAGGCATGATATCTAGGTGACTTAAGGTCCTTAAGTTGCAATCGGGCCTCTCTAACTAGTATGCTCTCTCTAGGGATCTCTAGAGTTTGATGCTTGCCTAGAGCATCTACCTCCATCCCTCACAAATCGGTCTCAGGTGTCAGTTCATTTTTCTTGGAGCCACAAACATGCTCCCAGATGTTGTTAAGTGCACTCTCTAAGTGTGCTATCCTAGCACTCATGGGTTCTATAGGTCTAAGGTGTGCTCATGCATGAGTGTATCAGTCCTAACTGGTGAAGAGGGTCTTGATTCTATGCCATGATAAGGTGTAAGTCTCTTTTTATGATTTTATGGTTTTATGTTTTTTTTATAATAAAGTTTATGTGCTTTATGTACACCTAAGATCAAAGTGTCAATGAATAGAGTAATCACAAGCCTTTACATAAAAGAATAATAGAAAAAGAAACTTTTTAATATTGTTAGTTGGCCGCCGGATTGGCAAATGTAAAACGAAAACGTGTAATCACACGTGCGAAAAGCGGTTACGCTTCATTTGTAAAATTCCTATTTAAAGCAATGAAAAGATACGCAAAGAGAGCGCGAGCGTGATTCTCAAAATCACCAGACTGTCCATCTGGGTGTGCTTGATCTCACTGTGTTTGTTGTTCTTTGATATCTGAGTAGTTATTACTGTGTTATTGTTGTTTCTCCAGTATTTGAGTAGTTATCTGAGTAGTTATTTTTGTGTCCAATATCTGAGCAGGATCTTGCGTTTTGTATCCCTCCGTGCTTGATGTGCGTGTTCATAGTCACCTTAACTTGGTGATTCATCTATGTGACCGTCTTGCGTTGTTACTGTATACAATCGGAGTAATTGATTCGCCCTGTGGTTCGTTCTTGCTACTGATGTGATTTGTTCGTTCACACTGTTCAGTGTCCAGTGCAGAGTACTTGGTGAAAGGCTACATGCCTGGAATTGCTAGTAATGTGTCAAGTTGTCATGTGTGAAATTTGGTGAATAAATCTGTGTAGCTGTATAAGTGTACTGAGATTGAATCGTGTTTGGATGGTCGTAATATTGTGGATTAGGAGTATATACCTATAGTCGGTAAAGTTGAAGTATTCTATTGTTCTGAGTAGTACCACGAGGTAGTGTGTAACAGTAGAATACCAGAGTGTGTGCGGTACCTGAGTAATTGAGCTAAGACGTGACATTACGTGTCGCTGACGTGGCTAAGATTTGGGAACTAAGTACAGGGCCTCTGTCTAACAGACCCCTACCACTCCCAAGAACCCACTGAGACTGGTTAAACGCCATTCTGATAGTTAGAACCAGGCGTTTAACATTTGAGTATTTCAACTCTGCTAGTTAACACTAGTTAACAGTATGCTTTGCTTACTTGTTATGCATATGCATGCTAAATTTTAAAATTTTCGATAGCATTTCGACATGAAAATAAAAATCGAGGAAAAGAAAACTAAGTGCACTACATGCACTTTCAAACCAAACGGTGTCAACAGGCACAATATGTACACAAAGAAACCAAAGGGAACTACATGCCCTTGTACAATCCTCGTGCTTGCAGCACAATATAAACAATAAGAACACTGCAAGTTCTTATATTCTCTTGGGTGTACCTCCAAAATCAAGCACTAACATACTACTTTCATGCAAGGTTCAGAGCTGAACACACTTCTAAATAACCATATACTATGTATGCTATGCATCATCCTTGTTCTATGTGCACAATGATGCATGAAGAGAGCAAGAATGCATCAAAATTGACTAGAAAACTTATCTTAAAGTCCAAAAACTTGATGTGAAGTTGTTCGCAAGTGCTGAAGATGATTAACACACACTCCTCTTCCTTCTTCAATAGTATTCTGATGATTATCGCATCAAAAAAGTGCTCGAATGAGGTTCCTCATTGTTGAATAGCTAAGTTTGAAACTCTATACAGTTTGAAGGTAGGGTAGAAAGTAGCTTCTAACCATTCAATGGATAGGGCTCTCAACAAGGAATCTATAAAAAGTTGAATCACTCAATTCGGACATGGAATGAGTGAGATATGGCCAAAATAGTGAGGGTAGGTAGTCCAAATAAGCTCATATGAGAGGAGTTCGAGTATTTCTCTCCTTTTCCCTTTCTATAAGGCTTTTTCCCAACAGATGTGCAAGCAGGCCTTTATTATCCCACATGAGCTGAGTATTGCGCATTTGGCAGATACAAAACCTCCTTTTTTTGTTCCCAACAGCGGCTCAAGCCTCAAATTCTCCACGAATCCGTGATGGTGGATCCTCAACAGGATGATGATGAGATGGCTCCTTTTCCGAGATGGTCGATAGATCTAGGCATGTATTTTTTTTGCAAAATAATGCTCTTCTCTTCCCACAACAGTCTCTAGATACCAAATATGAGAGCTAGAAATTCTCTTAAGGCTTAGAAACACTTGTGAATGATGTGTGTGCCACTCTCCTCCCATCCAATCTATCCGCTTGCATTCAAAACAATAATGATTTGGAATGGTCTAGTGCCACCATGTGGCCGTCATGCACACTCATCCCCATTACCATTGAATACCTTAGGATATCCCCTAAGCTGGGGACCTTGGCTACGGCTGGCCCTTGTCCCACACACACATATGGAGTGGTCTATGTAGAACAATGTCTGACATGAGGTATATAATCACAAAAGAATATTGATGGTGACGTAGGGGGATGAGGACCAAGGGAATGATGTACATGATTTGAGAGATGAATGATTAATTGTCATGCAAAAACATGTAGTCAAAGGGTGGCGGATGAAAATTGCACACATGGCATGTGATTGAAAAGGGTGTGGCTTTGACCCATTGGTCAGATTTTTAATCAATACTCCGGCAAGAGTTTGCAACCGAAAATTTGCCACATAGAGCATTGAACCACCGAACTTTCATTTTGCTTGCAATCTGATCTAATTTTGAATTATAGGAGAGTACCAACTGCCCCTCAATAAAGATCAATATTTTGAGGAAATGGTCATGGATGTAGGCTTGTCAAATATGAAGTTTATGCATCAATAAGAATCTTTCAAAATGCTACTCATGCAAGGTACAAAGTTCATCTAGTTGAGTATATAGGGAATCCTCTAGAATGAGCTTTTGTTCAATAACAATGCGTAAACTAGGAAAAACTAGTTCCATTGGAGCAATAACCTCCAAAACGTAGTGATTTTGAAGGGAGTAAAACCCGTGGTGAATTTATAAGTAGCACAATAGGCCCACAATATAGTAGGAAGTAATTGGTCTTAGCACTCAAGACAATCTGCAATCAGTTTTTTCAACATAGTTCGTAGGGTTTGTTAGTAATTTCTGCCAGACCATTGGCATGGGGGTAAAATGGTGTGCTTAACTTATGGATAATTTGGAACAACTGAGTGAAGGTCTTAATTAATCAATCACAAAATGGATGCCATGGCCTGAGACAATCTCGAAAGGAACATTGGGACATGGAAAAAAATTCTGTTAAAATGCACATTTACATTACATGCATTTTAAGTTCTTTCGGGTTCTTGGGAGTGGTAGGGGTCTGATAAATCAGAGGCCCTATAACTTGATTTTCCCAATTAACTTATTCAAGCCGCAGTACATTAATGTCCAGTATTGAACTCTTATATGGGTTAAGGTTATGACTCTGGTTAAACTTTTCACGGTTCGTAACACAAGAGTTATTCATTACCATCGCACAGACTTATTATCAGTACTTAACCTTACTGTGTTAATCACAACTTAATGTAATTAAACAAAAGGTAAGAACAATAATACTCCGATCTCACGAATGCTGCACTACGACGACGTCTCCACAGGCCACAATCGCCTAGATAGACAGTCTGGCCATCCTGATTGTCGTCACAAGAGAGTCACCGGAATGTCTTTTCATTCATTGATAAGCAGATACATCACTTCGCAACGACCTTTCGGTTCGTGCGGGATAGAAAAATATAGGAATTATGAAAATACAGAATGACAATCCGGCGGCTTACACTGGCACACACGGTGGGACTTGAACCCGCAACAGAAACAAAATTTAGGGCTCATCTACTATGCCCTGTATATACATGGTGCGAGCTAATTTAAAAGTTCTGGAAATCTTCTGCTTCAAAGAATCCAGCATTAACTTTAAAGTTTTTGGTTCGACTAACTGTACGTCAGTATGAACAGAACTTGCGGCAATCACTTGACTCATTAAAATGTCAGCCTGTGTCTGCAAAAAGGCCTCTTGTAGGTAGAAATCATTTGTCAGGGCTACGTCATGGCTCAATTTCATATCTTCAATCTGTTTATCTATTCTGGATAAACGCTCTGCTTGATAACCGAGCTGCTTTTCTCTTCTCTCCAGTTCTTCAGACTGGAACTGCATGGTTTTGTAGTAAGATTCTATTTCCTTCTGCACTCCTTCAAATTCCTTCTTCAATTTGAGATATCTGCCAAGCTCTTCCTATAACTCTTGATCACGCTTGAACAGGGTTTCGGTAGTCTTATGCAGCTCTGCTTCAACTTTAAGTACATTGCTGGCCAGAGACTGAGAGGCTTCTTCTAATATGTTGTATGCTTCCCGCGTGCTATGCAGTTCATTGCCTATGGCAGTCATTGCATCTGCTTTATCAGTGATTTCTTGCTTCAACGTGCTGATTTATGTATCCTTTTGACACAGCAAAGTATCTTTTTGTGCTAGCTGATCTTGAAGCTTTTGAAAATGTAAGTGTAGGCCATGATTTTCTGCCTTAACTTCATCGACCTCTTCCTGTAGTGGAGTAATATCTGCTTCTAAGATATCGACTTTATGTTGCAATTCTTGACAAATATTATCAGTGACCATTCTGAGTTGCCTCGGTAGCTACTGTGAGAATTGGATGAGCATTCGACCCATGGACTCTAATTCAGTAAACATGGGAACCGGAAGAGGAGGAGGAGGAAATGGCTGGGATCAAGAGGCTGATAAGAGATGATTGGAAGATGGTGGAGAATAATTAGGCGAAGAGAATGAGGAATCCGTTGCTTCAGGGACAATAGGTTGAACAAGTACAATGGGCTCGACCGGATTCATTGGTGGAGGAGTGGGTATAAGAGTGTTGGGCACCAACACTATTCCGGGAATCTGCTGCATAGTCGCTTCAATTCTGTTAATTTTTGTTTCCACCAAAGCGATCACTTCATTAACAATGTCGGCGACAATGGCTTGCACATCTTCGTGGGTCTCTTGTTGAGAATTCTCCCGAGAAGAACTTTCTTCGGAGTCAGCAGTAGACACACCTTGCTCCTATTGCTGGATGGGAGAAGAGTGGTCGGAAGAATCAAGGTGGATCGAAGTTGCGGTGTCATGGAAGATCTCCTCTTCATTGGCTACGGTGGAACCTTGCACTTGACTTTCAGACGGGCTTATGCGACGGTGTTTTCGGCGAAGGAGTTGAAACAAATCGGCATCATCATCCTCGTCTTCATCTTCAAGCATCCGAGTGGATTCTTCATGCAATAAGAACGGTGCATTGGGTGGAGGTTGCGCGGCTTGAATGGTGGGAAAAATGAACGTAAGGATGTGGGGAAGGCGTGATCATGGAAGATCACCTTTGTTCACTTGCTTAATAACCGTAACGCATTCACGGTGAATGCGCCGGAAATAATAAGAGGCAAAATTGACAGGCTCACGAGAAGCCATATCAATCATCAAGTAAAATGGGCATGAAATCTTGTAAGTACATTTCTGTAAATTAAGGATAGCAACTAAGAATTGTAATGCAGTGCGTTCAGGGTCAGGGCGACACAAAATGGCATACTCATTCGATGAGTGCCGCGGGAACAACTCAATCATGGTGGCTACCGGTAGGAGAGGACCATTCTCCAATCCTTCCATGGGTAGATGGAAAGCTGCAACGAATGATGCTAACGTGATTACTACGCGAGATGGCAAACATGTAATCGACCAACTATGCTCCGTAGCAGGTGTGGCGGCGATGGCAGCAAAATCTGCGCGTAAAAAGGGTGACACTCCACTGAATGCCAAGGCAATTCAATGAAGTTCGACAAGCCGCGGATACGCAAGAAATCACTCACGTCCTGAGGGGGTCCGTCACGGAAGGTAATTAGCTAACGCTTCCATGATGCGCACACGAAGGCACAAGAACACAAATACACAGCAAACACAGAAAACACAACGCACAAATCACACAGACACAATAGCGATTAACAGCGAAAAGAAGAAGAGTAAGTAGACACTTGGCAATGGGAGGCGATCAAAAACCCTAATCATCGCGCGGTATGGAAATGATAACCTTCATAATTACGACGTGCATGCATGAGCAGAATCAATAACACAGGGTGGTGATTAGTCATAATTAGATATCCAAACGAGGAGTTTTACGGTAGTTATTCAACCAAAACGTGGAAATAATAAAAAACAAATGACACGTGGAAAAATGAAGAATACGTTAGCGGCGATCAGGCACTTGGTGCGTCTTTATACATGGTAGGCCACCAAAGCCCACTTTGTAGAATTTTTCGATGAGTAAGATCTGCTGCAAAATGTCCACCGGAGGGTATTGCATGTGCCATAGCAATAACCGAGTTTACTTCATGTGGTGGAATACAGTGAAGTAAGACACCAGTATGATCCATGTAGTACAATTGTCCCACAATCAACCGGAATCTACGACTGTAAACTGCAATTTTCCACCGCATAGCAGGAGGCGTATGAGGAGGAAGACATCCATCAGTCAGAAAAGTTAACAACATATCATAGTAGGTAGACGACACAGGAGGTTCTACTGAGTCATCACGAGCCGTTTCAGTAATGTAAATTGTTGGTGTGGTGTCATCAACACCCACCGGAGCTTCACCGGAATCCAACCGAGAGAGAAAATCTGCTAATGCATGGGCAATGCCGGGTCGATGAATCAATTCATAATCGAACTCTTGTAATAATAAAATCCAATGAGCCAAGCGATCACCTAAATGTTGCTGCCGGACCACACATACAAGTGCGGCATGATCCACGTGAAAATTGAATTTTTGATCGAGTAAATAATGCCGGAATTTCTTCACTGAATACACCAACCCGAAACATTCTCTTTCGATAACTGAATAATTCCTTTCCTCAGAAGCGAGTTGGCAACTTGCATAGTAGACAAACCGAAACCATTTATCCGTTTGCTGCATTAAAACACTACCAATGGCTATATCCGATGCATCTACAAAGACATGGAATGGACGATCCCAATCAGGAGGTTGCAAAATTGGAGCCTACGTCAATAATCCTTTTAGACGATCGAAAGCAGTTTGGCATTCTGGGGTCCATTTGAACTTTCGTGGAATACTAGTCATTAGCCGATTAAGTGGTGTTGCTAAATGGGCTAGCCACCGTAAATGCCTGCCATGCCACCGGATTTGACCCAGGAAACGCATAACTTCTTTCGGCGTTGTAGGGACGGGTGCTTCCAACACAACTGTGACTTTGTCTGGATCGACTTGGATACCTTGTGCAGATATAATATGTCCAAGGAGCTTACCACAAGAAACCGCAAAAACAGATTTTGTCGAATTCAGGCAGAGTCGGTATTCACGGCATTTCTCAAAGCAGCACCGTAAATGATACAGGTGCGCCGCAATCTTACCAAATAAGGAAAAGTCATCTAAATAGACTTGCATAAAAGTAGTCAAGTATGGTGAAAAGACTTCCTGCATGCAGCGTTGAAATGTGCTGGGAGCATTCCTTAACCCAAACCACATGACCGTACAAGCAAAAACACCCCAGTTCGTAATGAAAGTTGTTTTCAGTATGTCTTGTTCAGCCATTCTGACCTAGTTATAGCCACTGTAGCCGTCCAGAAAGGAGTACATCTCGTGCCCGGCCACTCTGTCGAGCATTGTGTCAAGAAAGGGAAGAGGAAATGGATCAAGTACCGTGGCCGCATTCAGTTTTCGGTAATCCACACAGATTCGTAGCTGCTTATTTTTCTTCGAAACAATTACGATCGGAGATATCCATTCAGCGTGTTCGATTGGTACAATGAATCCCACCTTCAATACCGATCAAGTTCTGCCTTGACCTATGCTGCATAATTGGGATTCATTCAGTAACTGGATTGTTTAATTGGCTTCGCCTCTGGTTTGAGCACGACCCGGTGTTGATAGATCCGTGGATCAAGACCTTTCATATCGCGATAGTCCCAAGCAAAAACATCAGAAAACTCACGCAGGAGTCGGATCAAATCATCTTGGAATGCCTCGGACAGTCCTGCCTTAATCTTAACAGGTTGCGGGTTAACTTCATCACCCAAATTATAGGTTATTAACTTGTCTTCCGAGACATAAAATTGACGAGGTTTCCCCAAGTCTTCAGCTGACTGTAAAAGTTGATGTAGAGTGGCTCCATCCATAGCACCATGATCATCTGCATCTGTATCTCCGGTCACGGGAATAACCGTACAGGCTGTCGGACTCGAGTTGTCTGCTACAGCTTGAAGATCTATAGTACCTAAGGATATAAGATCTTTATTGTTCTTCAGAAACGTCTCTTCTTCGTCGTCGGATAAGCCATCCAACATGTGGACCGGCTCTGCTACATAGGGTCTGGCATGAAGCTCACAGGGCTGAATGGCATCCAGTTTGACAACATATTTACGGTGATTATCTTTGAAAGTCAATTCCTGCGCTGACCAATCTTGTATAACTTTAGCCTGTTTCAACCAGGGTCGACCGAAAAGAAGATTATAGTCGAGGCTTGATTGTGGTAGTTCTAAGACTACGAAAGTCATTTTGAACGCGGTACCCTACAAAGTAATCGGGATATTCTGTACGAGTCCCACCGGATGGACTCGGGATTGATTTGCCATTTTGACAAAGAATTGGACGCGCTCGATTTGCGTCCACCCCAGCTTTTTGCAGAGAGCTGCAGTTGCTATGTTCACACCCGAACCACCATCAATTAACACTTGCGTAATCTTGTGATTTTTATGCCAGACAGTTATTAAGGGGACTGAATGATCCACTGTAGAATCAGTTTTCGGTTGTATTGTTGCAGTCGCCGGAGTACTAGGCAATCGAGGACTGACCTGTTGCTGGAATTGCTGCCTAACTCTGGGCACCAAGGCGAGTAGCTACCCCAAAGGGAGTGTAATTGAAGCCTTAGAGAGAATATCCCATACCTGCTCTGTTTGAATTGTACTCTTCACCAATTCTGATGATGATTCTCCTATTACTGGGGTAGAGTCTTGTTCATGTGCTCCTGCCTTTGGCAGGGGAGCCTGTGTCACCGGAACTGGATATGGGAACACCGTTGGCTCTTTAGCGGCCCATTGACTAGCTTTGGTATACATTTGCTGTTGTTCACGGATACCCGGTTCAAACACCTCGGCGGCGGGTTGCATCTGCTTACCCAATCTTGTCTGGACCACTGCTTCTTGTGATTCCACTGGTGAGATATAGACCATGTTGGTCATCGGGTTCTGACGCTCTTTCTTTCTTTTGTCATATTCGGCTGCATCCTTGCAGAATCTCCGGATGTGGCCAAGCTCACCGCAAAAGTGACATCGAGGTGGTGGCAAGGAAGTACCTTCCGCTGATGTACCTGTCTGCCATCGATTTGTATTGAAATTGGTATTCCGTTGTCCTCGGTAATTTCTCTATCCTTGCGGCTGGGTGTTTCGCATATGTGGTGGCACATAGTGGGTTGCTGGCTGCCCTAGTTCTTGTATAATAGCATTTACAGCTGCTCGTCCCTGCACTTTGGCATTATACGCACAATTTTCAGTTGAGTGTCTGGTGGTATTGCAGATAGCACAATACATTTGATTAAGGGCACAGGTAGCACTCGTGTGCCCAGGATTTTTGCACTTAGTGCAATACATCTGTTTAGCCGGATCATCTGTAACGTTTTTACTTGCCTTCAGCCACTCCAAGTCTTCGGTCAGTCGGAACCTCTGCAAAAAACGCATCCCTTACTGCCTCATAGGTAACGAAATGGTTGATATCATACTCTGTTAGCCACCTTGCCACTTCATTGACTAATGTTCACTGGAATACGATGGCCTTGTACGCCGGATCGATTGGATGGTTCAGTACGGCATAACTTATTTCAAAGGTACGCACATGTGCATCAGGGTCATCACCTGGAAACCCACCGAACTTTGTGTACATCACCCCTGTTGGAACAGATCGAAGTGGAAGTGGTTGTTGTTGTTGATGTTGATGCTGTTGCTGCTTCTGCTGTTGTTGTTGTCCACTCATGGTGCTATTAGTGGTACCATTGTTGTCTCCTGAGTTATGAGGAGGTGTTTCTGGTCCTTTGAAATCTGTGTGGTTAGACTGCTCACCTTCCGGCTTGAAAATAACGTTCAATCTCTTACGGATCTCCAAATCGAAGAGCCTACCCTCAGCCTTGATATCCCAGGTAGGCAAATTTGCCCCGAACAGTGGTGTCCAAAATGAAGATTCACCAGGGAGTATCACACGGTCACTGGAAAACTCTAAATTCTCGGCAACTGGGACCAAACTATCACCGGAATTTGTCAAAATTTCCCCAAAACATAGTATTCTTTCATCGGTAATGATTTCTCTGGGTAACACCACTTTATCCTCGAAAAAGTTCGAATCCTGACCAAACGGTGTCGGGTCAACTACGCACTGCGTCTCTGTACACTCCGAAGTTACTGTATCTTCTGTAGGCTGCACTGAAATTGCACCGGAATCTATCGGAATTTCCTCATGTGTCACTGGAATCTTACCAGAATCACTGCTAACAGGCTCCGCTCCTTCAACAATTGGGCTTAACCGGTCTATGCTTCTGCCGCCTGGGGATGTCCCTAACAAATTTGGTACTGTCCAGGGATGCTGGTCTCTCGTGTACTTCGGATACGACTCGTCGGACCGAGTAACCGGCATATATCACCTCTGCACCTCTTGCGTACTACTCCACCTTACTGATTATTCACAGTCTGTGCCACCTTCCCACATACGGCGCCAGTGTTAAAATGCGCATTTACATTACAGACATTTTAAGTTCTTTCGGGTTCTTGGGAGTGGTAGGGGTCTGATAAATCAGAGGCCCTGTAACTTGATTTTCCCAATTAACTTATTCAAGCCGTAGTACATTAATGTCCAGTATTGAACTCTTATACGGATTAAGGTTATGACTCTGGTTAAACTTTTCACGGTTCGTAACACAAGAGTTATTCATTACCATCGCACATACTTATTATCAATACTTAACCTTACTGTGTTAATCGCAACTTAATGTAATTAAACAAAAGGTAAGAACAATAATACTCCGATCTCACGAATGCTGCACTACGACGACGTCTCCACAGGCCGCAATCGCCCAGACAGACAGTCTGGCGATCCCGATTGTCATCATCGGAGAGTCACCGCAATGTCTTTTCCTTAATTGATAAGCAGATACATCACTTCGCAACGACCTTTCGGTTCGTGCAAGATAGAAAAATATAGGAATTATGAAAATACAGAATGCCAATCCGGTGGCTTATAATTATGTGTCAAATAGGAAGCATCCACCGAAACATAGTAACCAATTTGATAGCCCAAGCTTCATCCCAGCACGTGGCATAGTCAATATATGTGAGTATATACCAATTGTTAGTAAGGATGGTAGGTGGAGTGATGTGCCCAATAAAATCTAACCCCCACCTCTGGCAGATGTTGACCGGTTCGCTGACAAGGATCACATGCTCGAACATAGTGGTGGGTGGCCATCACAATCCACTATAGAGAAGCTTCTTGTAAGTTAACTCAACTAAAAAATGTCCAGTAGTCAGGTCCAAATGGGCCAAGGCTAAAATGGAAGGGACCCCATGGGTTGACACACACTGGAGCTAGGCTCTCGATGAGTCAGAGTAATATAGTTGTCCAACAAGGAGACGAAATTGATGACTATATAAAGACAATTTTGGAGAGCAATAATAAAGAGAGAATCAAGGGGCAACATGTAATCAAGAAGGTCAATAAGGTATTATAATAGGAAGTCACTAAATCCCAAGTGACCAAGGATGCACTAGGCTTAGTACTGTAAATCACAGGGAGGAGTCATCCACTCTCGTAGGAGCTTCTTTGGAATCTAGTCGTGAAAGGAAATCTACCACTGCATGAGAAGATCTGGGGTGATGTATGACATCATAGTCAAATTCTTGGAGTAGAAGGACCCAACGAACCAATTTCCCTCCGAGATTTTGTTGCTGCACAAAATAAGTTAGGGCTAAGTGGTCAACATGAGATGTAAATTTTCTGCCTAAGAGATAGTACTAAAATTTCCTAGTATAGTAAATTAGGCTTAAGTATTGATGTTCTGTGACTGAATAATTTCGCTCAGTAGGTGCGAGATACCAACTAGCATAATACATAGGATTATACCACTTATCCTTCAACTGCATCAAGACATTGCCAATAGCTATATTAAACGCATCCATTAGAACATGTAAAGGAAGTTCCAACTACAACAAAAGTGGCGAGCATAACATTGAATTTGGTCGAGAAATCATAGAGCCTCTTTTAATGATTTTGATGGTGGAGTAACTAGAACTACCTGAACTTTATCGGGTCCACTTGTAAGCCTTGGTGAGAAATAATTTGTCCCAATTGCATAGTGAAGGACATTGCAAAAATGGATTTAGATGGATTAAGGCATAATTGGTATTCTCTGCACTTAAGGAAATAGAGCTGTAAATGCCGCAAGTGGTCCACTTTATCACACGATACCGAAAAGTCATCAAGGAACACTCACATGAAACTGGTTAGATAAGGAGAGAAAATTTCTTGCATACACCTTTGAAAAGTACTAGGGGCATTCCTCAAGCCAAACCACATGGTCGTGCAGGCGTAAAAAATTTGTGCTAAAAGACATCTTAGCTACATCTTGCTCGGACATTCGAACCTGATTATATCCACTGTAACCATCTAGAAAGGAGTAGCTCTCATGAACATCTACTTCATCTAGCATGTTGTCTAGGAAGGGTAATGGAAAAGGATCGGGTATAGCAGCCACAAATTTTGATAATATCCTTAATTGCTTATTTTTATGGGTAACAATCCCAATAAGAGAAATCCACTTAGCATGTTCAATATGAATAATAAACCCTACTCGTAGTAAGCGATCAATTTTGCCCTTAACTTGTTTTGCATAGTTAGGGTTCATATGATAACTCTACCATTTCATTCAATTTTGCCCTTAACTTGTTTTGCATAGTTAGGGTTCATATGATAACTTTACCATTTCATTGAATAAGCATCTGATTTAAGTAATACTCAATGTTGATAAATACATAGACCAAGTCCCTTCATGTCCTTATAGTCCCACACAAAGATATCAGTAAACTCAATTTAAAGGGTCAGTAAGTCCCGACGAAAAGGATCATCTAGGTTGGCATTAATTTTAACACACTAGGGATTAACTTCATCACCAAGATGACAAGTTATTAACTAGTCTTCCAATACATAAGATTGTCGGTAGAGGTGATCCTCAAAGCCTTTGAAGAATTTTGGGACAAAATCAGATATTTCCACTACACCATCAAGAAATTCATCTGCTTCGACAACACTCGGGTGAACAACACGTGATGCCGGAGACCACTGATCTAGCACATGTTGCAAATCAATAGTGCCAATGAGAGTAAGTCTTGATGGACAAGCCCCATTGGATGCACTCGAGACTAGTAAGCCATTCGTAGAAAGAGTTAAACACGTTTAATATTATTCCACCTCAATTTATTACACAATGATGTACTTGCTATAACAACTCTTGAACCACATGAGACCTTAGATATACATTGATTCTTATACCACATAGTAATTAAAGGGACCACATGATCAACCTTTGTATCTAGTTCTGGATGAATGGTTGCTGTAGAGAGTGCTGGAACATGCTCACCTCTTACATACTGCTGAAATTATTGTCCAATGCCAAGAATTAAGGTGAGTAGTTGACCCAATGGCAAGGTGATGGGCGCTCGAGCGAGAATATCCCATGCCATAGTATTTGCAGACTCTTCCATCAGTATATCTTTACTAGGAGTTGGTGTTGGTATGATCTTCAGTGGCACATTAAGTTGAGGATCATTAACTGGTTTAGGTGAGGAAAAATTGTTTCAATGGTTCCTCTAATTGTTTTTTTCGGTTTCGTATCCAGTCTAGATCTTTAGCAAAGCCTCCAATTTTATGTTCTAATTGTAATACCATATCTATAACGACTTCTAAAGTCATCCCTCCAATATATCTAATGATCATAATTTGTCGTAGTTGGGGGTTCAGTCCATTGATAAACCACAATGTAATCACATCTATTGGCAAAGCTTCATTCGCTGTTAGTAACTATCTTAAATGCATCTAAAAGATAGTTTCATATTCATGCACTCCTTTGTTTGACTTTTGTTTATTGTTCTATAAAAAATCAAAGACTTGAGTTGGACTTTTCTTTAGTCGAAATCTGTATAGGAAGGCACCTCGTACTACATCATATTACTGGAAATGATTCAAATCAAATTCGATCAACAATTTCGTCACTTCATTAATGAGGGTCAACTGGAATACTTGGGCTTTGTATGCATCATCTCCTGGATTTTCAAGTATGCCATAATTAATCTCAAAATCATGAATGTGTGCATCTGAGCTATCACTGAAGAATCCACCAAATTTAGCATAAATCATACTAGCTCGATACTACCTTCGTAGAATTAAGCATGTATCCACTATGGATCTAGGGCTAAATTCTTAGACAATATCTACCGCTTCTTCAAAATCCAAACTTGTGTAGGTTGTACTCCCTTTCCGATAGATACTGAATTCCATAGCATGTAGGTGCCATTGCACAGTGTAAAGAGCCTACGATTGGATCAACAAAAGTTGACAGACATAGATTGGTAGACATTTCAGAATTGATACGAGCGCCACTCAATTTGAAATGACTCATATAGTCGGCCTTCAACACACGCATACACATAGTCGAAGAATCCCTAGTTTCTCTTGCACGACTAAAGTTAAATGCATAAATTGATAAACATTGCAGATAAACTCATAATTCATGAAAGGTTTAACAAGAGTTACAGTGGGTTCATAGTGCTCGATGACACAATGAGTGCTTACATATGGCATGATTTGATTTGCTCTCAACAAAGGAAAAAATTTCAAGCTCAGCATTGTTTGAGCTAGGCTTCCCCCCTCGAAACAAATATGTGTTGCTCTGACAATAGCTTTTGATTGGTTCTTTAAATTGCTCAACCAATAAAATAACGTAAAATTTTTGATATCCAAAGCTTATTATCGCTCTATGTGAATTGAACTCTGTGGCACATAATATCACTCAGCAAACTCTTTTTTTTTGAGAGTACAATGATTTGGAAACACACTCACACACCCGACCTCGTAAGTTAGAGGCACTCATCTTTGAAAAACTCATGGACATAAACCTCATAAGTTAGAGGTACCCATCTTTGAGAAACTCATAGATATATCGAGCCAAGACATGAACTGAGGACTTCCTCCGAAAGACTCAAGGCATCAAACCACTAGGCTAAGCAAATTTGAACACATTCAGCAAACTTTTGCCATCTTATCTGAAACCACCTTTGAGTGCCCTTTTCTCTCACATGTTTAGTCCTTTATGAATTTTTCTTTTGACACCGGTAGACTTGTAGACTATATCCTTGTAGGGTCACGGGTGTGTGCAGATTTGGCCAAGAAGGCCGATCGAACGTTCTTTATTTGCGAGCATGCTCATGGTGAGGGACTCAAGGTAGATTCAAGCCTAAGTTCTAACTATATGCAGAACATGCCGCCGCACAGTGAATGCTGATTATCAGGAGAGATCATAACACTCCAAAATTCTCCAGTTGTCTCGTAGCCGTCGGCATTTTTCGGAATCTTCACCCGTCAATGTCATTGTAGTCCACGACATTGAAGACGCGTCTAAATGTACCAACATTCAGGAATCAGACTCCAGGCCCAACTTCCAAGGCCCAGGAGCCCAATGCCCATCAGCCAGCCATGCCATGATACCTCTGAACTGTAATGGTCTCTCTCTCTTCCGTTGGAGGCTAGAGCCTGACTCTCGCTGCCTTGATGCTAACTTCTAAGGGAGTCGGACTCGGGACTCGGGAGGTTCCAGCCTGCAGCTGTTGTGAAGGCTGCGGCGCTGCGGCCCGAGCCGAGTGGACCCGAGTCTGGTGCCTTCAGTTCATTGCGTCCGTACACATGGATGATGGGACAACATGTGCATGCTCGGTCGCTCTCGAGTCTATTCTACCAACAAAAGCCAGCTATATTGAAACAAGAATGCACCAACCAAACGGCGTTCTCTCTCCGCGTTCCGAGTCCGACTGCAGCTTCGACAAAATGCTTAATTAAGCCCGTTCCCTTCCGTTGTGCACATGCAAGCGCACTCGCACACAAATACTGCCCAGAGTCAGGAGCAGCAATAGAGTCTTCGCCCTGAACTCATATGCAGTCGTGAATCCTGATTGTTCTAAGTGAACCGGGGCATTCGAATCTCTCAGCTCGATTGTGAATTTGTGATCACTCCCTCACGTTCACGTGTTAATTCATTCACTTTGCGGATAAGAGAGTATATATTTGTCGTGGTCTCTGAGCCTCTCTCTCACAGTCACACACACTGCATATAGAGGGAGATTCATACAACCTGAAGTAGTGCTTTCACACACACACTTCATATAGAAGGAGATTCATATACTCTGGAGAAGTAGGGAAGTACCTATGGAAGAGAGCTTTAGGCCCTTTCAGGGGATAAAGAATGACATTAGAAGCCGTCTGCGATTCTACAAGCAGGATTGGAGCGGAGGATTCAGCAGCGGCTTCAGGTGCAGATAGCTCTACGTTTTGTCTCATCCTTACTCCGAATTTGCTTCCAATCAATCCTTCTCCACTTCGATGATAGCTATCTAAGTGAAGGGTCTGTTCGCTTTATCGAGGTCTCCAGGGACCTGATAGTACCGACATTCATAGCAACGGCTCTCACTCTGCCTAGTTTTGTCCGGTTTTTTCAGGATTTTAGCTCCTACTACGTATATATTCTTTGCGTCAGCTTTGCCGGTCATATCGTTTGGGGAGCAGCTAGATGCTGCCACGAGTAAGCACATTGTCCTGTGAAAACTGTGGATGTGGCTATTATGCTTTGATCGAGGAGAATCTGTCTATTGAAACTGTATATTTTCTTTATGTTGTCAGATGGCACTTTGACAGCTGTGCAGACGTTAGCATCTACCGCCCTCTGTGGTATCGTGCATTCATTTATAGGGGGTCAGCCGCTGCTTATACTCGGCGTGGCTGAACCCACCGTCATCATGTATACATTTATGTTCAATTTTGCAAAAGATAGGAAAGAAATCGGGCCTGATCTCTTCCTCGCATGGACCGGATGGTGATTTTCTAATCTAAGAAACTTTACATCACCTTCTTGGAAGTTCGCCATTTTGGATTCTCGACGCTCATGAATGCAGTAGGGGAATGATTTAAAAGTATTGTGCTGATTTTCGTTTCCTCTTTTGCTCGTATCAAGCCAGGGTTTGTGTTTGGTCTTCTGTGCTTTTATGCTTGCTGTCAATCCTTGGCGCATGTTCCCTCATTGATCGATTCACTCGTATGGCTGGAGAGTTGTTCGGTCTACTCATTTCGATGCTTTTCGTACAGGAAGCAATAAGGGTAATTTCTAGTTGTCTGCACAATGCTTTCTCTTCCTGTACGAATGAAATTTTTATCCTGGAGGCATTTGTAGGGGTTGATAGGAGAATTTTTAATTCCTACAAGAGAGGATCCTTCGCGAATCGAGTTTCAATCCTCCTGGAGGTTCGCAAATGGATTGTTTGGTTTGATTCTTGCCTTTGGATTATTGATTACTTCATTACAAACTCGAAAAGCTCGTTCTTGGACATATGGCCCAGGTATGATTCTGCAACTCTTTGAAAACCAGAAACACAAGACAATCACAATATTCTGTTCTTGAAGAGGTTATTTCTCAACCGAAATTATGTATAAACTAGATACTTTTGCTTTTTAAGAGCTATGCGATAAAATGAAAGATAAATTTATCTAGTCTACTTGGTTGACCATGTGGATTTGGTTTTTGGTGGCATCTTGTGTCTTCAACATAGGCCCTACATACAAATGCTTTTGGTGTCGCTTCTAATAGTCCTACCATGATATTCAACGTTTGAGCAGTACTCGTCCTTTCCATAGACATTGGGATTGGAAGATCTGTGGTGTGAAAGATTTGTTTAAAGCATTGGTTGGAACATACTATGAAGCGTTGTAGTCTCCCTTTGGTATTGTGATCATTTGCAATCCACAGTGGGAAATACAAAAAACCCATCTCACCTTTGATGGACAAATAGATGTAGGGAGATTTGGAAACTAAAGGTTCCTCTTCGCTATCATGTGTTCCTATGGAAAATGGTGCTTGATGGGCTGAGGATTGATACTTTCCCTGGATGCCACTCTATGTTCTCTTTTCCTTGTCCTCGGTGTGGAGCATGTTGGTAAACTTTGCAACACTTTTTTTGGAAGTATTGATACATCAAGTTGTGGTGGGTTAGATTTCAGCTTTTGCATGTGGAGAATAATTTCTAACATCTCTGTTTTTAAATTCATATTTGAGCTTTACTCTTTCATATTTGTGGTGAAATGGATTTTTGATCATTATTTATCTTGGATTCTTTGGTTTTCTATAATGTATTGATATGAATCTATTCTCAATGTTTGGTATGATACTCATGTACTTTTATATGCCATAGCCATTGTACATAATGCCTCTTTCAACCTTGCTAGGGCATTGCAAGGTGGGATTGATCGATGGTTGTAACCCCATAAGTTACAAGTCCATCTCTCATTCACACTAGTGCTTGTTTTTTCTTGGCTTGTGATCATTTGACAACAATTCTGTTTGGTCCTTGACATTGTAGCTTTTGACCACAATAGATGAGAAAGCTATATTAGGAAAGATAAGAGGAAGATGTACGAATGTAATAGGAAGTCAAAAAAGATAGAGGAAGGCAAGGGAAGGTTTGAAAAGGTATATGTAGATGGAGGAGATAAGGGAAGGTAGAGGAAAGTGGAAGGATGGTGGAGGAAGCTAGGGAGAGGTGGAACAAGGTTGGGGTATTACACTTATGTGCACCTAGAGTAGCTTTGATGTGAACCATTTCCCTATACATGGGTAATTTTTACTCTAGTGTTCACTAGAGTCTTTTTCCCTATGTAACCAAATATATGATTTACTCATATGTGGTGGTACATTGTACTTAGGCATCCCATTTGTAGCTCTCATTTCATTCATTCTTATATTTTTGATCATCTATTGACAAAGAGTTCTTCTAGAAAAATGTTCTCGTTGCAAAGAAACTATGGAACATAGTGGTAAATGTTGAGAAGAAACTCGACGGTTTTTCTACTATGTAGTTTCTTGTTAGAGATTGAGGATCTTCTTCAAATACAGTGACTATGCCTTTTGTCCCTATGGAAGATGAACTTACATGGGATGGAAATGATTCTCAAGCACATGCATTGATTTCCCTTTTTGTAAAGCGATGTATTTTTCCACAAAACCAGCCATGCACTACTTGAAGACAAGCTTGTGATACGTTTGCTTTTTTGTATACCATGCACAACGAAGCATGTGTTGCTTATTTGAGAAAGAAACTTGCTGAAGATTAGGTAGTAGATGTACATGTTACATACATGAAGGATTGGAAAGAGTTTTTTAGGCATTGATGAGATAATTTCAGATGCATCACTCATTTCTACACTACTCAAAGGATTGCCGTAATTTTTTCAAAGCTTTGCTCCTACCTTTCCTTTGGTTGCAAAAGGAAATCCAAATATGTATACTTTTAATGAAGTTGTCTCTCTTTCTATAATCAACAGTGAATAACTAGCGAGCAGAAATTTGCAAATGCTTCACATTCGAAGAAGGAAGACAAAGATGAGAAGAAATCAAAAAAGTAGAAATTGTTTTGCAAGTATCGTAAAGAAAATGATCATATCATAAAGGACTATCCAAACATGGCTTCTAAAGAGGCAAAGAAGAAAGAGGCTTGAATGGTTGTTACAAAGGCCTCGACATCGAAAACAGAGTCTGCAAAGCTTGTGCAGGAAGAAGAATAGGTATTTACTACTGTTTGCAGTTTTGACCCGTCTCCTCATGAGCACTGCATGTTCGCAGTAGACTCAAATGTTTGATACTTTGATAGTAGGACCACCAAACATATTAACTCGCAGTGCAGTTTCTTCTCTTCACTCGAGCCTTCTCCTATAGGGAATGTTGTTACATGCGCCAATAACTCCTCTTATCTTGTTATGGGAGTTGGTAAGATCATTTTGACTATTGTTGATGGTAATTCTTTCACTTTGGAAGATCCTTTGTTTGTACCAAGGACCAAGAAAAATCTATTATCAGTTTTTGCATTAGCCAAGATTGGTTTGGTTGTGAAATTCATGATGACAGATGTATAGTTCATGATCTGTCAAATGGCGACGTCATTATTGGTTCTTGTATTTTATGTCGTTGGCTATATAAGCTCATAGACTATGAAAGATCTGTAAATGATTTTGCATGTTCAGTACATGATTCTCAGGCTATGTTAGATGCAAAGCTTTGGCATGCATATCTGAATTTTGCTAGTTTGCTACGCTTGCAGAAATCTGAAATGGTGTCCTCTTTGCGCAAACTTTAGGCATCCGGTAAACATGTATGTGAAGGTTGTATTTTGGGTGAAATGCAGCGTTCTTCCTTTCCAAAAGATGGTTCAGTTCGGGTTACTCAGAAATTGCAGCTTGTGCACAGTGATGTTTGTGCACAGTGATGTTTTGTGCACAGTGATGTTTGTGGTCTTATGCAGACACCTTCTTTTGGGAACTATTTTTACTTCGTGACTTGCATCGATGATTTTTCTAGGCATGCATGGGTATATCCATTGAAGGCAAAGTCCGAAGTGTTTATGTGCTTCAAGTAGTTTTTGGTTTTGGCTGAAAATTTGTGACAACAAATAGATGCACCGCTATCATATTGTACTCGGTTAGGCTCTCATAGTATCTCTTTGGCATGAGATTGCTATGTATGCACAGTGATGTTTGTGGTCTTATGCAGACACCTTCTTTTGGGAACTATTTTTACTTCGTGACTTGCATCGATGATTTTTCTAGGCATGCATGGGTATATCCATTGAAGGCAAAGTCCGAAGTGTTTATGTGCTTCAAGTAGTTTTTGGTTTTGGCTGAAAATTTGTGACAACAAATTAAATGCACCGCTATCATATTGTACTCGGTTAGGCTCTCATAGTATCTCTTTGGCATGAGATTGCTATGTTATGGCTTCCTCTAGTCTCTATGATGAGATTGAATCTCTTTCGTTCGATGAAGCACAAAATTATGAACATTGGATGGTTTCAATCCAATCTGAATATGATACTATCATGAAAAATGGCACCTGGTCTTTATGTGACTTGCCTCCTGGCAAGAAGGCCATTGGCACTAAGTGGATATACAAGCTAAAGCATACAGTGAGACAGGTATAAAGTTAGGCTTGTTGCAAAGGGTTATGCGTAGGAAAGAGGCATTGAGTGTTCGCAGCATCTGTGCACTTGTAGCTCGTCATGGTTGGAATGTACATCAGTCGGACATTAAAACTACATTTTTGAATGGTGACTTGCATGAAGAAGTGTATGTTTTTCAACCTCATGGCTTTGTGTAGAAAGGGCATGAAAACGAGGTGTGCAGGTTAAAGAAGGCATTATATGCTTTAAAGCAAGCACCACGTGATTGGAATGAAAAGATACATGCCTATCTCATTGCACATGGTTTTGAGAACTGTTCTCTATGAGTAGGCTGTTTGATGCTTGATTTACTTATGCATTACTCGTCTAGATATTCAAGTTGTTGTCTCACATCCGAGCAAGTTTATGCATTGCCGAGTGTCAAGCATTGGCAGGTGGTCAAGCGCAACTTTCGCTACTTGGGTTGTTTTATCCGAAGGGGGGATCACTATTGCTAGATTTGCATTCTTTTTTTGACTTTGATTAGGCTGGTTGCCATGACACTCGTGTGTCCACTAGTGGTTTTTGCTTCATGCTTGGTAGCTCATGCATATCTTGGTTGAGCAAGAAGCAGCCTACTGTCGTCACTTTCAGTTGTGAGGTTGAGTATAGGAAAGCTTTCACAGCGACTCTCGAGGGTGTGTGGCTCAGATGCTTTATGGTTGCTTTGGGTGTTGGTCAGTCTTTTGCCACCACCATCTTTACGGATAGTCAGAGTGCATTGGAATGAAAAGGTACATGCCTATCTTATTGCACATGGTTTTGAGAACTGTTCTCTATGAGTAGGCTGTTTGATGCTTGATCTACTTATGCATTACTCATCTAGATATTCATGTTGTTGTCTCACATCCGAGCAAGTTTATGCATTGCTGAGTGTCAAGCATTGGCAGGCGGTCAAGCGCATCTTTTGCACCACGTGATTGGAATGAAAAGATACATGCCTATCTCATTGCACATGGTTTTGAGAACTGTCTACTTATGCATTACTCATCTAGATATTCAGGTTGTTGTCTCACATCCGAGCAAGTTTATGCATTGCCGAGTGTCAAGCATTGGCAGGCGGTCAAGCGCATCTTTCGCTACTTGGGTTGTTTTATCCGAAGGGGGGATCACTATTGCTAGATTTGCATTCTTTTTTTGACTTTGATTAGGCTTGTTGCCATGACACTCGTGTGTCCACTAGTGGTTTTTGCTTCATGCTTGGTAGCTCATGCATATCTTGGTTGAGCAAGAAGCAGCCTACTGTCGTCACTTTCAGTTGTGAGGCTGAGTATAGGAAAGCTTTCACAGCGACTCTTGAGGGTGTGTGGCTCAGATGCTTTATGGTTGATTTGGGTGTTGGTCAGTCTTTTGCCACCGCCATCTTTACGGATAGTCAGAGTGCATTGGAATGAAAAGGTACATGCCTATCTCATTGCACATGGTTTTGAGAACTGTTCTCTATGAGTAGGCTGTTTGATGCTTGATTTACTTATGCATTACTCATCTAGATATTCAGGTTGTTGTCTCACATCCGAGCAAGTTTATGCATTGCTGAGTGTCAAGCATTGGCAGGCGGTCAAGCGCATCTTTTGCACCACGTGATTGGAATGAAAAGATACATGCCTATCTCATTGCACATGGTTTCGAGAACTGTGCTCTATGAGTAGGTTGTTTGATGCTTGATTTACTTATGCATTACTCATCTAGATATTCAGGTTGTTGTCTCACATCCGAGCAAGTTTATGCATTGCCGAGTGTCAAGCATTGGCAGACGATCAAGCACATCTTTCGCTACTTGGGTTGTTTTATCCGAAGGGGGGATCACTATTGCTAGATTTGCATTCTTTTTTTGACTTTGATTAGGCTGATTGCCATGACACTCGTGTGTCCACTAGTGGTTTTTGCTTCATGCTTGGTAGCTCATGCATATCTTGGTTGAGCAAGAAGCATCCTATTGTCGTCACTTCCAGTTGTGAGGCTGAGTATAGGAAAGCTTTCATAGCGACTCTTGAGGGTGTGTTGCTCAGTGCTTTATGGTTGATTTGGGTGTTGGTCAGTCTTTTGCCACCACCATCTTTACGGATAGTCAGAGTGCATTGGAAGTTGTGAGGAACCTTGTGTTCCATGCTTGCATTAAGCACATTGAGGTGCATTATCATTATGTCAGGGAGGGAGAGGTTCTATGTTGGCGAGGTGAGCTTGGCATACGTGCCCACGCAAGAGAACATTGCAGACCTTTTCACGAAGGCTCTACCTAGGGAGAAGTTAGAAGCTTTTCGCAAAGCTTTGGGCTTACTTCTTTTTGTGGAGTGATTTCCACATAGCTTGGCACTTCCTTATACATGAGTGCGAGCTCCTTGTTCACCGCATCACTCCCAAAGGGGGATTTGTTGATATATTCAGGTAGTGATGCTTGTGAATACTTTAGAACCGTCAAGGCATTTTTGTTCCTCTTTAGGAGGTATTTTTCCCTCGGCTTGTATATACGCCTATTGCCCTAATGGGCTACTTATCTTTGTTCATTCTAGTGGTAATACATTCAATATTTTGTGTTGTGCTCCAAGCTTCTTCTTCTTTCTTGTGGTGTTTACATGCTTTCGCAGATGTCTAACTCGAACAAGTGTTTCATTATGAAGATGATGATTGAGCATCAATTATGAGAATAGGTACTTAGGAATTATTTGAATCTCAAAGGGAATGCTTTTTGTGTTCATTTAGCAAACTAAAGGAAAAAGAACATATTAGAGTTTGCACTAGTGCCAATAAATGCTCTTCCAATAGAACTTAGTCCAAAGGTAATGGATGACAAACCAAAGACTTCTTGGTTAGTGGAATGTAGAGATTTCATTTTACTACCAAGGAATTCTTATATTTGAGCTAAGGTTATGGATTTGCATAATTCACAAGTTAGTTTTGATTAAACTATTACTTACTAGTACACTCAAGGTTAGAAAGCAAAGTCACCGGGGGACGTGGATGGGTCTTGGGAATGATGGTGTCCTCGAGATGGGGATGGAGCCTAGGATGTTCGGGGGACGCGTCCTCAAAATGGCACTAAAAAAATGTTGATTTTTTCAAAATAATCAAATGAAAATCATGTACAAATAATTCTTCAACATATGAAATGAGCAATAAGAAGAAAAACATAGAAAAAAGGTGTTTTTTAACTATAAACAATGGACATGTAGGAAGCAGGTTGCATCATTGACACTTGAGTCTTGAATATTCAAAGTTACTCGAAGAGTGGGAACTTACAAGTGATTAGTTTCATGTATTTCATCATGTAAAAAAAAAAGATCCTACATCATCACATCATATAAAAAAGATGTTACATCATAAGAATAAAAAAATCTTACATCATACGATTGATCGACAAAAAGACTACATATGATGGGAACATAAATGATAAATGTAAAAGACTACAACATAAATGTAATGACTATGGAGAATCTAAGTGGGGAGTCATAGTGACAAACTCATTTTTTGCAACACAATCAGTGGTTCTTGCATCTTCATGTTCTTCATTTGCCAGTTGGTCAGACCTTGCTCAACCTCCCATTCTCTGAAAAGATCTTTCTCCATGCATTGCGTCCGTCAAAGTATCTTCAAATTTGCACTCTTGTTCTATATCCGGATAGTAGATCTCTGATACCGGATTCCAATTCTCATGGAGTGTTTGTTGATGTGATGGATGTACATAGGGCATTCTCGATGGTGTGAGGAACTAGGAGTAGGATTAGGAGTGGAAGTAAGAGGAGTAGGAGTAGGAGCACGAACCATAGTTGATGAAGATGATCCTCTTGAAGAGGATGGCATAGAAGACCTTACAAACGATGTCGAGTCGATAGGAGCTTGTGAAGCACGACGAGCATGAGCTTGAGCATCATTAATAACAAGTTTGTTGAGTAATTTTTTCTTCTTCTCCGAAGTGATTGTGAAACAAAATCTTACTTCATGTCCACGGTCATGAAGTAAGTGTGCACGTACTTGTTTTGCTCCATCGGTTCTCTTGTAGCCACATAGCTTGAAACTCCATGGTCTTGCACCACCACCTTCTCTGGCAAATTGAGGAGATTCCACCTCTTCTCACCATATCCATTTGCTTGTAGCATGCCTCCTCTTGGTGTTTGATCCACTTGTTCGCGATGAAGAAGCCATAGGAGAAGAGAATACTATAAGGAGAGGAGAAAGAAAGAGAAGGGTGAAGAGAGGGTAGAGAAGATAGAGCTTATCCCTTGAATATGCAAGGGTGAAGATAGCTAAGCAGCTCAACTTCACACACACAAGATGATTGCAATGAAGGCTCTAAGTGAGCTTGTGGCTTGAAGAGCTGAAGTGCGGGGTATTTATGCTTGTGTATGGACGCAAAAGAACATTCTAGAACTCCCTAAAAAAGGTGCAAATGTTTAAATTTCGAAATCGGAAGAGAAATTCGAATCCAAATTATTATTTTTTTCCCTCTAAAACATGAGCCGATCGGCTTCCATCCTTGTTTTGTCCTGTAATTGCGTTCCGTCCAAGGGATGCATTCTTGGGACGTTTGCAGGTGAGTCAAGTTGTAATGGGGACGTCCCCCGTCCCCCTATGGCGTCCCGACTTCATAGTGATCGAGGATGGCGTCCCGACGCCCCTAGGACCCAAGGACACTTCCCCATGTCACTTTGTTAGAAAGACCTAGAGTGGTATGAGGGCAAATCTATTGTTTAGTCCTAAATGGGTTTGGAGTCACTTTTATGAGACTTTGTTTTGTATTTCAAAGTATTCTATGGTTTATTATTTCCATTATGGTATGATCAATCCTATAAGCTTTGCACTTTACACTTACTTTTCATACTATTACTCCATAGAGGATACATCATATGGAGTTAGGTCGTTCCCATCATGTTATATATCACGGGAGTCATAGTTTGGAAACTAGGCCTACATTGGAGATAGTAGGCACCACCGAGACGGTTTCCCACCTTTAAGATGATCTCATATGAGGCTTGTTAAAGGAAAGGATATGGGGAAACAACACACACAGAGATGGCCATGTACATAGAGTACATGGGGTTCAGGGGAGTTCGAGCACTTTCTTCTACCATGATGAACATTTCATGCACATTTTCGAGGATAAAAATGTTTTCAAGGGGAAGGAAATGTCACATGATATTTATATGGGGTGTGAACCACCTTTTGAAAAGGATGTCAGATGGCATCCTTTGGGTATCACGCCACACTTGGTAGAAGGGGGAGAAAGAAGTCTCTCAAAAGTCTCTTGGGAGAGTTCGAGAAGGATCTCAACGGCAAGGCAGAATGACAACAACCATACTGTGTGTGTGGTCGGTCGGCATTGCATGTGATGGAGCGTAGAGCAAAAGGTTTGTTACTTGACACGTGACAAGGCCTTTATTTGCGCCTTGAATAGTTACCTGATGGCTTTGAAGTTTATGCCCTACTTAACTTCACGATTCGGCTCACAAAGATCATCTATTATCAGAGATGGTCACACAGACCTCATCTAACTTGGAAGTTAGGGTTCCACAAATGGCAAGGCTCTCAAAATGGCAGCTCCTCATAATGGGGCCCTTACAACTTAGAGCACCATAGATCATTTGTGGTTGAGTATATGATATATCTAATACTTTCTCCGTACTGGTCAACTAGGTTCTCTTCTCTTAATTGAAAAGAATTCTGCTCATCAATTCAAGCTCTCTCATCACACTAGTGGAGGGAGTGCCCTCTCCTCAGAACCATACTTGCAATCTTAACTGCAGAGAGTTTTCAAGCCTTCTTGAATTAAAGACTTCAGGGATTGAGCTCAGTTGTTTTTTCAAGTATGCCAAACTTGATTCGGCCATGGATAATTTGTGGTTTCAAACTTCAGGGATTCAGCCCTCTCCTCAGAACCATGCTTGCAATCTTAACTGCAGAGAATTTTCAAGCCTTCTTGAATCAAAGACTTCAGGGATTGAGCTGAGTTGTTTTTTCAAGTATGCCAAACTTGATTCGGCCCTTAGCCAGTGTCTGGGTTTGTATTCTGGCCCTCACTTCCTTAGAATTTAGGTCTAACAATGACTTTGGGGTCAAAGGAGGGCTCTTATGTTCAAACTTAGTCTTTTCCAAACTTTCTACCTCGAATCTAACTTCTTGACTTAAACTTGAACAATTGTGTTTACTTCATAGTTGCCATCCGTTCTTCTCTCTTTTTTGGCTTAGTTGTTATATTCACGAGTGGTTTAAGTGTCTTTTAGTACTTAGCTAGTGAAGGTCTGAGTCCCAAATGGCTTCAGGTTGCCTTTAATCTCAGGCTCAATGATTGCAGGCTGTTTTCGTGGATTTGTTGCTGATTATGGTGTGCCTCTGATGGTCCTTATCTGGACCTGCATCTCATATGCATCTGCTGGACATGCTCCAATGGGTATTCCCAGGAGGCTTTATAGTCCAAATCCATGGTCGTCTAGTGCTTCAAAGAACTGGACCATCATAAGAGTATGCATAGTTGTAAGATTTCTTTTAGCTGTGAGGGCCTTGACGTGCTCTAAAGCTTGATTCATTATGCCATAATGCAGGAGATGGGGAGTGTTCCAGTACTTGACATTTTTACTGCTTTAATTCCTGCCACTATGATTGCTGTTCTCTACTATTTCGATCACAGTGTTGCATCTCAGCTTGCTCAACAGAAGGAGTTCAATTTGAGAAAGCCTTCAGCTTATCATTATGACTTGCTACTTCTGAGTTTTTTGGTAATACTTACTTTTTGTTCTTTGCTCGGTAGGGTTGCAGATGTCTTTATGCAATGGCTCAGTAACACACATACTGCAATTGCAGGTTGTCATATGTGGATTGCTCGGTATCCCTCCTTCAAATGGTGTTATTCCTCAATCTCCAATGCATACAAAAAGCTTAGCAACACTAAAGCATCAGGTGATTGCTTTCATTAGATACAAAGACTTTGAATGAAGTAGCCTGTAGGCAGAGAAGAATACAAAGCTATACATTATCTGTGCTTGTTAAAAGTCTACATCTCTTACAGATAGTGAAAATGAAGTTGGTCAGAGTTGCGAGAAAGAGTTTACAACAAAGTCCCACTTTTTCACAACTCTATCATAACATGCAAGAGGCCTTCAAGCAAACAGGATCATCCCTTGTCTTGCAACCTCCATCATCACGGGTATGCTTCTGACAGTGGTATTTTTGATCAAATCTGATTCTATAATCTGATGATTGTTATGTGGAATTCAGGTATTGAAGGAAGTCAAGGCCAATGGCTTGCAATCCTCTCTAAGTAGCAATAATATGGATTGCCATGTTGATGAGAGTAATTTTGACCCAGACAAGGATGTGGATGAATTGCTGCCTGTGGAAGTGAAAGAGCAGCGTCTGAGTAATGCTTTGCAGTCTTTTATGGTGGGTGGCTGCATAGCAGCAATGCCATTACTAAAAAAGATTCCAACATCAGTTTTATGGGGCTACTTTGCCTTCATGGCTATAGATAGCTTACCTGGAAATCAGTTTTGGGGGAGAATTCTCTTACTTTTTGCATCTGCAAGTCGTCGTTACAAGTATGCATAGTTGAATTCGTGTTTTTATGGTCCTACTGTTTGTGCAATTCAAAAAGAAGTGATCTGTGGTTTGTTTTGCAGAGCATTCGAACAAACACATGTTTCATTCTTAGAGTCAGTTCCATACAACACCATTGCAATCTTTACAAGCCTCCAGCTTTTCTACCTCCTGGCCTGCTTCTCTGTAACTTGGATCCCCTTGGCAGGAGTGCTTTTCCCTCTTTTAATTATGTTGCTAGTGCCTGCACGGCAGTATTTACTCCCCAAATTTTTCAAAATTCAGCATCTGCAGGAATTGGATGCAGCAGAGTATGAAGAAGCACCCGCTATGCCATATAGTCGTGCGCTTAGAGTACGTGGATATGTATTTCAAAGTGATATTTCCTTGTGAGAATTTAAGGTGTTTCAATTAATCTCGTTAGCCATGCAATTTTTGTAGGAGGCAGAGATGCATGGTTTTGGCAGGGCAAAAGAGCTGGATGGTAACTTGGAGGAGGGTGAATTGTTTGATGAAATTATGACCAATAATCGAGGGGAGATCAAGCATTCTTATGGTCCTTCATTGTCTAAACCTGCATCTTTCAAGTCTTTAGGTTAGTTTTTCCTGCTTCTTTCACGTCTTTGAGTTAGTTTGTCTTTCTGGGGATGTGTTTCCTGTAACAAATTAAAGATTGGGACCTGCATTTAATTCTGCATCTTGTTCAGTGGCATTTCGATGTTTTTGTACATGACCATGCATATCATGCACCTGTTGTGCAAGAGGATATGCAGGGAATTATCGCAACCTGATTTGCCTTCTCTCACATTTAAAGTTGCTAGTCTGGATTTCAGATAGGCTGCTTGACATTTGGTTGTGCAGCAATATGTAAATCTTCAAACAGTTTATTCGTATGTACATTTCCTAGCGTCAGTAATATTCAGAAAACCAGTTTTGTAGCAGTTGTACGCTTAGTAAAATAGATGCTGAATCACATCCAAAATGAAAATAATGGCTGTATCTGACAATGAATGTATATAGTTGCTAGAGAATTTCATTTGTTAACTTTCATTAGAAGGTATCTAGTCAATTATTATTTTTAGACTTTTGAAATTAATAAACAAATGAACTCTTCAAAATTTAGACTTTTTTTTTTTTAATAAAAATGAAAATTCGAGTGTCCAAAGTTAAGGTTTTAATAAAAACCATAGCAGGTTTTCACATAAGAAAAAGAAAACTACTTTTCGTGCATAAATTTTGCACAACCCATGATCAACTCTCTTAGAAAAATATCAGTTCAAGTGTTGGAGCAATTTTGGAGTTCATCTCAACCTATAAACTGTGACAAATTAGAAAGGAATGATTTTCCTCTATAGGACGTCACCTAGTGGAACGTTGAACCTTTTTCACCATTTGCTAACAATTTCCCCTCCTAGCCTGACACTTGGTGCAAATACATATAAGTTATACACATATGTTAACATTATATAAACATGTCTCACAGACAAACAATTATGGTACCTGTATATTTCACTTATCATGCAAAGTATCCACAAACACACACAAGGACCTTTACATGAACAGCACTTTTCCATAGACACATCCACAAAGAGTACTCACACATCCCATACTCTTCTCAACCAAGTATATTTTCTTTGAAAGGTAGAGACAACAAAAGGATAATGTATCTAAGATAGCATATAGGATAAAATTTGTTCTTAACATTCTTAAGGTTTGTCATGCCTCTCAAGTGAAGATTTTATACCAACATATACACACATGCATCACAAGAAGATAAAACATGTTGTCCACCACGTTTGAACTTTTCTTCATGTAGAAGACTAACTCCAAATAGCTTGATATGATGTGAATATATTGTTGTTGGTGCTGAAATTTGTCATGTTCTTGTTTTTCACGCTTCTTGGAGTTCAACTTTTCAATATAATAGTCAGTTGTCTCATATAAATTGATCAGTTGATGTTCTCTGTTGAATATTGAATATTTGGCTGAGTTTAATTTGTACCTGTCATGAAGATGTAATCTTCCTATATGTGATTTTATTCTCTGTGTTCTATCTTTTCCTTTTTTGATCCCAAATTGCTAGCAAATAAGCTAAAATTGGTAAAGAGACAGTTATAGAATAGGCACAACAACGAGTCCAGAGCACATGAGGGATGTAAGGAGCCATGCTCCAAAGATTTCATTACAATACAACGCTTGAAGTTACAAGAAAATAGCTACAATATTAGCATCAAAGTCCAGCTGTCCATAAACTTCACAAATCGTCTATGGATGAACTGTAAACCCCTCCGAACTCCTAAGTAATAAAATTCATATGAAGACTATAAAGCACACCTTGAAGTTATTGGTGAAGAACACACACCCCAGTTGTTGAAAATCTGCAAACAGCTGGAGAGTGAAACTCAAGAGTGAAGAGTAGCTCCCAAGTGATGCTAAGAGCTCCCAAGTAGCCTCTTTATATACACAATTGCACACCCAGTGAAAAAGCTGCTTTTCAGCATTATTTAGGGCAAAACACATTTCTTGGCTTTTCTTACTTCTAGCAAAAGTACATGTAGCCCTCGCCTGAGCTGTGAGCTTTATTTACGTGAGTCTTTTCATTTACAATTGTTTTCTTTAAATATTGAATTTGTGTTTTCACACTTAGTTATAGTATGGACATATTTGGTTTGACTGTTGTGTTCAACCATGACTTTGGAACACAGTAGAATTTAAGTTTCTATGAATGAAGAACTCATTCAACCTTGGGGGGATGCCTTTAATTTGATAGTTCCCTCAAATACTATTTTTAGATATTTCACAGTTTGAAAATGTTTCCAAACAAAATCATGTCTGTCTTGTCTGCTCTGACTTGTCTGTTAAAACCATGACTATTGTGCGATCAGGAAAAAACTTGTTCGAGAAGCTTATATTTTATAAAGTCTTCTTTTGAATTGTCTCTGTATGCAAAGCCTCTGTACCCTCTCTGGGGTACTGGCACATTTCCTTTTGTTAGTATGTTCAGTGATCATTTTCACAAGAGAGGGAAAACGGTTCTGCTGATATTTTACATAATTTCTCTGGCTACATGCAGGCTCTCCTAGGAAAAGTGATCTTTGAATATCTCTGGCAGCTATTTCTATTATTAGAGCCAAAACTGGAACCATGCAAGCCTGGTATGCCATCTTTACAGTGATTTGCTCTCAACGAATGTGATTTGTCATTAAATATCTATCCATATTTGTGTTTCAGAGCTTGAATCTCGGCTTCATGGATTGAAGCCAGATACAGTAGAAATTTATAAGGTGTGCTGGAGGACGTAAAAACTCATCGCCTTCAAATACATCAAAGATATTTTTTCTGAGTTCTTTAGAGTGTCATACTAAGCACAGCGGCAGAAGTTCATGGATGGTGCAATATTTTTGTTGCCCCGTATAAGTTAATGTTGCAGCTGTCTGTAATCTGTGCTAACTGACACAATGATTCCCCACTCTAAAGGGAACACTTTAAAGTTGTATAAGAATACATCCCAAAAGGGAAATAAGGGTGCAGTAACAGAGTTATGTGTGCTTAGTACAATAGCCTTTCTGAGGTTGGGATGTACATTTGATGCCTTTCCTGAACACCTCTCCCCATCCTTCCCTCTCTCTCTCTCTCTCACACAAATGCATACATTTGATGCCTTTCCTGAACACCTCTCCCCATCCTTCCCTCTCTCTCTCTCACAAATGCACACACAGCCCCCTTCGGAGTCACGATGCTTGTATTCAGTTCACTGTATAAAAGGCTAACAGTAATGTGATCCCTATGGGGAGGGATGGTTACAGAGTAGGAGTGATTCAGCAATTTAGCTTGAACTCTGTCCTAATGTTCTTAAGTTCAACCTTCTAAACCAATGATTTAGAACTGGATAAAAACCTGAACCAAATTTAGCGAATGAGAATATACAAGGGAGGATGCTACTTAGAAGTCTTGGACATTGCGAATTTAATAATAAATTTTCCTTCAGCTAATTCTCCCAAAGTATGCCGAATAGCTTGTCTCTCTTTTTCCCTTTTAATTGAAAAGTGTAAGAAACAAGTTTTGAGTGGGTCCGGTATTTCAGATAACTCAAAGAGTATCCTAAAGCAAAAGCCCAATCAAGAAAGGTGAATAAATTGCGTCACCTAAGCCAGCTGTCGTATCATAGTTCACAACAATGTTAAAGGTTGTCGGTAGGTACATGGCAGGTCTAAGTTTGCAAGATGATCATCAACCAGTGTTCCTTACATTTTATATACGGATTAATTCTTAAGGGGGACAATGATACCCTCCTACAAAAACAAAGGGAGAGTCGCCACTGGAGATGCTTAGATGTGCATAAGACATGTCAAAAATTAGATTCCACTAATTAAAAGCAAATACAACATGATGGTATACTCCAAAAGTACAAAAAGGAAACTTATACCAACCTATCTGATCATATGGTTGAATAAGTACATATAGTAATTCGCGATGAGTTGGTAAAAGGTATAATAAGATGGTAGAAGTTCTTTGATTTTGATAATGAAAATGTTGACTTTTTAATTTTAGATTTATTTATTTTTTGCAGTAGAAGTAGTGGTAGTGTGTTGAGGTTGATTTTAGGTTTTCTTGTGGATTGTTTTGGTACCATTGAGAAGCTTGAAGTACTACATGTACATGTGATAGGAAAAGCCCTTATTTGACTCCTATTGATGATACAGTTGAATAAGGACACGTGGTAATTCATGATGAGTTGGTAAAAATTACATATGCTTTATTCTCCTTTTGACATGGGGCAGTTCTTCGACTTTGATCATGAGAAATTTAGACTTTTCTAATTGTAGAATCTTTGCAATAGAATTAGTGATAGTATGTTGAGGTTGCTTTTTTTTTTTGTGGATTGTTTTGTTCAATTGGGAAACTTGAAGAAGTACATGTAGATGTGATTAGATTGAAGAACCCCTTGTTTGGCTCCTATCTCATGATATGGTTGAATAAGTACACGTGATAATTCATGAAAAAGCCCTTATGATTTATTTGATCATGAGAAATTTTGACTTTTCTAAATGTAGAATTTTTGCAATAGAAATAGTGATATTGTGTTGAGGTTGATTTTTCTTGTGGATTGTTTTGTTCCATGGGGGAAACTTGAAGAAGTACTACATGTTTATGCGATTAGATTGAAAAAGCCCTTATTTGACTCCTATCTGATGATATGGTTGAATAAATACATGTGATAATTCATGATGAGTTGGTAAGAATTACATATGCTTTATTCTCCTTTTGACATGTGGTAGTTCTTTGACTTTGATCATGAGAAATTTTGACTTTTTTAATTGTAGAAGTTTTGCAATAGAATTATTGGTAGTGTTTTAAGGTTGTTTTTTCTTGTGGATTGTTTCGTATCATTGGGAAAACTTGAAGAAATACTACATATATATGTGATCAAATTGAAAATGTTCCAATTTGACAATTTGATCTACTTTTTGATAAAGTTTTATTAGACTTAAAACTGAACTAACTTAGTAGTCAAGTATGAATGTTCAATATATGTATGATAATGTGTTAACATATGTAACTAGAATGTGTCAATTTGTTAAAATCATTATAATTATCTTTGTTATTTGTATGGAGCATGGGCAAAGGATGAACTTTAGAAAGATATTGATAATCTTTCTATTCTTGAAAACAAATGATTTTTGAGGGGTAGAGACCTTTCAATTGGTAGGTCTTCAATTAAAGTCGAAATAGAAGTCTTCTTTTGAATTCTTTGTGGAAAATGAGTTCTCCTATCCACAAGTGTGTAGTTCGTCCCTTGGAGGTCCAACACTTGGACGAATAACCATACCTTAAATTGCTTGTTGATCTTAGCTCAAAATCAAATGGACCTATGGCTTTAGTCCATAAAAAACAAATAGAGCTTTCCCCAACAAGATATAATTCACATAACTTGAATGTGTTTTGATCAAGAAACTCAACTCTCAAAAATAGACTACTTGCCCATATAGGTATGTTGAAGAATTGGACTTCACTCTAGTGTTCACAACTCAAAGAATATAGATCCTTTGAAAGTGATATTGGAGATAGAGAAAGTGCACAAGAAAAACTTTTCAACAAGCTAAAAATCATGTAATTTGGATAAGAAACTCAATTGACCTAGATAGACTACCTGTCCATACAAGTATTTTGAAGAATCGAACTTTACTATGGGATTGAGAACTCACAAGATATACATTCTTTCAAGGAGATATTTGAGATAAGGGAAAATCCACAAAACAAGTTTCCAACAAGCTAAAAATCACATAATTCGGATAAGTTTTGGTTGGGAAAGTCATCTGACCAAAATAAAGTACTTGTCCACATAGGTATGTTGAAGAAGTGGACTTCACTCTCATATTTATAACTCAGCTTTAAAGGAGATATTTGAGATAGAGAAATTACAAAGATAATCATTCCAATGAGTGCTTAAACACAATAAATGGTTATATATACACTAAGATATGAGCTTCACAACATGACTGTGTACGAAGTGACGTGCGGTTGGAAAGAGTCTATGATAAGACAAAATGACAAAATGGTGTTTAAGATCAAATCCGACATCTGGGGGCTCTTGCCTCTTTCTCTCCTTGTTGAGAACATGCTCCCACTACACTTCTATAGACAATGAGCATGTGAAGAAGTTTATGTCTTCTTCTTAACTCACCACTTTCATTTGATTGCACACTACATGCCATTCACTACAAGGCAATATTGTATCTTTGAATCATCATTGCTTTTGATTAGATTTTTTTTTTTCTTTTTTATTCTTTTTTCTCATCCTTTACCTTTACATTTGGTAAATTTATCCAAGCATAGCTCATGTGAAAACGAGCTTGCATATTTGTCTTCAACACTCGCTTTCAAGCTCATATGGGTAATGAGTATCGAGTGTCCAAGATGGGAGACAAATCACTCTATTTTGGGTTGAAATTTGCCTCTCTAACACTCAACTTCCAAGTAAAGTGCGTCAACATCCCAAAGTCCATCTATATGGTATCTAAGCTCTTAGGTACTCCTTTTAATTGGGCCTTGTATTTTCTACAAGAATTAGTTTCAAAAGCACATAGACATCCTTGATGCAACCTCAACCTCATTGAAGTGAACATCACAAGGTAAAATATTGGTTTCTCGAGTTCAATTCTTAATTCTTGGACCTTGTAAGAGTAGAAGGTCAAGGCTCGATCAAATTGGCTTATGCTTGTTTGACCTCTCTTGCCTAACCTTGGCTCATAGACTGAAAGTAGCCACTGAATTTGGACTATATGATAGATGTGTCTTGAATGGTTGCTCTATCCTCCTAAAAGATGAGGATCTTAGAGGAGCACTTTGATGAAGTTCTTGCCAATCCAAACTAAATAGAGGATGAAGTGGCTATTGAGGTGAAGGCCAAGCTACATGTTGTAGTATGACCATGGGGAGCTAAGACCCACACCACCTTGAATGGACGCAATGGGAAAGCTCAAGAAGGAATCTCCTTTCATCCAACCAACCCTCCAAAGTGCTCAAGAACAGGGTCAAATGCTCCTAGCAATGTGACAAACCCTTGAGAACATGGAGAGGAAGGTTATCCAGGATCTTAGTCCACCAATGGAAAATACAAGAAATGCAATATTCTAGTCACACACAAGGAGAGACAAGCATGCACACACAGCTCAGTTTCACACACAAAGACAAATATACACAAGTTCATATAGTCTTAAAAGTAGAGAGTTATTCCCTTCATCTCTAAAAGATATGTACGTGGTGCTCAGGTGAACCAAAATGTCTCTTTTCCAAAAATGAGATCCTCTCTTTATAAGCTAAGATCTTTTCCCCATTTGTTTTAAAGACTAGTAAAGGAAATATGGGCCTAACTAACATATCCTATGGGGATCTTCAAAAGATTTCCTTCTAACAAACAAGTCCCCAAAATCCATACGTGGGTTTTTCCTATCTCATTTGCTTTGCAAAAAGTGATTTTATTTACAAGCCTTTGAGCCTTACTCATTGAGAATAATTAGAAAGGCTCCTAAGAGGGTTTTCTCATGTGCAAACCTACAAATATGCACAAAGGCTCATTTCTATGAGCTAGAGAGGGTTCTCGTGCCCAAGAGTATTCCTTTGTGCAAACCTATAGCACAATCTACAACCGAAACACTCTCCCCCCCCCTTCCCCTAGACTTTGTTGTCCTCGACAAAGCGAAGAGAAGAGGATCGTACATATCTAAATGGTAGGTCAACGATGAGAATGGTCCAAGATCGAGTCTTCAGATCATCCAAGATTTGAGACTTCCTAGCCTTCAAGGTGATGAAGAGTCTTTAAGTGACTCAAAGACATGCATGAGGTGCACTTTGTTGCCAAGTATGTATTCATCCCAATGAGTAGTTCTTTGGAAAATTGTCCAACTTAGAAAACTTGAAAAATAGACTTCAAACAAGTATTATCTTGAAGAACCAATCCAAAAGTAGCTCCAAGCTGAAGATAGATGATCCACCTTCAATGTGAAGCCTCAAAACAAGAATATGCTCCTCGAAAGATTAGTCCTAAAAAAGATCTTCCCTTCAATGGTGTGTCTAGTGTCCTAAGCAAGTGTGTTCGAGTTTGGACACAATCCCATGAGGCCCAGTCACAAAATCAAGATAGTTTGACATGAAGGCCTTCATGTCCCTCCAAGCCAAGGAAAAATAGCTCCAAAAGGCAAGGAGTGAATTAAAAACAAAATCTTCACTTCTCTTGCATCTTTGCTATGCCACAATCATATAGTTATCCGTAATGTATTATCAAACAAGTGCATGTGTGACAAGTTATTTTGTAAAGCATGAGGTAGATGTGGTTGTTTTTAGTGATTTTAATGTGGGAAATGATGTATGTTCCTTGTTTTGTTTTGTGTATAATTTTCTCACACAAGTATGGAGTAAGTTGCACAATATAATGAAGAATTCGTGTGCTCCAAAATGATTGGATAGTCATGCACAAAAGAGTACAAATAAAATGTGATATGAAAGTGATGGAGCAATAAAACATAGACTATCATTATCCAAAAATACATTGACTTTCAATAATTCAAATACATGTGCATAGTTGGTAGTCCCACCATTCTGAAGCTATAGAAACCTCACTAGATTTTTTTGCATGTGGGGGTGTGGAGTTTTGTTATCCCCACATGGGGTAGTCACAAAGACCTCCAACCCCAACCAAGACTCCAAGCTTCATATCATTCAAATATGAAAACACAAAAAAAAGGCAATGGAGTTGGTATTTATAAACATTTTATTGCAATGGTGCAACATAGGGAGATATTCCAAGGATGATTCTTGTAAGTGATGGGCATTAGTCCCATCCAACAAATGTGCATTTTTCAACACTTGTTCAATCCCACAAAGCTTCCAAACATAGACATTGAAGTAAAGTAGATATTGAGTTGCATAAAACATGGGTGTGATATACATCAATCATGTTAACTTTGATCATGATCATAGTGACACAATATAAGAGTTTCCTATATAGCACCTGAATAGGACATCCAACATGATTGAGGACGCCCATAATCATAGTGTAGAAGTGAATGCTTGGACCTTAGAATTGTATTGCCTTATCATGAGCCTCCCACCAAGCAAGACTTGCATGAAAACTAAAATACACAGGGAAATGGTGGAGCATGAAGTTTAGAACATTGAAAATCCCATGATACTTGTGGGATGGATTTCAAGAATCAATTTTTGCATTACCCAACCCTATGTGGAGACTTGAAACCTATAAGTCATAGTTTGCTAGTGGCAAAGGTTAATAAAAACTTTATTTTTTTTTGTGCAAATGTGAGAGTTGTCCTATCAGCATGGGTCCTTGTTTCCAAGTAAGCTCCAACATTGAGCTGCTTGCTATCATCCTTGGAGAAGTTACCATGAGTTTGAGTCTTCCTATATTGAGATTTCAAGCCAAAGAAAGGTATATAAATGATGATCCATTTCCTTAACTAGTCCTATTAAAATCTTCGTAGGGTAATCTCCAAAGTGGGTGCCTCAAAATCTTATTCTGGCCTTATAATGCATGAGTACAGGAAGAACCTTTTAAGAGCAAGTAAGAGTTCCAAATCTATGAACGTTCACACAACAACTCCATGTGAGACAACAAGGTTCGATGAGGGGGATCTTTTAAAAACCTGAAGTCAAAAGAACCTTCAAATGACATGTATTAAAGCATCTTATATTAAGTCCATGATAAGTTCCCCCAAATGACAAGGATCCATGAATGTGCAAGTTTTGATTAGTTTCCCATTCAGGTGAGAGAATCTTCATGCAACATGTCAAAAGCGAAGGGCCATATTGAATTCTTTAGTGACTATGAGAAGTGTGCCACATTGAATTTTATAATGGGATGTGATCATTAAATGTTATGAGCATAAAAGTGCCTCGTCATGTAAACAGGTAGCAACTATTGCATGTGAGAGTGAAGTGGACATGCACCGTGACACCATATAAATAGAGATTTGGAAAGGCAAAGAACCATGATATTCAATAGCCACAAATTTAATCAAGTTTCCAATTGTGTGGCATCTAGCTATTTTCACATGCGGCCATAGTTAAACTTATGTGTTAGTGGAGGACTTGGAGACAATCCCTATCAAAGGGATGTCACAGGAATCCTTGCAATAGATTGTCGCCACTTCATCTAGGGTGTCATTGACACCCCTCCGATCACAGTCTCAGAATCGCACAAAATTTGGTGATCATACTCAGGGTGATTAGAAGATTAAAATTGCTTCGGTGTGTGGTGTCAAAATCATCATTTGAGCTCGTTTTGGCCTTCGAATGCACTATCATAGTGCTTTTGTAGGCTATTTTGTCTTTTTGTACCAAAGATATATACAGGTCTCGGTTCGCCAATATAAGCATCTCGAAGTTTGCTATAGGTTTAGCAGAACTTGATAGGGTGGTTCTGTTCAACTTTTTGAGATACAATCAATTTTTTGCATCAAGGTATTTTAGTTAATGGCCATGGTTGAAAGGAGTGATGTATTCCATATGTTGGCTGTTGAGGATAAGTTGGATAATATAAATTACCCATTATGGGCTTATATGATGCATCATGTATTGGTCATAAAAAGACTATGGAATATTGGGCAGGGTGCTGAAAAATATCTATTACAGCTACAAACATAGTTGCTGAAGGTGATGCAAATGGCATCAAAGATGGTGATATTCTATAGATTCCTATTCGTGTTGCGGTTCTTGTTGCAAGTACTATAGAGAAAATTCATTGGGATGGTAGAGATGTTCAGGCACATGCATTGATAGCCTTGTCTATCAAATGTGCCATTATTCCTCACATTTACTCTTGCAGAACAAGTAAGGTTGCTTGGGATATAGTTACCACTTTATACCAGGCAAGGAATGAGGCTCATGCTACTTACCTCTGAAAACAGTCATGAATGAAGGAGATTCCATGGACAATTTTCTGACAAAGATCAAAGATTTGAAGGAACAATTGATTTTTGTAGATGAAGTCTTGCTCGACAGTTCACTTGTGCAGACAGTTCTGAATGATCTTCTTGATTCACATCAGAGTTTTGCTTCTACCCTTTGTTTGATGATGAAAGGCAATCCAAATGCCTTAACATTTGAAGAGTTAGTCTCTGTTCCATTGCAAGAAGGTCATTCTAGGCATAACGGGTCCATTATGCGTGTTGGAAAAACTTTCTTGGCTAGTCAGAAGGGCAAAAGTAAATGGAGTTCTTCTACTAATAAGTAGAAATCTCCTAATTCTCCACAATCAAAGAACAGAGATGACAACAAAACAAAAAAGCAGTTTTTTTTTGCAAGTATTGTAAAGCGAATGATCATGTCATAAAGAGTTTTCCAAAATTGGTTGCAAAAGAGGCAAAGAAAAAGGAGGCTGGAATGGTTGTTGCAGAGGCCTCTACACCAAAAACAAAGCCTGCTAATTTAGTGCAAAATGAAGAATGGGCATTTACTATTGTTTGCAATTTTGACCCATTTTTTCCTGAATAGTGTATGTTTGCAATAGACTCAGATGTTTGGTACTTTGATAGTGGGGCAACCAAACATATTACCTCGGAGAAGAGTTTCTTCACTTCACTCGAGGTTGCCTCTATAGGAAATACTATGACATGTGCAAACAACTCCTCTTATCTTATCATGGGATCTGGTAAGATCATTCTGACTACTACTAATGGTAGTTCTTTTACATTATTGCATGATTTATTTGTGCTAGGGATCAAGAAGAATCTATTATCAGTTTTCGGTTTAGACAAGATTGGCTTGGTTGTGAAATTTGTTGATGATAGATGTACAATTCATGATCTGTCAAATGGCAGCGTGATTATTACTTCTCGCATTTTACGTTGTGGGTTGTATTAGCTCATAGACTATGAAAGATCTGTGAATGATTTAGCATGTGCACTACATGATTCTCAGGCTATGTGAGATGCAAAGCTTTGGCATGCACACTTTGGTCATCTGAATTTTTTTAGTTTATTGCACTTGTAGAAATCTGAAATGGTGTCCTCTTGGCCCAAACTCGAGGCACCTAGTAAACATGTTTATCAAAGCTGTATTTTGGGCAAAATGCAGCGTTCATCATTCCCAAAAGATGGTTCAGTTCGATCTACTTAGAATTGCAGCTTTGTTCACAGTAATGTCTGTGATTCTATGCAAACACCTTCTTTTGGGAACTATCTTTACTATTTGACTTTCATCGATGATTTTTCCGGGCATGCATGGGTATATCCATTGAAAGCAAAGTCTGAAGTGTTTATGTGCTTTAAAAAGTTTTTGGTTTTGGATGAAAATCTATTAGCATGTAAAAATGGGCACCCTCTGTTCTAATCGAGAGGCAAATATATGTCTTCTGACTTTAATGCATTTCTAGCGGAACGTGGGATAAAACATCAGTGTAGAGTGCTGTATACACCTCAATAGAATGGAGTTGCTGAATGGAAGAACATTTCACTCATGGAGATGGCAAGGTGTATGGTCAAGCATCAGGCTTTACCACATAGTTTTTGGCTTGAGACTATCATGTGTGCAATATATGTACTTAACAGGTGTCCCACTAAAGCACTACAATCTATCACTCCATATGAGGCTTGGCATGGTTGCAAGCCATTTGTTGCTCATGTGCATGTTTTTGGTTGTCTCGCATATGCATTAGTGCCTAAAAAACATCGCAAGCAATTGGCTGATAGAATAATGAAATTTATTTTTGTTGGGTGTAGTTCCGAAAGCAAAGGCTATCATTTGTATCATCCACATACTAAGCGCATTTTGGTTAGCCGTGATGCTCTTTTTGTGGAAGATGCTATTCAGCCATTACTTTCATGTACTAAGGAGACATCAGTTAGCTCTAAAGACATGTATGACACTTTGCTACCTCTTTGTATAGGTGGAAAGTCTAGTGATGGTCCTAATGAGGCAACTTCTCAGCCTTTGCATGTTTCATGTGATGATGTAGATCATTCCATTTTTTATGCAAATTTACATGATGCACTTATTGATGAGAGACCTGATATTAAGGAGGCAAAAATTATTCCAAAATGGTTGGTGCGAACTTTGCATGATAGCAAATTAGATGCACCTTTGTCATATCATACTCGCTCAGGCTCTCATAGTGCCTCTTTTGCATCAGATTGCTATGCTATTAGTGCCTCTAGTCTCTATGATGAGAATGAGCCTGTTTCATTTGATGAAGCACAAAATTCAAAAAATTGGATGGTTGTTATGCAATCTGAATATGATGATATAATGAAGAATGCTATCTGGTCTTTATGTGACTTGCCTCCTAGCAAGAAGGCCATTGGAACTAAGTGGCTATACAAGCTAAAGTGTAAGCTTGATGGGACAGCTGATAGGTATAAGGCTAGGCTTATTGCGAAGGGTTATGCTCAAGAAAGAGGCATTGATTTTGATGAGACCTTTTCTCCCACTTACCGAATGATTTCATAGCATCTATGCAGTTGCAGCTCATCATGGTTGGAATGTACATCAGTTGGGGAATGGTGATTTGCATGAAGTGTATGTTTCTCAACCCCGTAGCTTTGTGTAGAAAGGGCATGAAAACAAAGTGTGCACGTTGAAGAAGGCATTATATGGTTTAAAGCGAGCACCACATGCTTGGTATGAAAAGATAGATGCCGATCTGATTGCACATGCTTTCAAGAACAACCCAATTGAAAGCACCTTATATGTTAAGCATGCAAATGATGTGCTTCTGATCATTGTTGTGTATGTTGATGACATGCTGCTCACTGGTGCTCATGGGAAGCATATTGTTGATTTCAAGGCTGATTTGCATGCCTCATTTGAGATGTTTGATTTTGGACATTTGCATCATTATTTGGGCATTCAATTTATGCAAGTTGATGTCGGAATAGCTTTGTGTCAAACAAAATATATTGACACATTATTGTAGTGTTTTGACCTTGAAGACTTCAAACCTATTAACACTCCTATGGAGAAAGGTTTAAGATTGAGTCTTCATGATACTGGAGATGTATTTGATGTTGTTATTTATGAGTAGGCTGTTGGATGCTTGATTTACTTATGCACCTGGGCAATGCATAAATCTACTCATCTATGAGGCAACGCATTGGCAGGCGCTTAAGCAGATCTTTTGCTACTTGACTCGTACCCAGCTACTTAGATTGTTTTATCCCAAGGGGGGATCACTACTGTCAGATTTACATGCTTTTTTTGACTCTGGCTGGGCTGGTTGCTATGACACTCATGTGTCCACTAATGGCTTTTGCTTCATGCTTGGTAGCTCATGTATATCTTGGTTGAGCAAGAAGCAGCCTACTCTGGCCACTTCCAATTGTGAGGCTGAGTATAGTGCAACTTTCGTAGCAATTGTTAAGTGGGTGTGGCTCAGATGCCTTATGACTGATTTGGGTGTTGGTCAGTCTTCTGCCACCACCATCTTCACTGACAGTCAGAGCGCATTGGTAGTTGCTAGGAACCCTATGTTCCATGCTCGCACTAAGCACGTTGAGGTGCATTATCATTATGTTATGGAGAGGTTCTCTGTTAAGAGATCAGCTTGGTATATGTGCCCACACAGGAGAACATTGCAGACCTTTTCACGAAGGCTTTGCTTAGGGAGAAGTTTGAAGCTTTTCGCAAAGCTTTGAGCTTACTTCCTTTTGTGGATTGATTCCACATAGCTTGGCACTTCCTTATACATGAGTGCCAGCTCCTTGTTCAGCGCATCACTCCTAGGGAGGATTTGTTGATATATTTAGGTAGTGATGTGTGTGAACACACTGGGAGTGTTGAGGCACTATTCTCCCTCTTTAGGAGGTTTTTTCCCCCATCTTGTGTATATGCTTATTGCCCTAACTGGTCACTTATCTTTGTACATTCTAGTGGTAATACATTCAGTATTGTGTGTCGTGCTCCAAGCTTCTTCTTCTTCCTTGTGATGTTTGCATGCTTACGCAGACCTCAAACTCCAACAACAAGATATGCAAGTATGAACATACTATATTGCACATGATGTAGCAGGCAAGCTTCAACTTCTACATGTAAAAAGTCATTTTGATTGTGAAGTAGATAAGAATTCTGCCCAAGTGGGTGTGAGTGGAGGCATATGTGAGGTGAGAGAGAGAAGGAGGTTAAGGGGAGGTTCTCATTCAACAATAGAAACAAACTTAAATTAAACTACAAGAATGAAGAAATGGTGTTTAAAATGAGGTAATGGCCCAAGGGAAGGGTGCAAATGACATGCAAGAACTCGAGCCTAAGCAAATAAGTAGAAAAAATTGCAACTCAATATTTTACCACACCTTATTGAGCTCTCCAAGTGATGAAAGAGCATTCTCCTTGAGAGCAGTGCCAAAGTTGGTGCCAGTCTAGCACAATGGTGATAGATGAAAAACACGAAGCCAGATTGAAAGCTCTTATGACTAGTATGGCTTTCTTTAGTTTTAGGAGACACTGGCTATAATAATTACTAGGTCTAGAATGGAATTTAATACGGAGGAACCTTCTCATCACCCTAAAATTTAGGAAAAACATCGAATTTTTACTCAGCCTTTTGAATGGGCTAATTAGTTATCATTGCATTTTACTTCAAACAGTTTATATTGTCCGGTATCAATGCTTGCTTTGAATCAAAATCCTACTTCACCCGTACAATTATATTATTCAATTCAATTGGTGATGATTTCTTACACTTCAACTGACCATATACATTAACCAATTCAAGACATAATGAGTAATCATCTAGAGTCTAACTCTCTTAAGTATTCTTGGTAAGTATTATGTAAATATACGATTTAACTTTGGGAGATTTATTAATTTAGTTTTGACTTTAAGGTGGCATTATTTTCGGATGTTGGAATGACCCTCTCTTCAATGCAACAAGACTCCCAAACCATGTAAAACAAAATGGAAGATAAATTAGTGGATTACATTGTTACTTTGATTACCATCTGGTATAAGACCAAACCTATTCCTCATGTATGAATTAATGGTGGATTTGGAGTTAATATTCCAACTCTAGCAATATGTCGATAACTAGGTTGGGAATATTCACAAACAACCCCCTTTTATATTTGAGTGACTGATCAATCTTGTGTACAACCAATGTGTCTACTAAAGGATATCCCTATTGGCATTCAAGATGTAACGTTTCATATTAATTTTGTAGTTATGGAATTATTAGGGCAAAAGAAATATTATAACTTTTAGGTTATCCATGATTAAGGCATGCCAAGGTATAAGAAGATTGGGGATCACAAGTTGTTACTTTTTGAAAAGGCCATAAGAAGTATTTTGTGATATTGGATGATAAGCAAATCTTTCTTGAAGATAAAAACCTAATGTTGGTGGAACCCTCACATATGCCGGAAGGACTCAATGATGATGAAGAAGCTCAATTTTTAGAAGCTAAAAAACATTTGTGGTCAATGGGAGTAATGGATATTCCTAGAGTACTTGTGCAATATTCTCGGATATCAGCAATAGTTTAACCATAGTCACTTTCATATGATCTTACACCCAAACTAAACCTATCGATAGATGACCCATTGGAATCTATGAGTGTACATGTACAGGAAGATCCGGGGAGACGTGAGGATGGTATGAAGACCACGAGCAAGTGGAAGCACAAGTGCGTGAGTGAGAAGCACACAAGCATGCACACACATACACGCACACGCGCACACACGGCAAGATCAAAGAGAGTAAGATAATGGAATCACTTCTATTGCAATCAAGTCCTCATACAAGTTCAAACTACAAGAAGCTAGCCCAAAAATGAGCTCTCTAGCTCTATTTATAGTTTTTGACTAGCTTTGGCCTTGTCCAGACCTAGTGTCCGGCCTAGTTAAAAATTAGGTTCCAGGGCTTATTTGAGGGCTCAAACGAGATCTAAAAATTATGAAAATTGGCAGGCAACTACTTCTAAGGCTCCCCAAGCTCGAGGACTCCTCGGCTTGTACAAAATGGAGCTACAAAAAGGTGAAATGATATTTACAAGGGTTTTTAGTGATGAGAATCACTTAAAAATGATGTAAGGGTTTTGAAAAAAAATGAAGGGTTGCCTTAGTGCTAGATCTGCATGTGTATCCGTACTTGCTTCTTCACGTATACTGTCAACACTCTCCCCCCCCCTAGGGTCTGTCGCCTCTGACAGACCTTTGATCTGCGGGTTGATCAATATAGTCCTGGAGAATGTCAGCTCCCACATCATGTTCTTTGATTCGCAGCCCTCGGATCAGGTCTCTCTGCAGGGTATCCCAATTGACTGGGCCCAGTATGTCCGGCTGTGGCGTTGTGTAGAGTTCTGAGTGCATTGTTTGTTCGCATGCAAAGAGGTGTAACAAATGGGTGGGCCGTTGCGCGAACACCTCTGAGTGTGCTTCCCAGAACCCCGTGGTGAACATTTCATCGAAAGTTTGCTTGTAGCAGGCAGGGAGATATCTGATGCGTGCGTGCCATGCATAAGCAACTCGTATGCTCGGGGTGGTGCTCATATCATATAGCAGGTCATAATTACCATTAACAAACCCGGGAATCAGAGGTTGAATATGACAAGCATTTCGGAAAGTTTTGAGCACAACCTGCATCATATCGAAGATCTTGAGCATCATCTGGGCAGCCACATTTGGCATAGGGTGGAGGCGTGGAAGCCAATGTCTGATGGTAGCCATCATGTAGGCTACAGTAGGCGTGCCGTTTGGGGGTGCAATGGCAGGGTAATTGAGCCATTCTTTGCAATTGACGTTGTTCTTGATTTTGATGGCGAATGACTTCCATGTTCTTCTCCGTTGCACTGGTCCATAGCAATTGTTATACTTCAAATGCATGGGTGCGTGGTCCCATGTCCGTAGCATCTCGGGATAGGTTTCCAATAGCTTTTGCCTCCAGATGGGTTGGTGTATTTTCCCTTTGCGCGCCTCCTCTGGAATGTCCTCAGGTTCAAATTGTGTTGCGAAAGTTGGGTACTTGTTGGTCTTACGTTTGATCTCGGCGTTGTAGTCTGCCAACAGTACAAAGTATGGCTTATATTGTAATTCTGAGCTGGTTATTAGTCTTCTAGGGGCCAGATGTCTGAAGTAGTCTGATTGAAGTATGGTTTCTTCAATGGTCTTCATGGCCAACATCTGGTAGGAGATACGTTCTTCATGAGTCTGCCCCATTTCTTCTACCTGTTTCATCCATGCCGATGGGGGTTCCTCATAAGTGTCCTGTCCCTCCTCAGTGATTGTGCCTCCGGGAAAAGGTTGAGGCTCATAGTTCTCTTCAAATGCTTCCTCCACTGGAATAATAACTGCTTCTTCTTCTATGGGTTGCTCAGGTGGGGAAGGAGGTCGTTCATATTGTAACAACTTGATTTTCAACTCTGCAACCTGTTGCCTTAGCTCAAGTACTTCATTGGTTACTGATAATGCCGGCTCTGGTGAGGTTGCAGCGTTGGCCATCTCTTTAAGTTCTCGTTGGTGTTGGGTAGGCCCTTGGGCTTTCTGTAGGTCTTTGACTTGGTCAGCAAGCTGATCATGTGCTTCCAAGAGATTGGCATAAGCTTCCAATATTTGTTGTATGTTTTCTGAGGGAATGGCTTGGAATTTAGCCGGGTCAATGGGTGCCCCTGGAGTGTTTTCCATGGCTGCTTCGAGGTTGTCTTGATTTTGTTGCTGTAATCTTTTGTTTTCTTCTTGGGCAGCCGCTAAATGGCGTCGGAGTAGAGCCATGTTTCGTTGTAGTCTAGCGTTACGGGCTAGCTGATCTCTAAGTTGTTCTTCCGTTGCCCTACTCTTCTCTGTATGTGTGGACTCGAGCTCCACCTGATATTGTTGGAGGGTGGTCACCTCCTGCTGTAACTCCGTATTAGACAACTCCAAGGCAGTGACACGTGCCTGGAGGTAGGATGACAATGTACAAAGCTCCTTATTGTTTTCTTCTAATAACCTGTATTCCTGTTTAAGTTGGGCAGCAGCTTCGAGCATGGTGTTGAGTGCATGACTAAATGAGGTGGGTGCAGGGGTGAGGGTGGAAGATGCAAGGGGTCGGGAGATGGGAAAGGGAAAAGTGGATGTTGTGCCTACAGTGCTTGGAAATGGCGACGTGAGTGAAATGACACGTGGTGATGTAGGAATAACAGTGGTGGTGGATGATCCTGTGGATGGTGAGATGTCCATGGGATCGGACGTGAGAGTGTGTGATTCGTGCACTGTGAATACAGGAATGGTGGGTGGTGTGATAGTGGTGGCAGTGAATGTGGGGGAGTGGGGTTGGGAAAGGGACTTTTTATTATAATTATCCACCTGTTGGAGTATATTTACAAGGTTTGTCCAGAATGAGGGTTGTGTGACTTGGGTTGAGTGTGAGGCAGTTACTAGGGGAGTGGTGGATAGGGTTTGGATGTGGATGGATGGAAAAGGCTGGGATAAGGTCTGGCTAGTGGCAAGTGGTTGTCCAAGGGTGGGGAGATAAGAAGGGTGACCTATTATGGTTTGATCGGTGGCCGGATGACCGGTGTGAGGTTCAAAAATTTGGGAGGAAGTGCGGGATGTGGGTAAAGGGAAGGATGTAAAAACGGAGGTGTGTACAATGGGTTCATGATGGGTGGATATCGGTTGTTCAGAAGGGATAGTGGAGAAGGGTTCTGAAGGGTGGATGGAAGGTGGCGGTGGAGGTGGTACATGTGTAATTACCTCTTGTTCGTTAGTGGGACTTGGGCTCGTCATGTGAACATCCTCTGAAATTATAGTAGGCAAGGCGGTAGAGGCTTCCATTTGAATCATTTTCCCGCGTCGTGGCCGTGTATCAATCCTTCGTTGATCATAGATAGGGTTTTCCTGATAGACCATTGTCCTCAATGCTTCCCCGATCCCACATGTCTCTGCCAATAGATTCAATGATTCCACAAAATGCGAGTCGACATTCTCGGTTTGAAGCATCTGGTTCACTAGAGCTCTATTCGCCTCTTCTGTCATCTTATGTCTTCTCTATACCTGCTTGATGGTCTTGTACAGCCGTCTGAGTTGTGCCGTGTAGGCAAGGGCCTCCTCTTCACTGTCTTCTGGGTCATTTCTTTGTGCACCTTCCTGAACTTGTGTGTTTGGGTCAAGAGGATGTTGTGCCACTTCTTCCCCATGTACTCTGCTCGTCTCGCCCCGTGACTGTTCTCTTTGAACTGATGCACCCGGATCAACATTGTCAGGGGAATCTTCACTGTCTGATAGGGGGACCGTCTGCAGGAATCTTTCAAAGTCGAAGTTTGGATCTTCTGTGAAGGTGGCCATAGATGCTAACTCTGCATCGGTAGGTAGTGGAGGGGCTGATGGAACGGGTTGTACCTCCTCCCTAGCTTGAACTCCTTGAAGATGGATCGTGAAAGGTGTGACCTGAGCTTTTGGTCGGGGAGAAGCTTCGGTCGTGGCTTCTTGAGGGATCGTTACCTAGGAGAGCGATCCACGCATTCGTTTTGCAGGCTGGCTCCCTGACTTCCGCCCTTTGAATAGCTCCAATTGTGCATACTTTAGGGCTCGGGCAATTGACACATCATATGCAAGACATCTGTAGATGATTCTTGTGAGCGCACAACAACCATGTAGAGTAGGCTTCCTCACACCTCGCTTACCTGCCTCATACACTTGGTCTAAGATCCATACCGGCATCTTAATGGGCAAGCTTCCAGTCTCTGCTAGATATAGCCCATACCATATTTTCTTGTGAGGTTGAGTGAAACGGTCCTGAGCTGGGAATGCGAAGTGTTGGAGACACATCCGCAAAGGTATGGCGATGTTGGGGGTGAGGGCGCACATTTCTTTTAGCTTCTTGATTCTATTGCTTTTCATCGACTCTGGTATCAAGGGGTCGCGGTCAGAAGGTACATGCATGCCATACATCTGAAGTGCTTCCCTGATTAAAGTCACATTCAATTCGAACTTCCTCATTTCCTCCAGATTTGACAAGGAGGGCACCCAGAATGTGCCTGAATGATCCTTATCCCCTGTCGGCTTCAGCGTGGCAATTAGGTAGTAGCACCTGAGGAAATCTGGTTTAGGCAGAGCTGCACTGAAATAAGTTTGTAATCCTGCTTTTTGCCAGATATCTTGAAGTGGAGCTGCATTTTGCAATGCTTCGAATTCTCGTGAGAAGAATTGAAAGGTCCACCACACTCCTCCACATTCCATCTTGGACTCCCAGATATGATCCGCGTCCCCCAAATCTCCTGGCATCTCATTGAACCAGTGAGAATGCCCCTTTACTCTTTCAGTTAGTCCATTTGGTGGATCTGGAATAGGAATTCTCCGCACATTCGCGAACTCCTCAGGTCGAGCTGTTGGTGGGGCCTCCACTGGCATGGCATCCCAATTGATTGGAGCACCAGAGCCTGCCTGAGAGCTTGTGCCTGCCGCTGTTGCCATGAGAGTAGGTTGCTTATCTGCTGGAAGAAGAAAGGCACATTAGTGTTGCATAGGAAACAAGATGTAATGGTGTTCCCTTCACAATACTAACATGACAATCCCAGAGGTCAGTGGTTAGTGGTGAAGTGTTTGTGATAGGTGTGAGTGGTGATTAAAGGTCAGTGTCATCCTAGATGCATACTTTGGTTATGCAATGGGCTCGGAATGCTCCTGTGTTAGTGTGGGCGGATTTACAGAATTGGGTTAGGGGGTTTAGTACACACTTTAATTCTCCACACTTTGATAGAGGAGTCGTAGCTCTTAGAGCTAAAGACAGGTGAAGATTTCTGGATGAGAGTGTGATGTATTTGGGACCTTTTGGGTACCCATTTCCAGGCATTCCTAGGGTTGATGGGAGTGGAGGCAGTGAGAGGTGTAGGTATCTTTTCGTTTTCTGAGTTGTTGGCCACGAGTGCTTGTGAAAGTTGCTTCATCCTAGTGTCTGAAGGTGAAGTAATTTGGGCTTGTAAGCAGGCCTTGGGCACCCATATCTGTCTAGCATTAGGGATGGCCTTCATTGACCGCTTAGGAACCCAAATAGAAATGGTATGCCTAGGGGTTATCCTAGGGGGCTTCTTCACTTTGTTCCTTGATGGTGAGGCTCGTTTCTTGTCTCCTTGAGAATCTGCTATTGGAGTTGTGGGTTTCCCATCCTTGCGTATCCAGATCTGCTTCGCGCCACAAGATGCTCCATGTTGCATGGGTTGGCGCTCCTGCCTCTTGATCAGCAGCCTCCTTCGTGTCAAGTGATGTTTGGTCTGCTCGTCTAGGATCTTCTTTGGATCAGTTAGGAACTCCTTATTGGCTCCTGTACCTTCAGTAAGATTGACACTCCTCTGCACCATAGAAGTTTGTACAAGAACAACATTGTTATCTTCATGTGGATTCCTGGAGGGACCAGGAGTGGGTACCTGTTCTATTGGTTTGAGTGTTTGATTTTCTAATTCAATCGTGAGACGGCTTTGGCCTACCCAAGCCTGAAGAAGTCCACTTCTTAGGTTGAGGTTGACTGCATGATCATAGATCCAGTCTTGGCCTAAGACCAGAGGTTCAGTCAGATCCTCGTCTTCACACACTAGCACTTTTGCTGTCATGAGGACCTCTTGTATGTAGAGGGGAAGATCCACCTCTCCCATGCAAGGGGTTTCAACACCTCCTAATCCTATCAGATATGCTTCTAGGGGTTTTACCTCCAATTGCAGCTGCTGGCAATAAGAAAGCCGAACTGCACTTGTGGCTGCTCCTGAATCAATTAATGCTCTCACGCTTGTGCTGCGGTCTCTTTGTCCTATTTCTAGGGTCACAAAAGGTCGTCGGTCCACTATCTTATGGGTACGTTCACCTGAAGCCTCACACATGGCCATGTGATAGCCTGGAGACTCTGGATTGTTAGTCATAGGCTGATCCCTACCTTGTCTCCTCAACTTCATTCGTCTGATACGCTCTAAGGCCTCTGCCTGTGCTTCTTCTCGCATTCGTTTTTCCTCCTCTTTACGTTGCTTAGCAGTATTGAGTCGACTTAGCATTTCCTCCGTGAGGGGTTCCTGATACAGCTTGACTCTGCATCCGCTAATATAGTTTGGGAGTACCTCCCCCTCTAAAGTGGCTAGTTGTACTGCTCCACTCGTGGAGATCCTATTGATGATCATAGGTCCGTAGCCTCTCTTTTCTAACTTTCTTGCATGTTGTTTCAAGGTGTAGACTAAAACTAGATCTCCTGCTTTCAAGCCCTTATCCTTCACATGGGCATCAAAGTATGCCTTTTGCCGTTTCTTTGCAGCATAGATGCCTGCTGCTGCTCGTAACCTCGTCTCACCTAAACGTTCTAGATCAAAGATCCTAGAGGACAACTCGTGTCCATTCCACTCATGCTCTTGTGCTACTCTTAAAGCTGGAATTAAGAAATCTAATGGTAGCACAGCATTTTGTCCGAAGACCATCTGAAATGGGGTGGCATTGAGTACCGTTTTGTAAGCAACTCGGTATGCCCAAACAGCATGATGAAGTTGTTTGTCCCAATCTGAGCGTTTATTATTTACAAGTTTCGTCAATACGTTACATAGGATCTTATTCGTGCTCTCGGCTTGTCCGTTAGCTTGTGGGTGATAGGGTGCAGACTTCTTATGTATCACCATGAATTCTTGAAGGAGATTTTCAATGACCTCATTCAAGAAGTGCGTACCTCTATCACTAACCAACTCTATTGGTAACCCATATCTAGTGAACACATTTTCGAATAGGAATTTAGCCGTCGTTTGAGCATCATTCTTCGTCGTGGCTTTTACTTCCACCCACTTTGTAAGGTAATCTGTGGCTACAATAATGTATTCTGCATGGGAGTTTCTAGCTGGGGGGTTGATGGGACCTACAAAGTCTATACCCCACTTTGAAAATGCACGTCCTTCCATCATTGGCCTTAAAGGCATTTCATCTTTTCTCATCGGATATTGGGAACGTTGGCATGTGTCGCAACTCTTCACATAAGTATGTGCATCCATATGAAGAGTGGGCCACCAAAGTCTTGAAAATAGAATGGTCTTAATTACTCTGTCAGGCCCAAAGTGTCCGCCTGCAGTACCGCTGTGTGCCGCTTCTAAGACTTTCAAATAGTCTGATTCATGAATGCACAGTCTTAGGTAACCATCCTTGCCCCTTCGATATAGGTTGTCTCCTACTAAGGCATAGTCTTGAGCCTCTTGCTCCATGCTCCGTTTTCTTGCAAGACTAGCCTGATTGGGTAATGTTCCCGATCTCATGAACTCGACCAATGGAGCACTCCAATCTGGAGTTAATGACACGTGGTAAAGAGTAGCATGTTCCACTGGGGGTCTCTTCTGGCACACTGGACAATTGTGGATCCATTCTTGTATTTCTTTGTCCATGCTAGGCCAATACACTCCTAAACGTTTTAGATTCTGCAATGTTCGTTGTTTAGGGTAGTGATTTCCTAGCAGTCCCTCATGGGCTTGTTGCAACCAACTAGCATGTTCATCATCCTCGACACAACAAGCTAATACGCCCTCGGTGTCTTGCTTGTACATACTTCCGGCCAATATTTGATACTTTAGTGATTTTACGATTTCCTCTTTGCTTGTTTTAACATTTTTATTTGCAGGCCCGAAGGTTAGGACTGGTACCAACTTATTTGCCCATTTAGGAACAACTTCTAAGTTGAACAAATAAGCATCGGGCAATTCATCAGACACTCCTTGCGGTGGCTCTCCTGAAGTGATGCGAGAAAGATGGTCTGCCCTAAGATGGGTTCTACCTTTCCTGACAACAACTTCAAAGTCGTATTCCATTAGTAAGAGGAACCATCTTACTAAGCGGTCTGTATTGCAAGGTTTATTGACCAAATATACTAAAGCTTGATGATCAGTGAAAAACTTGAACTTATTGGCCAATAAATAGTGTCTAAACTTCTTCACAGCATATACCATGCCTAAGCCTTCTCTTTCCGTTGTGGTATAATTTTGTTCAGCTGCATTTAATTGCCTACTAGCATATGCTATCGACAAATCTAGGTTTCCTTCACCTGTGGGTTGTGCTAGCACACATCCTATTGCATGATTGGAGGCATCTACATGGACATGAAAGGGTTTGCTCCAATCCGGAGTAGTCAATATTGGTGGTGTGCACAGACGTCTTTTCAGTTCGTTGAAGGAATTCTCGCATTCCTCATTCCACTCAAAAGTTGTTAACAACCCATAAAGAGGTTTAGCTATGATGGCATACATGTGGATAAACCTACGGTAGTATCCACAATGGCCCATAAAGGCTTGTACCTCTTTAACATTCCGTGGCCTGGGCAGCTCTGCTATTGCTCTTACTTTGTCTTCATCTGTTGAAATTCCATTCTTAGAAACAATGTGACCTAGGACCTTACCTTGTCGTACCATGAACACACACTTCTCTGGGTTCAGACACACTCGATAATCTCTACATTTGTTGAAGATTTGTTTGAGCTCAGGGATGTGGTAACTTCTTTCTTGGGAATGAGCGCATAAATCATCCACATATACTTCTAAGCTCTTTCGCAAGAACTCTTTGAAGACATGACACATGAGTCTTTGGAATGTTGCAGGTGCATTGGTGAGCCCAAATGGCATCACACGAAATGCAAAGATTCCCCATTCTGTGGCAAAGGCCGTTTTGTGTTGATCTTCAGGGGCAATGGCTACTTGGTTGTAACCTGAAAATCCATCAAGGAAGCTGTAAACTTCCTTGCCTGCAACACGCTCCAATAGATGTTCGGTGATTGGAAGTGGATAACTATCTCTGATTGTAGCGGCATTAACTTTTTTAAGGTTAATGCACACCCGCAATTTTCCATTCTTCTTGGGCACCACTACAATGGGGGACACCCATTCAGTGTGCTCAATCTCATAGATGAATCCAGCTTAAAATCAGCCTGTCAATTTCCTCCTTTATTTTGGCTGCATAGTTGTCATTATATGTGTAGGGCTTTTGTTTGGTGGGCTTGGCGTCAGCGGTCATCGGAATCGTATGAGAGCAAATCTCTGGATCTACTCCTTTCAAGTCTCTATAGTGCCATGCGAACACATCCCTATATTCCCTTAATAGTGCTACAAGCTCTAATTCTTCTTTTGCACTTAGGTCGTCTCCTATGTACGTACATCGCTCTTCGTTCCCTTCAATGGTCACTACAATTTTTTTGGTCTTTTCTTTATTGTCATATGCTTCTCCTATAATGGCCTCTCTCTTAGGCATTCGTACCAAAATTTTTCGGTCTTCCACTTCATATTTCTTGAAATTTTCTGGTACTTCAAACAATGATTCTTCCTCTTCTTGTTTCACTGCTTTTCTTTTCTTTTTCTTTTGACCTCCTTCACTTCCTTTCTTTGAATTTATCGTTTTAATACTCGCAAGGGGTTCTTCTTCTTTTTGGGTTAACACTCCTATGTCTTCTAAGTAGTGTTCCTCTGAGTCAAAGTGAGTATCCATCACAATGGATTCTAGATCATCGTCATTCTCTTCTTCTTCTATGAACTCACTAGGATCACACTCTTCCAACAAGGGCTGACACATGAACACTGAAATATCATAACCCTCCTCATCACAATGGGGTGTCCATTGTTCCTCATTGACTGCAATGTCCATGGTAGCTAAGATTTCTGCCCAACCATGAGGCTCAAATTCCTCATCTGGAAATATCATCGGTGTATAGGCTGGGTCTTTTATTGGTCTATCTCGTGGGGGAGTTCCTTCTTCTCTCGCTTTTAGGTGCTTTTCCTCTTCCTCCGCGACCTTGCACATCCACAAGTGAGTATCTTCATGCAGCCAAGATGATTCAGGTGAACTTCCAGAATGCACGGAGATAGAATCTTCTTTCGCTTTGTGGATAGGATTCCACTGTAGGAGTGGTACATCTCTGAAGGTGTAATCCTTCAGATTGACCTTTGTGGTGACCCCTAAGTGCTGTAAGTACAAGGAGTTGGTTCCCCAATCCTGTACTATTTGCAATTGTCGTAGGAAAGGTCTTCCTAGGATCATCTCGTAAACATTATTTTTCTCAAAGTCACATATAGCAAATGTATGTTCAAACTCTACACCACAAGTGGTTAGAGTTATCCCTTCAAGCAATCCGAGAGGTCTTTCAAAATGACCATCTGCCATTTGAAGTTTCATTCTCGTTGGTCTTAAGGTGGGTTTGCCCCATCGCTTCCACAGGGAGGTGGTCGCAATAGCAACACCAGCACCCGAATCCACAATTGCTTTGGTTGTGTAACCTTGATAGGTGATCGGAAGATAAGTGTTACCTTCTTCACCTTCGCTTATATCCCCTATCTTGTCGAGAGGTATCTCTGGAACTTTTTGCTTAGATCCTACTTTTGGTATATTGGATTCAAGTTCTGGAACCTGATCCTTCACATGATTCCAGAGCTCCGGTTTTGCCTTGAGGAGCTCCTCTACAGTGAGATGACATTGAACCTTAGTGTTCTTCACAACATCAGTGTTTCTTGGAATCACTGAGTCTTCATTTCTTACCAATATTGTGGGGGCTCTGATCTGGAGAGATTCAGATTCCCATGGGCCTGTGAAATGAGGCAACTCTTGTAAAGAATTAGATTCAAAATCTAATTTCTCATCCTCTTGTTGCTCTGTTTGATCTCCATAGATAGACGGAATGTCTTGGGGAAATTGATCATGCAGATCATCAATCTCAGGAATAGGAGGGGAATCGCCCTTCTCCCTGGCCCATTTCTCTTCTTGTATTTCCCGCAAGAACTCTTGAGAGTACTGTTGAATTGAAGGAGGTATTCCAGCATCCGTGGAATTAGGAACATAGGCTCCCATTGGTGGTGACCTTCCTCTTCCAACAACTGGTTGAGCCTGTGTAGGTAAAGAAACTTGTGATTTGTTTACCAACTGCTCTAATCTTTCTAGTAAGCCTTGGAAGTGCAAGTCCGGCTTGACAAAGTTTGTCTGATTGAACTTCTGACTAGTTTCAAGTATAGCTTGAGCTTGTTCTACCATTTTTATGCACATTTTCATCCGTTCAATCTCTAAATCTGCTCTAGGATAACTCTTGTCTAGGTTTGCAGCTGTTGGCCCTTCTTGAAGTCATGCCTGGTAGGCCTTGAACATCATGTCCAAGCCTTCAGGAGTGGGGTCAGCTAATACTGATCCTACTCGGGGTGGTGGGTGGGTTACGTGGGGTGTATTAGAGGGTGGAGGAATGGAGGGTGATGGGGATGGTAGTGGTGGAAGTGTGTGGGAGTGCGGTTGAGATGTGATCTCTGTGATTTTTGCCTTGGTTTCTCTCAGGCTTTCTTCAAGTTCATTTATCTTTTTTGCCCATTGCCTCTTCATTCTTTCACGACTATCCTTCCAGGCTCTAGTCCTCTTTTTGGTTATGCTCTCTGTTTCACTCACCTCGGGGCTCTTTTCCTGACCAACACCTTGGTTTTGTTGTAGTGCCTGGGCTCTTGTGATCACCTGCACAGGTGCAGTGGAAGTCACACTCCCTGTGGAGTCTACAACTAACCCAACAACATTGATAGGAGTGATTTTAGGCATGTTATTAGGGTTCTTTGGGCAGTCTCGTAGGAGATGTTCTTTCCCGCAGTCTTGACAGAAACCCTGAATGGTTACTGGTTGAGGTTGTGTAGGGACAGGCAGTGGACAATCACGTATAAGGTGATCTCCCTGACATCTGAAGCATGGTCCTCTAGGAAATGGGGGTCGTACCTGCCTAGGTTGAGGTCTAGAGTTGGGGTTTGTGTACATGACATTAGCATACTCAGGTTCCCCACTATTTTCACTTGGGTCCTCATAATAGTATGACTCGTTATGCTCGGGTGACTGCATGTAGTAAGCCTGTGGGCTATCCATATGTGTGGAGTCAAAACTATGGTCACTTGGATCACTGTCTGATAGCAATGGGGTGACTGGGACTATGGCTCTATTCGGATTTTCTTCAGTAGATGCATATTTCACTAGGATCACATTGGTGGGAGCAGGGGGTTGATGTACTAGGACTGGTTGAGGTCTCTGCTGCCCTTGGTAAGGTGGCTGATAAGTTTGCTGTGGTCTGTTGTATTGTTGTGGTGGGTACTGATTCTGGTATCTACCATGTTGTGGATATGGCTGAGGATAATTTTGCCTAACAGTTTGTTTGTTATATGGGCAGTCTTGTGCAGTGTGGTTGGTGTACCTGCGCTCTATGGTGCAGTACTGGCTACTAGGATTCGCCTGGGGTTGGGCCATAATGGGACATACACTTGCCATATGTTCACCGCCACAATTGTAACACCGCTTAACTGGGGCAAATCTCGGAATTTGCTTGCTAGAGACACCTAGTTTTTGGGCTACCTTCTCTGCAAGTTCCTCGATGGATGTGGATTGACCAGATGTCAGGTTACTAGAGCTATCAGAATCCTTATAGATTTTTGATAGTTCTAATTCCTCACCTAGATTGTCCTCAATGTCTATGCACATGCGCACGCACTCTTCTATCGTTCTGGGGTCCTTCAGGTACACATATGACCTGAGCTTAGTGCTCAACAATCCATCTAGGAACAAGGCCACTTGTTTGGCTGGTGTGGGTAACTCCGGCATCGGGCATCTCTCCAGGTACTGTCTAAATCTTCTTCCAGCTAGTCTGACCGTCTCTTGAGGTGTTTGTTTGAAGCTATGAATTAGTGAGGAGGTGTTATGCCTGATTCCACTCTTAGAAAACTCAACAATAAATGCCTCTAAGAGCTGGTCTATGTTTCTGAAATGTCTCTCATTTAGTGGTTGAAACCACGTAAGGGCAGTGTTCCTAAGGGTTAGACCGAAAGCATTATATTGTGTGAATAGGTCCTCTACCTGTTCAGCTTTCAATACTTGCCAAAATTCTGCCACATGGTCATAAGGGTCTCCCGTGCCATCGAAGTAATTCTTCATGGACTTCACCAGTTGAGTTGGTCGCAGGGTCCTAGTGTGTTCTCTCGGCCTTGGCAAAGGAAAATCATCAATATTCCTTTGATTCCATGGGGTTCTATGTCTCTCAGGTTCCACTCTATTCCTTTCTGTTCCCGTTCTTTCTCTTCCCAGGGAGTTGGCAAAACTTACCTCAGGTTTGTCTCTACTTCTATCTCTTTGAGCCCCATGAGCTTGGGCGGTCCCAGCTCCTTGGTGACCAAAGGACACATTAGACCTTGGTTGGGGAAAAACAAATTCGCCCTTCCATGTGTAGGCATGTCTGCCATTCTCGGTGACCACGAAGATTCTCTCTGATGCATTGTCTAGGTAGGTTACTTGGCCTGGGCTATCAGGGTCTTTAAACTCATAGATTGTGAGGGCACTCACTTCCTGGGGTTGAGCAGATTTGTATCTCCAAAAAGCCTCATCGGTTTCTCGGTTTAAAAGAAGATCTATGCTTTTATTATCCTATGGAATCCACTCTGGAGTCATGATTCTGGTCAAGACAGATTTACCACGGGGAGTTCTTGGCTCTCTCTCCAAGTTCCCTTGCTCTATATCACCCATGTCGGTCTCCGCAATCACATTTCCAAACTCATCAGTTCTATCAGGAAGAGTGGTGACTACATATATAGTCCCCTCTTTATCTAGGTATGCTCCATTCTCAAACTTGACTACCGGGTGGTCTAATCCATGGGGTTGATCGGGGTTCTTAATCTGGACCACCGATCTTCTCAGTCCGTCTTCGTAGATGCGAGCACCTAGACGATTCGTCCTGATGTATTCCAACTGAGTCTTGTATGGTCCTCCTGGCTTTTCTAGATAAGCCAACCCTGAACTACCTACTGGTCTCTCCATGTAATAGGACATCTCAGAATCACTTGTTTCTGATCTGGCAGTGTGATTGACACTAGCTTCAAAAGATCTGAGGCTTTGTCTGTCTCGGCCTAAGTGTCTGCCTGATCTAAGGTTCATATGCCTGATTTATCTACCCCCTTGGACCCAAGCACACTCTCGTTGCAGGTTAATTTGCCCCAATCACTTTGTTCTTTTGAGTTGAATATTATGTTTATGGTCTTGTCTGAAATCGCGTCGTCAGGAGTACTTAAGTGAATTTCCGCACTTGATGAGTGAACGATTCCAGTTTACCTTTTGTCCCTTAGGGTTTTCGCACTTAAGTCCTATTTACTTTTTGCACTTGTTTGATTAATACTCTTGGACTTGCTTCGTGCCTAACGTTGCCTTAATTAATTACCACACCTAAGTCGTACTTAGCCTAGGTTAGGAATTGACAAAGGAGGGTTGAGAGATCTTCCAACCTCAATTAGCTGGTTGACCAGACTGCTACACAAGCCCAGGAAGCCTTCTCCCAAGCTTGGTACTCACCCTTGCTAGCTTGCTTTGGATTGCCTTGAGTGCACAATAAGTTCCTGCAAAAGCTCACCCGTTAGTATAGCTCTATTACCACAAGTAATTGAAAGACACACATCAATAATTTTAGTCCCCCTGGAGTAACTCACTGTACCCCCTGAATCTGAGGACCACTTAGTTCCACCTAAAGGTCAACTTAAAATTGCATGTTCTAAAACTCCGCGTATGATTCTTACAAAAACCAGTCAAGGTCCAGGTAGGATTCTCAACAAGCTTTCCAACGAGACCAAAATCTCATCAATCGGAGTTTGTATGGTCAAGTTATGACCATTCAGGCACTAAAGGGTCAAAACAGGCTTTCAGGGTTCAGGAGATCCCTCTCTGGTTTCTAGGCCTTTTGCCCACTTCCAAGGTTCTAAGGTTATACCAAGGTGCCTAAAATTAAGCTCAACTAACCTTCCAATCACTCAAAAAATAACCCTAAATTTTCATGCGTTAAAGGCCGTATATCGCGATAGGTCGGGTCGAGGTGTCGCGATAGGTCGTGAGGTGTCGCGATAGGTCGTGAGGTGTCGCGATAGGTGGTGAGGTGTCGCGATAGGTCGAAGTGTCGCGATAGGTGGTGAGGTGTCGCGATAGGTCAAAGTGTCGCGATAGGTGGTGAGGTGTCGCAATAGCTCGTGAGGTGTCGCGATAGCTCATGAGGTGTCGCGATAGGTCGAGGTGTCGCGATAGGTCGTGAGGTGTCGCGATAGGTCGTGAGGTGTCGCGATAGGTCGTGAGGTGTCGCGATAGCTCGAAGTGTCGCGATACGTGGTGAGATGTCACGATAGCTCGTGTCGAGGTGTCACGATAGGTCGTGAGATGTCGCGATAGGTCGAAGTGTCGCGATAGGTGGTGAGGTGTCGCGATAGGTCAAAGTGTCGCGATAGCTCGTGAGGTGTCGCGATAGGTCGTGAGGTGTCGCGATAGGTCGAAGTGTCGTGATACGTGGTGAGGTGTCGCGATAGGTCGAAGTGTCGTGATAGGTCGTGAGGTGTCGCGATAGGTCGAAGTGTCGCGATAAGTCGTGAGGTGTCGCGATAGGTCGTGAGGTGTCGCGATAGGTCGGGATATGGTGAATTTTTCTGTTCTATCTAGTGATCCTGGGAGCTCTAGGCCTGCGCAGTGTCGTGGTGCACTCAGAATCGTGATTGGGTGAAATTTTCGGAGTGTCGCGATAGCTCGAGCTCAATGCCTCGGGGACTGTGCAGACAAATTCTGTACCTGCTGAGCTTGCTGGAGATGATGATGGAGGTGCCACCTGCAAGAAACATGCAAAAAACACACAAAGACAAGCACACACACTTGCTCTCTCTCAAACTCGCACACAACAAATGAGGGAATGATAAGGAAGAGGGAATATGTAGTGGAGAAGGAGGTGGAGGTGGAGATGGAGAAGGAGGTGAAGATGAAGATGGAGGTGGAGAAAAATCAGAAATTTACCTACTACTTACCATTCCAACGCGTCCTCTCTACGTCTTACCATCACACGCTCGTCCTCAAAGCTCGATCCCCGGCAACGATGCCAAAATTTGGTGTAGCTCGGCGATGAGTAGCACCTCCTTTAATGTCAATCCGGAGAGACGTGAGGATGGTATGAAGACCACGAGCAAGTGGAAGCACAAGTGCGTGAGTGAGAAGCACACAAGCATGCACACACATACACGCACACGCGCACACACGGCAAGAACAAAGAGAGTAAGACAATGGAATCACTTCTATTGCAACCAAGTCCTCATACAAGCTCAAACTACAAGAAGCTAGCCCAAAAATGAGCTCTCTAGCTCTATTTATAGTTTTTGACTAGCTTTGGCCCTGTCCAGACCTAGTGTCCGGCCTAGTTAAAAATTAGGTTCCAGGGCTTATTTGAGGGCTCAAACGAGATCTAAAAATTATGAAAATTGGCAGGCAACTACTTCTAAGGCTCCCCAAGCTCGAGGACTCCTCGACTTGTACAAAATGGAGCTACAAAAAGGTGAAATGATATTTACAAGGGTTTTTAGTGATGAGAATCACTTAAAAATGATGTAAGGGTTTTGAAAAAAAATGAAGGGTTGCCTTAGTGCTAGATCTGCATGTGTATCCGTACTTGCTTCTTCACGTATACTGTCAGCATTGATCTAGGTACGTTCGAGAAACCTCGGATGGTTAAAATTTATGCTGTGTCACCATCCTTATTTCAGACTCAACCAATTTCTCTTTTGAGTGAAATTAAAGATGTTTCTACCCAAGATTATTCTAAATTGCAAGGTCTTAATCCCCATATTTGCTAGCATAAAATTTAGTTAAAATCAGATGTGTTACTAGTTATTCAACAATGTTATTGTATGAATCTAAATTTTTCTAAACAGGTTAAGGAGGAAATAGATAGATTACTATGGGTCGATTCATAGTCCCCATAGAATATCCAAAATGGGTTTCACCAAATGTGATAGTTTTGAAAAAGAATAAGAAGCCACAAATTTGTGTCGATTATTAGAAACTCAATTCAGCTACATTCTTGTAATCTTTTCCTTTTCCCTTTTTGGATACCATGTTGGATGAAGCTTCGACATTATTTATTGGGAACTTTCACTTTTCATGCCGATCATTTTTCCCTACTTTATTTGGTGAAACAATAGAATTCAGTTGTCTGACTTGTACGATGGGTACTACTATTGTAGGAATTTGATTATGATGTTGTTCATTGATCTGATTCTTCACATGTGATTGCTGATTTTCTATCTCATTTGGATCACAATCAATCTCTAGTTGGTATTAATGATTCCTTTCCTTATGCAGAGCTTTTTCAAGTCACTGAAGTTTATAATGCTATGTATGGAAACCTGACTTGATATGAAGAAATGATGTGATCCGTAGCAACATGAGTTCCCCCTGCACATTTATGGTCTACAACTCGAAAAAAGTTGACATTTCACAATTGACAACTCTTAATGATTTTGGACCAACTCTATTTTAGAGATTTTATAGGTGTTTGGCTACAATGTGTTCCTCCACATGATGTGCTTACATGTATTTTAGAAGCATATGATGGTCACATAGGCGAATATTTAGGAGTGGATTTAATAATTGAGAAGACTTTTGTGAGTGGTTTATGGTGACCTACTATGCAAAAAGATGTTCGTAATTATGTATGGTTGTGTGACCCTTGTCAACGGATAGGAGAACATCATGCAGTATATCCATTCCCTCTCCAACTTGTTCTCCCTTTAGAACCATTTCAAAAACGGGGATAAGATTTCATTGATTGTATTAGCCCCCCTGCAACTCATTCTTGGCATACCTTTATTCTTACATGTAGAGACTACAATAATTGATGGATTGAAGCTTGGGCCTTACATCATGTTACTGCAAGTAGTGTCGTGACTGTTGGAGTTTGAGGTCTACCGAAGCATGCAAACAACACAAGAAAGAAGAATAAGCTTGGAGTAGAACACACAATATTGAATGTATCACCAAGAGAATGTACAAAAATATATGATCTGTTAGGGTTATAGGCATATGTCACTCTAGCACAATGGTAAGTACCAACGTGAGGAGATCAACCTCATGTCAATATGAGGAGACGTGAAGACCGGTATGAAGACCGTGAGCAAGTGATGGCACAAGTGCGTGAGTGAAAGCACACGAGCATGCACACACATACACACACACACAATGTAAGAGCAAAGAGTGGAACAATGGAAGGACTTTGATTACAAAAGAGTTCTCTTACAAAGCTCCAATCTACAACAAGATAACCTCAAAAATGAGCTCTCCATCCCTTTTTACAGTTTTTTGAGTGGTTTTGGCCCTGTCCAGACCTAGTGTCCTGCAAGAGAATGACTGTAACGACCACCACATGCTAGAGAGATGACTCTCCTCCCAACCTTATGCCTGTATATATAGCTACTCGAATCAACGAGGACCACAAATGTAACTAGAGTCCACAAGTGCATGTGCAATCTCCTTTCATACCTTCCACTAGAGTCCACTAGTGGTTGTTGTACTCACCTCTTGAGTTAAGTCTCCCTGGAATCAAGTTAACTCACCTTAACTTGAGTTAGAAGGCTCTAGAGCTTCTTGGGCAAAGCTCTCTCCCCATGCTCCCCATGGGAGTTGAACCCAAGACCTCCTCCTTCACAACCATGAGACTTAACCACTAGGCTAAGTGGATTACTTGAATATGAGAGCACATGGACTTATGCTTGATTCTATTCTCGAGATCTTTGGTCCTATGGACGAGTGACCAAACAGTATCCGATTTCAGATCTGTCTGAAGCAGTCGGATCCCTAGACCATAGACTTACTTTATTACATTCTTTCCCCCTTGGGAAAGATTTTCATCCTCGAAAATAAAGCTATATATATAACCATAGGCAACCCCCGAGCCTCATGTTCTAAAACTGGAAGAACGTGGTCATGTTCTAGAACTGGAAGAACATGTCTCATCTCTGTGGTGGCGTCCCTGCCCAAATGATTCAAAACATTATCTCGTTTGTGCATTTCGTTGAGTCAAAAGAGTGAATTTACCAAGTTACACTAGAAGCTTGATGCTTGACTTAGTCAATCAAATCCTTAGTTGAAAAGATCCACTCAAAGTCAAAGTCCAACTTTTTAGAAATTCATCAAAAATTTCTGAATCATCAACACTTTAGCTTGAAGTGTTTCAAGAAGATCTTGGAAGTTAGCTTACTTCATACCTTCTTTTTCCTTGATCTTGAAACTATCTTGAGATACTTATTTCACCCTTCTTGAATTAAACTCCTTCTTGGAAGTCTTAATTCCCTTGAGGATTAAACCTAACTCCAAGATCCAAACTAGGACTAAAAGATAATTATCATCCCACGGTCTGATGTCCCATACCATCTTTCCTACATCAATATGAGTATAAAATCTGGTGTCCCATACCATTAATGTGTGGGTGATATTTATCCTAAAGTCAAAACATATCTTAATAGAGAACCTTCTTGCTTCAATTCTTGATAAGAATTTTGAAGTTTCAGACATTATCTCTAAACTCAAATATCTACCCTTTTTTACTAGGCTTTTCAAATAAAAACCAATTAGAATTCCAAGTACTTGAATTTTCTCAAATTCAAGTCCAATTCGTTTATCCTTTACCAATTTTGTAGTGACAAGAGCTTTTGACTTCTTGTCTTTAGATTCCTTTCTTTATTGATGTTTTAGGTACCTACCCCAGGGACTTGATATAGGAATCTCTCTACTGCCTAAGTCTTATCTCTCTACTGCCTAAGTCTTAAGCATCCGCTCATGCTTTTTGGATTTGTACCAAAATTCCTTTAAGGATAGGCAAACATTATGTTTTACCTTCCACAGACTTAAGTACCGTCTTCACGGTTGCAGACTACATTCTTGGAATTTCTTACTCTGTTTAAACTTGGAACAACTTACTCTTTTCATAGTTTTCCATTGGATAAATGGAACCAGAGTGAATAATTCCCAAAAGGAATTTTATTGCCAATACTTGGGCAATATACAAAGTAGTTCCAATCGCACATGCTTGGACAATCATGGCCAAGTTTGATCAAGTCTAGTTGATCTTGTGACTAAAATAAAGAATAAGTCTTTATAATTGAGATCTCCTGAACTATTAAAAGCTTCTTTGCTTACCCGCGAGATTTTTAGAGATCTTTTCTTGAACTTCAGTCCAAGCATACACTGATGCCTCTTAAATTCCAAAGCTAAGAATCTTTGATATACCTTTAGGTTATATCACTATTTGGACTTAAGTACCCATACCTAAGGTTTGGGAATTACTAGGAACTACTTACTATCAACTTGCTTGAAAGATTTCTGTCTCATATCTAGGGAGATTTTTCTTTCAAGAACTTTAGATTTTTGCCAAGGAATCAAGTAATACTAAGGTAATGATTCCTCTAGGAATCGTTTTCTTTACTAGAATGATCTTGAAAAGAAATTCTTGACTTTTGGACAAGAAGAAGACTTAAGGCTTTATTGCTTGTCCAAAAGATATTCCTTTTTAACCAAGAAAATAGTTAACCAGACTATTTTCTTTGTTGGCTTATCTTTAGAAAGTAGCTTAATTCCTAAAGATTACTTTGATATATCTTTTAGAAAAATATCTTGATTCCTAAAGATTAATTGGGTTTCTTCTTTAAGGTCTAATTAGCTTAAACAAAACCAAGCATACTTTTCTTATCCTCAAAAAATTGCTAAATAAAGTTTCCATACTCTTTGAAAACTTTGCATCTTGACTAGGTGCAGTCATGGAATTTCGCATCCGATTAGTGAATACTAAAGTTCAAGTAATGCTAAATTTTATTCATCTTTTTGAGGTTCATCACTCGTCAAGATGAAATCAAAGAACAAACTTCAAAAGTTCCATATTTTTTTCAACTTTAGAACATATCAACTATCCTTTGAACTTGAAAGTATTCAACTTCTTATCAAACAATCATGCATATGTAAATGCCTGTTCTTGCATGCAAATGCATGAGTGCATGCATGTGTCGGCATTCTCCTTCATGCATTAAACCTAAATCAAGCAATTCTCAAGCTTGAAAATGCATGTGTGCATCCAATCATCCATGCACAAACAATCTATCTTCTACCTTACAAAAGGTTATAAATAGACATGTGCACACATTGGAGTGCATCCTATTCCTTTTGCAAGCAAGAAGAAAATGTGTATGGTGCATGAAAACATTCTTTTGAAAGGAGAGATGCACCAAAAATCTTTCGTAGATGCATGCCTATGCTTGTGTTTTATAAATGTTTCAATATATTTATGCTCTTTCATGTAGGTTTCAATGATTTGCATCAAGATTATCAAGAATGAACTTTACTACCATACTTCAATGATAAAAATGCACCCTACATGAATCGAGAGAGCAAAAACAAATATTGAAGCCAATCATTAACTTGGAAAATACTTATCTCCCAATTAGCTATGTCCTTCCCTTGATCCTCGGAAAGAGCCATTCTTCATCCTTTGGTCCATCAAGAAAATTTGCATACTCCTCCTTGAGTGTTAGACTCAAGAAATGACAAGCAAGAGATGGTTGAACCACACCCTAAGAGAGAGGATTAGGAAGTAATCCTCAACCATGACTTTGTCTTGTCCTTTTCGATACTTGCAGGCCCCAACACTCCAAGATGAAATTCATGATTGCCATGTGCACAAACTAAGACATATGTCCCAAGCACCCTTTCAGGTTTTTCCTGGAGTCCAATTGCGGTTCTGGATAAGGACAACATCAACAAATGAATTGATATCGAAATATGTCAAGCCCCTCGGAGTATGTCTTCAGCAACTGAGGGCCAAAATCGAGGCTCTTTAAAGCAGAGGAAAAGATGCCTTTTAAGAAATACTATTTGCTAGTACCCTTTAGCCGACCGGACATAGGCACTCGTTAATACCTCAGTGTTCGAGCAGTCGATAGGTGTCGGGTTCGAAATCTGTTTTACTTCGACACACCATATCTTATGGTGTTTATAGCATATAATTTATCCTAATTGATAAAGCGTGGAGCTTAGATCCAAAAGATCTGCGCTCGATTCCCTAACCCGATTATCTGAACAACAGAGTATCTACTATTCTTTTTTGTTCTTTTCGTCATCTGCAAAGGCTATGTACCTTAGAACAAATCGACGTAAAATTTGATCGCTATTGAGCACGCATGTGTAGTTGATAAACGGATGAATTAGGAACGTGAAGACTACGGGTTCAAAACTGCCTTCAAGAGCCGATGTGCAGAAGTTTTGAATTGCTTTTTTGATAGCTCGATTCTTTATGGCGCTATGAATAAATGTGAGCACTATGATCCTGCTTGTCACGAGTTCAAGACCCGGCTGCCATCATCTGAAGCTCGTTTTATTTTGCTTTTGGTGAAGCTTCTGACAGACGTTGCCCAGAATAATATGTGAACTTTGCCTTTTGATGCGCGCCATGGTTAGAAAAAAGGAGTGTGCCAAAAGTCGCGGGGGTCCTGTACAAAGCAGAGAAGAGTTCTCTCACTCTTTTTGCTGAGATGTATGTGTGGACTCCGTCTACAATAGAGAAATGGTTCTCTCTCTCTGTCTGTCTCTTGCTATACAGAGATGATGCTGCACCGCTTCGTTGCTGGAGGGATGACCATAAGCATCTGAATGCTCTTCTTCAGCATGATCTTCGTTCGCTGGATACAAAGAAGATCATAGAATATAATATCGCAAGATCGAATCTGGGATGCCACCGTCGATAATAGCGTTTCATGTGATTGATCTTGAAACGTCAAGGCGCAGATAAAAAATGTGATATTATAATAATGGACATTTATCATATCAACACGCTCTGTTGCCTTGGTTGAACCAAAGCGCTCCCAAAGAGCGGTTTCACGTGCGAAACCCATTTGCGCTGCCACTTCATTTTTTGATTCTGCGTAGCAAAGTTAATAGTTACCATTGTAAACAATTGAAAATATTGTTTTCACAGTCCGGGCCTAGCATCGTGGATAAGAGCACGCCTTCGAACACCATCGACGGGAGGTCAATCTTTTCAGAATTCAAAGAGAGGGGCAAGACGTTCCACATAAAGAAGACAATGAGGAAACTATTACAATGGAAGCATACTCTAATGAAGAAGATGATGAGCCTAACAGGGTCATCAGGAACACATAAAGAAGACAATGAGGAAACTATTACAATGGAAGCATACTCTAATGAAGAAGATGATGAGCCTAACAGGGTCATCATGAAAGCTTGTCTAGAGCTCTGATAGTCAAAATTCGAAGAGAGGGGCAAGATGTTCCACATAAAGAAGACGATGAGGAAACTATTACATTGGAAGCATACTCTAATGAAGAAGATGATGAGTCTAACAAGGTCACATTGAAAGCTTGCTTAGAGCTCTGATACCAATGCAAGAGAATGACTATAACGACCACCACATGCTAGAGAGATGACCCTCCTCCCAACCTTATGCCTGTATATATAGCTACTCGAATCAATGAGGACAACAAATGTAACTAGAGTCCACAAGTGCATGTGCAATCTCCTCCACTCCTTTCATACCTTTCACTAGAGTCCACTAGTGGTTGTTGTACTCACCTCTTGAGTTAAGTCTCCCTGGACTCAAGTTAACTCACCTTAACTTGAGTTAGAAGGCTCTAGAGCTTCTTGGGCAAAACTCTCTCCCCATGCTCCCCATGGGAGTTGAACCCAAGACCTTCTCCTTCACAACCATGAGACTTAACCACTAGGCTAAGTGGATTACTTGAATATGAGAGAACATGAACTTATGCTTGAGTCTATTCTCGAGATCTTTGGTCCTACAGATGAGTGACCAAACGGTATCCAATTTCATATCTGTCTGATACGGTCGGATGCCTAGACCATAGACTTACTTTATTACATGTTCGGCCTAATTAAAAATTAGGTTCCAGGGTTTATTTGGGGGCTCAAACAAAATCTAAAAATTATGAAAATTGGTAGGGGGATACTTCTAATACTCTTCAAGCTCAAGTACTCCTCGGCTTGAACAAAATGGAGTTGCAAAAATGGAAAATGGTATTTACAATGGTTTTTAGTGATAAAAATCACTAATTTTATAGAGATTTCTTATGAAAATTTGACATGTGCTTCTTGGAGCTCCCTACATGCTCCTTCTTCTTGTGTGTCCACTTCCATGATGTGTTTCCATGCTTGTGCTCGACCTTGAGTGTCAACACTCCTCCCTCTCAAGTCTGTCGACCCTGATAGAACCTGGAGTGGTTGTTCCATGTAGTACTATGAGAGGTAGTGTCCTTCATGTATCAACAGGAGCGGTCCATCTTCCAATTGTAGCTTGGTCTAGTTCTTCAATTTTCCACCGCTAGCCTATGTGAGAGTTGGTCCCCTTGTAAGTGCTTCTTCCTTGGACTTGAGCTCGATGGTGTATTTTTGTGCTTTCAAAGATTACTAGTTGCTCAAAAGAGGTTGTCAATATTGATGTTGAGCAGTTGTCAACGTTGAATTGCTTCATAGGTACTAATGTTGTACTCTTAATGTCCTTTGGAGCTTTGAACATGAGTTTCATAGTTACAGGATGCCAAGTACGTTTGCCCATAATGAGTGATGGGTAAGTGCATTAGTGCATGGGTTGAAAAAAATATATGCCCTGTGCACGACCTTGTAATGTGGCCCTATGTATGCGCACTTGGGGAATGCATTGGAAGAAGTATAGTGCAAGAAATGGGGTCTAAGACAAGGTTATGCCAAAGGCACATGGTTGTTTCTTGTTGAGGCTTTCAATGTTGTTGGTGGACATTGATGCAGTCTTTGTTGGAGGTAGCGAATGGGTTCTGAAATGATGTGAGCAGTCGATGGTGAAATGACAGTTGACCATTCCTCCCTTTCGGGATCCATTTGAGAACAGTGTTCAGGTGCGTAGAGAGCAAGTTTGGCTTCTTTATCTGTGGATGATTGCTTGAATTTTCTATCCCTCGTAGTTGGCATTTTATTTTTGTGGGTGATACTGATGCTTTTGGCTTCCAAACCTATAACCTGGTAGCATCATCAACATAAATCACATAATATCTTGAACAATTTATACTTAAATCCTTTGATGGGCCCCACACATCTGTGTCTTCGTACGTTTGTCGAAGGGGCGAGCTCATCTTCTTTTGGTCTCTGTGCTCGCTTCTTACCCTTTTCTCTCCTTGGCTTCTTTGTTGAGAACTTTTGCATGGTGGAGAGCATAGGTCTTTGTGTAGGTAAGAGTCTTTTCGGAACCCACATGCGTAATCGCGCTTGTTGAGCTGCAAACCCTCACCCTTGGATGTGTGGTCGATTCTCATAAGATGCCTTCTAAGGAACCGACAATGAAAGACTCCACCAACCCCATCAAGAAGGGAGGACCACCCATTCACCTACAGATAAGGAAGCCACACCAAGACACATTACATGTGGCACAAGGTAAAGAGGTGCAAACGAGAGAAGAGCCACTTATATCGAAAACCTGAGCAAATGTCAATGTAAATGAACTAAAACCTATCGTCAAGAACATGATAGACATTGCAATGACAACTCAAAACATCTTGATGGACGAGGAAAAGGAAAATGCAGAATTGTTTGAGGCACGAAATTTATTCTAGGACCTAACTAAAGAGCTTTCTGCCAAAAATGTAGCCATGCAAAAAGCTTGCAAATTCAAGTTATGATGGACCGATCCTTTCCGGATGTATTCTGAAATTGGTCCAAGTATATTTCGGTTGGAAAGATTAAGTGGTGAAATTCTTCAAACTATGGTCAATGGTTCCAAACTTCAGCCTTATTGTACTTCTTGAATCTTGGCTAGTGGGCCTTTTGAAAAAAGGAGAAATGATGAATAATTTTGCATGCAAAGAGTCTACTCAATTAATGTTTATGATGATGATTAGTGTTGGCAGTAGCCAGAGGCATAGACGTCAAGGAAGCATGTAAAGACAGAGCACCACGAAGTAGTGGGGAGTCAGTCAAATCATTTTTCAAAGGATTATGTTTTATAAATACTTTTCAAAAACCTCCAACGGTGATTTTCATCACTTTTGTACCATATGTAACATAGCAAAACCCCTTTTGTAGTTATATGCTCCATTTTGTGCAAGATGAGGAGTCCTCGAGTTTGAGGAGCTTAGGTAGAACGAGCCTACCAATTTTTTTTATTTTAAGACACCGTTTACCCCTTCAAATAGCACCTAGAACCTATTTTTTAACTATGCCAGTCACTAGATGTGAAACCGGTCAAAACTAGTCTACAATCTATAAAAAGAGCTAGAGAGCTCATTTTTGAGGTTAGCTTGTACGAGTAGAGAGAGCTTAAAGTATTTTGAGCTTGTAATTGAGATGTTGAGTAATAGAGTCTATTTTTCGACCTTCCATTGTGTCTTGCTTGTCTCTTCATGTGTGTGTGTATGTGTGTGTGCATCTCTATGCTTCTCACCTTCACTCTCACTACATCTGACATTCACGATCTTCATATCACTCCTATCTCTTCCACGAATTGACATTAAGGAGATAGAGCTTCTTAACATGGTTCTCACCATTGTGCTAGAGCAACACCAAATTTGGCGTCGTTGCCGGGGATCGAGTCTAGGACAAATGTGTGATGGTAAGAGTATAGCAAGAAGTGGCATTGAAAGGTAAAACTTTCAGTTTTTGTTGTTGTTTTTAATTAGTTTTTAGTGTTTTTGATCTCCCCTACACTCCTTCTTCACCACCGCATCATCATCTTCCACTCCAAAAAATTTAGAAAATTCACCATATCCACCCATTCTCCTCATTTCCCCTCATTTGTGAATGTGAGAGAGAGAGAGAGCTTTTGTGCTTGTATGCGCTTTTGTGTCTTTGAGTTTTCTTGAGGTACAGTGCTCTAGAGCATCAGAAAAGCTTCCAAAAGGTAAAAAATCACTTTCGGTCAGAAATTTGCCATGTGTGTCAGACCATCGCGATGGTCTGCTAAAATCGGAATTTGAGGTAAGCGAGTTCATCACTGTATAGGCGACCCTTGCGCACATAGGAATCCAAGGTTGCATTTGCAAAATCATTGATTTAGTGGACCATCGCGATTGGCTCATGCCATCGCGATTGTGTCACACCATCGCGATTGGCTCACGCCATTGTGACGGTCTCACACCATCGCGACGATTCACTTGAGCCATCGCGATGGTCACTGACCATCGTGACGATCCCGTCGTCCCCACACCATCACGATTGCCTCATGCCATCGTGTCGACGGTGCCACGTGTGAAGCTAGACCATCGCAATTGTTCGCTAGTCATGCCATCTTGACGATACCAGGTACGCCATCGCGACGCCTCGCAATTTAAACCATCGCGATTGGCTCAAGCCATTATGCCTCGTGACCATTGCGACGGGCTCACGCCATCGTGATTGTTACGTTGATCGTTGACCGTTGACCGACACCATCATGACCGTTCATTTCATACCATCGCGACGCTTCACCTAGACCATCGTGACCGTTCATTTCAAGCCATATGGGATAAGGTGCATACCTAAGAATGGCCAAAAATCTTCTAGGATTTTGGCATTTTATGTCATGGGCTCTATAAGCTCATAGACTATGAAAGATATTTGAATGATTGGGCATGTGCAGTACATGATTCTTAGGCTATGATAGATGCAAAGCTTTGGCATGCACGCTTTGGTCATCTGAACTTTGCTAGTTTGCTACACCTGCAGAAATCTAAAACGATGTCCTTTTTACCCAAACTTGAGGCACCTGGAAAACATGTTTGTGAAGGCTGTATTCTGGGCAAAATGCAGCATTCTTCATTTCCAAAAGATGGTTCAGTTCGGGCTACTCAGAAATTGCAGCTTGTACATAGTGATGTTTGTGGTCCTATGCGGACACCTTTTGGAAATTATCTTTACTTCGTGACTTTCATTGATGATTGTTCCAGGCATGCATGGGTATATCCATTGAAGGCAAAGTCCGAAGATTTTCCCTCTTTAGGAGGTTTTTTCCCCCGGCTTGTATATACACCTATTGCCCTAATGGGTTACTTATCTTTGTACATTCTCTAGTAATACATTCAGTATTGTGTGTTGTGCTCCAAGCTTCTTCTCCTTCCTTGTGCTGTTCGCGTGCTTCCGCAGATGTCTATCTCCAACAGATACATCCAAAGATGGAACCTAATATCACCAAGATACAAGATGAGGAAGAACTTGTATTACCTATACAGGTTGTGGCTAAACCCTCACCCTTGGATATGGTGGTCGATTCTCATAAGATGCCTTCTGAGGAACCAACAATGAAAGACTCCACCAACCCCATCAAGAAGGGAGGACCACCCATTCACCTGCAGATAAGGAAGCCATACCAAGACATATTACATGTGGCACAAGGTAAAGAGGTGCAAACAGGAGAAGAGCCACTTATATCGAAAACCTGACCAAATATCGATGTAAATGAACTAAAACCTATCGCCAAAAACATGATAGACATTGCAATGACAACTCAAAACATCTTGATGGACGAGGAAAAGGAAAAAGCAGAATTGTTTGAGGCACGAAATTGATTCTAGGACCTAACTGAAGAGCCTTCTGCCAAAAATGTAGCCATGCAAAAAGCTTGCAAATTTAAGTTATGATGGACTGATCCTTTCCGGATGTATTCTGAAATTGGTCCAACTATATTTCGCTTGGAAAGATTAAGTGGTGAAATTATTCAAACTATGGTCAATGGTTCCAAACTTCAGCCTTATTGTACTTCTTGAATCTTGGCTAGTGGGCCTTTCGAAAAAAGGAGAAATGATGAATAATTTTGCATGCAAAGAGTCTACTCAATTAATGTTTATGATAATGATTAGTGTTGGCAATAGCCAGAGGCATAGACGTCAAGGAAGCATGTAAAGACAAAGCACCACGAAGTAGTGGGGAGCCAGTCAAATCATTTTTCAAAGGATTATGTTTTATAAATACTTTCAAAAACCTCCAACAGTGATTTTCATCACTTTTGTACCATATGTAACATAGCAAAACCCCTTTTGTAATTATATGCTCCATTTTGTGCAAGATGAGGAGTCCTCGAGCTTGAGGAGCTTAGGTAGAACGAGCCTACCAATTTTGGTTATTTTAAGACACCGTTTACCCCTTCAAACAGCACCTAGAACCTATTTTTTAACTATGCCAGTCACTAGATGTGAAACCGGTCAAAACTAGTCTACAATCTATAAAAAGAGCTAGAGAGCTCATTTTTGAGGTTAGCTTGTACGAGTAGAGAGAGCTTAAAGTATTTTGAGCTTGTAATTAAGATCATGAGTAATAGAGTCTATTTTCTGACCTTCCATTGTGTCTTGCTTGTCTCTTCATGTGTGTGTGTATGTGTGTGTGCATCTCTATGCTTCTCACCTTCACTCTCACTACATCTGACATTCACGATCTTCATATCACTCCTATCTCTTCCACGGATTGACATTAAGGAGGTGGAGCTTCTTAACGTGGTTCTCACCATTGTGCTAGAGCAAACCCAAATTTGGCGTCGTTGCTGGGGATCGAGTCTAGGACAAATGTGTGATGGTAAGAGTATAGCAAGACGTGGCATTGAAAGGTAAAAATTTCAGTTTTTGTTATTGTTTTTAATTAGTTTTTAGTGTTTTTCATATCCCCTACAGTCCTTCACCACGCATCATCATCTTCCACTCCAAAAAATTTAGAAAATTCACCATATCCACCCATTCTCCTCATTTCCCCTCATTTGTGAATGCGAGAGAGAGAGAGAGCTTTTGTGCTTGTATGTGCTTTTGTGTCTTTGAGTTTTCTTGCAGGTACAGTGCTCTAGAGCATCAGAAAAGCTTCCAAAAGGTAAAAAATCACTTTCTGTCAAAAATTTACCATGTGTGTCAGACCATCGCGATGGTCTGCTGAAATCGGAATTTGAGGTAAGCGAGTTCACCACCGTATAGGTGACCCTTGCGCACATAGGAATCCAAGGTTGCATTTGCAAAATCATTGATTTGGTGGACCATCGCGATTGGCTCATGCCATCGCGATTGTGTCACACCATCGCGATTGGCTCACGCCATCGCGACGGTCTCACACCATCGCGATGGTTCACTTGAGCCATCGCGATGGTTCACTTGAGCCATCGCGATGGTCACTGACCATCGCGACGATCCCATCGTCACCACGCCATCACGATTGCCTCATGCCATCGTGCCGATGCTACCACGTGTCAAGCCAGACCATCACAATTGTTTGCTAGTCACGCCATCTGGACGATACCAGATACGCCATCGCGATGCCTCGCAATTTGAACCATCGCGATTGGCTCAAGCCATTGTGCCTCATGACCATCGGGACGGGATCACGCCATCGTGATTGTTACGTTGACCGTTGACCGTTGACCGACACCATCGTGACCGTTCATTTCAGACCATCGCGACGCTTCACCTAGACCATCGCGACCGTTCATTTCAGGCCATCGTGATGCCTCGCTCCATCGGACCATTACGATTGTGCCACGCCATCGCGACGGTCCCAGACCATCGTGATTGTCCACCCCAAATGCAATTTTTAGGGTTTCATTTTTTGGGCAAATTTGGGGCTATTTTAAGCAAATTTTTGGATCATTAAGCTCTGTTAAAAGTGCGATGGATAGGGGTCTGACAGTGCAGAGGCATTTGTTCGCTACGCCTTTTTGGTGCGTGCGACTATAGAAAATAAAATTATATATTCCAATCCGGCGGCCTAACACTGGCACGCACAGTGGACTCGAACCCAGAAAAAGAAAATACAACTAAGGCTCATCAATAATGCCTTGTATATACAGAGAGCAAGCTAGTTTAAAAGTTCTTGTGATCTTTTGCTTTAAGGAATCCAGTAGATTCTTCAAAATTTTTGGCTCGACCAATTGTGCATCAGTCCGAACCGAACTAACAGCAATGAGTTGACTCATCAGCAGTTTTGCCTGCGTCTGCAAAAATGACTCCTGCAGATAAAATTCGTTGGCTATGGTCACATCTCGCCTCAGCTTTATTTCTGTGATCTCTACATCAATGCCCAACAATCTCTCTGCTTGAAATCCTAGCTGCTTTTCTCTTCGTTCCAGTTCCTGAGCTTGATATTGGATGGTTTCATAATAGGCATCTCTCTCTTTCATAATGTTGTCCATCTCCTTCTTTATTTGAAGCATCCAGCCCGTCTGTGCATCCAAGTCACGAATCTTCTGAAAGAGTTTGACAGACACTGTCTTGAGCTCTTCAGTGTTTTGCATGGCCAAGTCTGCCATTTCTTGTCCCTTTTGTGTCTCCAGCTCAAGGTCAGCACAATTTTCCTCTAATAGATTGCCAAGAGATACCCGAGCATCTTCTTTGTCTTGTACCAATTGTTCCAATTGAACGATTTCCTCATCACGAGCGGTGAGCAGGACATTCTTTTCCTTCAGTTCAGCAATGGCTGCGTCTTGTTGAGCAATCAGATTATCCCTTTCTGTTAATTGCTCTTAGAGTTGTTGTAGCTGGATATGCAAGGCATGGTTCTCTACTTTGACTGCATTTGCTTCTTCCTGTAGTGGGGCAATATCTGCTTCGAGCAAATCCACTTTGCCTTGCAATTCTTGCCGAATATTCTCTGTGGCAAGCTTCATTTGGAGAGGTAAGTGTTGGGAAAATTGTATAAGGAGGCGACCCATAGATTCCAATTCGGTGAACATTACTATCGGAGGCGGAAGGGAAGGGGGAAATTGTGATGACGAGGCCGTCAGCAAATGAGGGGATGATGGTGGCGAATAATCTGGAGAGGATAATGGAAGTGTTGAGGCATTGCGAGAAATAGTGGAAGGGCCATGAGACAGAATTTCAACAACATCCGAAATAATAGGAGAAGAAGGGCGAAAAGCGTTTGGCACCAATACCATTCCGGTCTCATTCGGATTAGTCGCCTCAGCCGTTTCGATCATAGCCTCAACAGTGGCAATCACTTCCTTGATGATATCATCTAGGATCGCGTTCACAGCATCCTCATCTGGTTGATAAGATTCCGCCTCCCGCGAGGAAACTTCATCGACATCTTCCATGTTGACATTGTTGGGAAAGATGGATGGATGCTCCAAGAGACTGAGTAGGTACTGCTAAAACTTGCTTTGTACCAACCCTCTTTTGCTTCAGACTTGATAAGTAGACCTCCTTAGCTTTCCAATGACACCATAAAATACCCTATGTACTTTGGAAATGATGTGTGCAATGATTGAACCAAAACAAATAAGTTTGAAACTCACAAACTCAAGAAAACCTTCTATTTATGTCTTGACACCTACTGGGTATTTTGCTCAGTATGACCAGCACAGTAGGAATTGAAAAAATTCCTTTTAGGAGTATCTAATTAGCTTAGTAAGCTAACTATTCCAAGTGGAATGATGTAAAAAGATAAACTATGCTAAGAGAAATCAATTTAGAAAGTTAAGCTATACCCCCAATTTTTTAGGACTGTAGCAGTCATTGACCAGAAATCACCTCGACGCAGATTTCTCTAAAATGGCTGAATAGAATCTCTTCAAACTTTAGCCACATGTCGATAACTTCAAGATGAATCCAACAAGCTTTGAATCACTGAATTTGGTGAAGAATTGACCGAGATATGCACTTCACAAGTTGATACACTTTCGAGTAGTATGACAGAGAACTCAGAGATGAACAATGTGAATGTATGTATTAATGAACACTTGTATACAAATCCATTGGCATGAAAATCATTGCCTAATGGTGTAGATAGGTGTGGGCTAGAGTACAAGCCTCACACACACTCAGAATCACTGATGAGAAGCTCGGGAATGATGAGTTCTACTCGCGACTTTTCCATGTCCATTTTTATAAGGAATGAGTAAAAATTTGAATTCAAATTCGAACTTTTGGCTCCCTATGATCGAGCTCCTATATCCTAGGAGATATTCCTTCAATCAAAATAAATAGCTACTTTTTTCCACGAATCCTTTTGGTAGGTGATTACAAAAGATTCCAAGTCAATTTGACTCTTACAAAGAGATACAGTGGTAATTAACCACTAGCAATGGTTCCTATGCTTCTTCACATATGTAGGGTCTTCAAGATATCTTTCAGGCCAAATGTGAAGCCAAATGTCTAGGCTTGTGATTTACACCAACAGCTCCCCCTCAAGCCAAATATTTTGGCTTGGTCTTCATCTTCAATCTTCAAGTATATCCTGCAATCCAATCATTGCTTTGAACCTGCAAAGTTTGGTTCCATCCAAAGCTTTAGTCAACAAATCTACACACTGCATGTTGGTTGATACATAGGTTAGTTGAATGTCTTTGCTTATCAACTTCTCTCTCACATAATGGTAATGAACCTCTATATGTTTGGTCCTAACATGATAGATAGGATTAGCTGCAAGGTGAAGTGAACTTGTATTATCTCCAAAGATTATTGGAGACCTAGTAAATAAGCCCAATTTTGTATACAAAAGCTTAATCCAAATGGCTTCTTGTGTGGCATTAGCCAGCCCCCTATACTCTGCTTCTGTGGAAGACAAAGCAACAGTAGGTTGCTTCTTTGAAGACCATGAAATTGGTTTGTCACCTACAAAAGAAATGTATCCAGAGGTGCTCCTCCTATCATCCTTGCATCCTGCCCAATCTGCATCTGAATAGATCTTGATATCAATATCTGAAGTGTAAGGGAAATACAAACCATGGTTCTGTGTACCCTTGAGATACTTCAAGATTCTCTTGGCAGCCTCTAGGTGAGGTATCCTTGGCTTGTGCATACACTAACTTAGCACACTAACTCCATATGCAATATCTATCCTTGTGAAGGTAGCATAGTTCAAGCTACCCACCATACTTTGATAACCTGTAATGTCATTGACTTCATCACCTTCATGGGCACTTAGTTTTAGGTTTACCTCCATTGGAGTGCTTGCTACTTTGGCATCCTACAAATGAAACTTTTTTAACATGTCCTGTATATATTTTTTCTGAGTAATGTATATTCCTGAATTAGTGTAGACTAGTTCAAGCCCAAGAAAATACTTCAATAGACCAAGATCATTGATCTTGAACTCCTTCATCATTTGGCTCTTGATGTATCTGATTCCATTGACATCATTACCTATAATGATGATGTCATCAACATAAACACAAAGGAATTACCTCTTAATTACTTCTCTTGATGAATAGAGAAGTATCTGCCTTGCTCATGACAAAACCTTGGTCTTGGAGGTATGTAGTTAACATGTAATTACATGCCCTAGGTGCCTGCTTCAATCCATATAAAGCCTTTTTTAATTTGCAAACATATGTTACCTTCTTAGGGTCCTCATAGCCAGGAGGTTGTGACATATATACCTCCTCTGAGATCCATCCATTCAAGAAAGCATTCTTGACATCCAATTGGTACATATTCCAATTTTTTGATGCAGCCACACTTACCAACACTCTGATTCTTGGCATCTTGGCTACAGGAGAAAATGTCTCTTCATAGTCAATGCCTTGGGTCTGTGCAAAACCCTTGGCTACCAATCTGGCTTTGTACCTATTAATTGTGTCATCAGAATTTCTTTTAAGCTTATAGATCCATCTGGATCCTATTACCTTCATGGAGTCCTTCTTGAGTACTAACTCCCATGTGTCACTCTCTTTGAGTGCCTCAATCTCCTCATTCATAGCTTCTTTCCATTCTGATTTGGTTATGGCTTCTTCATATGATCCTAGTTCTTCATTTGACAAACCTTTGGCAAGATAAACAAAATGTTTAGTAACAAGAGATGTATCATACTCATATCTGATAGGTTTTTTGCTTTCTCTTTGTGATCTTCTAATTGATTGAGTTGAAGATTCAGGTATGTCTTCAAGCTTCTTCATCTTCATTTTGCCCTTGGACTTCCATGCCTTGAACTCTTCAAGGTTAATAGTATCTTCATCATCTGAACTTGAGGCTTCATTATGAGTAGGTTCCTCCTTTGCAAGATTTGGAAACTCCTCTTCCAAATCATAGGGTAATTTAACCTTCCTGCATTCATTCTCATACCAAGAATCATTTTCATCAAAGACAACATCTCTGCTTACCATGAATCCCTTATTGGTAGGGTTATAAAACCTGTAACCTTTTTTATTTAGATCATACCCAATAAAGATGCACTTTTCAACCTTTGGGTCAAGCTTACCTCTTATCTGAGAAGGAATGTGCACATATGCTACACATCCAAATATCATGCAATGGTCAAGTGAGGGTCTCTTATCATGCCATGCTTCATAGGGTGTCATGCCATCAAGAGACTTAGATGGTAACCTGTTTATGAGGTAAGTGGCAGTAGAAACACTCTCTACCCATAGATAGTTAGGTAACTTTTTCTCATTCAACATAGATCTAGCTGTCTCAACAATTAACCTATTTCTTCTCTCAGCTACCTCATTCTGTTCAAGAGAATACCTTGTGGTTATTTCTTTTTTGATGCCTCTATCCTGCAAGAAGTTTTCAAACTCATTGGAGAAGTACTCACCTCCTCCATCTGACCTTAGCCTCTTCAAATTCCTTCCTGTCTGATTTTCAACTACTGCAAGATAATTTTTAAAGCAATTAAACACCTCATCCTTGTCCTTCATGAAGTACAATATAGTCCATCTGCTATAATCATCAATGAAAGACACATAGTACCTTGAACCTGAGACTGAGGGATCTTTGCTTAGTCCCCATACATCTATGTGGACAAGCTCTAGGTAGTCTTCATGCATGTATCCTTTCCTTGAGAAGGGTAACCTGTGAGACTTCCCAAATTGACAAGCACCACACTTGTAAATCATATGTTGCTTGGATACATTAGGTATTCCAAGCACACATTGGTCCCTGCATAATTGATTCAAGGTTCTTTCACCTATATGCCCTAATCTTTTGTGCCAAATCTCAAGCTCTAAAAGTTTTTTATCTTTATAACTGTATAGTGCCCTAATCTTTTGTGCCAAATCTCAAGCTCTGAAAGTCTTTTATCTTTATAACTGTATAGTGCAATATTCTTTGTGTTCTCTAACTCAAAAGTGAAAATTCTACCTGATTTTTCTCCTTTAGCAATCCTCTTGAACCCATGTCTTGGATCCTCCACAAATGCTCCATATTGGTTGAATCTAACCTGCAAACCTTTCTCCACAATCTGTCCAACACTCATCAAATTTTTGGTAATGGTTGGTACATAGAGTACCCTGCTCAACAAATTCTGATTTCCATCACAAGTCTTAACATTTCCAACTTTAACTATTGAATGTTTGGTATCATCACTTGTTTGAACTTGATGCTTACCTTTTGGTTCCTCAAGATCAGAGAGTAGTGCTACATTGCCAACCACATGATTTGAGCATCCTGAGTCAATGCAGAATAGGTAGTCATCATTTGTACCTGATTTTGAAGTCATGTTCATGATTAGAAGAGAATCATCCTGCTCTTCTGTATAGTTGTTGTAGTCCTTTCTGGATTTGAATCCTCCTTGGTAGTTGACATTGTAATTATTGTTGTAATTGTTGTTGTAGTTGTTGTAGGCTTGGTGATGGTTGAATCTACCTTTAGACTGTGAGTATCCACCTCTTTGGTATCCTCTTCCTCTCTGATTCTTGTAATTCCTGAAACACTCATCTGTAGTATGATTTGATAAACCACAAATGTTGCATGGTGAGGAGTTATAGGATCTCTCCCTATCTTGCTTACCTCCTCTGCCCCTTCCTCTTGATGATCTACCTCTTCCTACATAGTTGGCTTGGGAGGTAGAGCCTTCATCTTCCACCTTCTTGCTCTTGCCTTTATCTTTAGACTTCTTATCAGTGTAAAGGGCAGAAGAGTTATTACCTTTGGAAGTATCTCCATTCTTGTTGAGCTTTGCTTCATGTGTAAACAATTGTCCCATGAGAGTTGTTAGATCTGGTATTTGCATGTCCAAGTAGAGGTCCATGGCAGTGGTGAAGCTTTCCCATTTGTCATCAGCCTTGATCCCATTGATCACTTGCCTTACAATCTGCTCTTCTTCAATCTCTTCTCCTATGCTTGCTAACTGATCTGCTACATCTTTAATCTTGGTCACAAATTCTGAAACAGCTTGCTTAGGTTGCTTCCTTAATGTTGTGAATTCAATCCACAACTGATTTTTCCTAGCCCTTATGTTGGAGGAAAAATATGATAACAAGGTTTCCCAAGTTTCTTGGGATGTCTTACAATTTCTAATATGTGGCAAAAGAAAATCAGAGATAGAGTTGAGTTAATAAGACCTTGCCAATGCATCCTTAGCACACCATGTGTTGAGCTTTTCATGTTCTTCTTTGGTTGGTAATCCTCTTGTTTTGAATGAGGGCAATTCCTCATCTCCTGAGATGTATCCATAGAGACTCCTTCCTTGTAAGTAGGTCTTCATCCTTAGAGACCATGCTTGATAGTTGTTCATGTCCAATTTATCAATAAATGAAGGAAAACCATCTCCCATTTTACCTTAGTTTGCTCTGATACCACTGTTGGGAAAGATGGATGGATGCTCCAAGAGACTGAGTAGGTATTGCTAAAACCTGCTTTGTACCAGCCCTCTTTTGCTTCAGACTTGATAAGTAGACCTCCTTAGCTTTCCAATGACACCATAAAATGCCCTATGTACTTTGGAAATGATGTATGCAATGATTGAACCAAAACAGATAACTTTGAAACTCACAAACTCAAGAAAACCTTCTATTTATGTCTTGACACCTGCTGGGTATTTTGCTCAATATGACCAGCACAATAGGAATTGAAAAAATTTCTTTTAGGGGTATATAATTAGCTTAGTAAGCTAACCATTCCAAGTGGAATGATGTAAAAAGATAAACTATGCTAAGAGAAATCAATTTAGCAAGTTAAGCTATACCCCCGATTTTTTAGGATTGTAGCAATCATTGACCAGTGATCACCTCGACGCAGATTTCTCTGAAATGGCTGAGTAGAATCTCTTGAAACTTTAGCAACATGTAGATAAATTCAAGATGAATCCAACAAGCTTTGAATCACTGAATTTGGTGAAGAATTGACCGAGATATGCACTTCACAAGTTGATACACTTTCGAGTAGTATGACAGAGAACTCAGAGATGAACAATGTGAATGTATGTATTAATGAACACTTGTATACAAATCCATTGGCATGAAAATCATTGCCTAATGGTGTAGATAGGTGTGGGCTAGAGTACAGGCCTCACACACACTCAGAATCACTGATGAGAAGCTCGGGAATGATGAGTTCTACCCGCAACTTTTCCATGTCCATTTTTATAAGGAATGAGCAAAAATTTGAATTAAAATTCAAACTTTTGGCTCCCTATGATCAAGCTCCTATATCCTAGGAGATATTCCTTCAATCCAATAGCTACTTTTTTCCACGAATCCTTTTGGTAGGTGATTACAAAAGATTCTAAGTCAATTTGACTCTTACAAAGAGATAAAGTGGTAATTAACCACTAGCAATGGTTCCTATGCTTCTTCACATATGTAGGGTCTTCAAGATATCTTTCAAGCCAAATGTGAAGCCAAATGTGTAGGCTTGTGATGTACACCAACACATATCCTGATCCGGCTGCTTGAGAGGAGACGACGGGACAGAGGATTCGACCTGGAGGAAGGTGGCAGTGTCGTGGAAAACTTCAACTTCATGGCCCGCTGTGGAACCCTGTACCTAACTCTGGGAGGGACTAACGCGTCTGCATTTATGTGTAAAGAATTGAAGCAAATCTTCATCGTCATCGTCTTCAATCATTTGAGTAGATTCTTCATGTAACAGCATGGTATTCGGAGGTGGTTGAACGGCTTGAAACACCGGAAAGAGGAAGGTGAGGATATGGGGTAAGCGAGTACGAGGGATGTCATGCTTGGCGATTTGCTTGGTAACCGTCATGCATTCACGGTGAATGTGCCTAAAAAAGAAGGACGTGAAATTGACAGGTTCACGGGAAGCAGTATCGAGCATGTAATAAAAAGGTCGTGAAATGCCATAGGTGTGTTTTTGTAAATTTAGTGTGGCGACCAGGAATTGTAGAGCAGTACGCTCTGGTTCTGGTCGGCACAAGATGGCATACTCATTAGATGAGTGCCAGGGAAACAATTCTTTCATGGTGGAAAGAGGAAGGAGAGGACCATTCTCCAATCCTTCCTGAGGGAGTCGAAATCCCTCAGCAAACGTGGCTAAAGTGATCAGTACACGAGGGTTTAAACAAGTAATCGGCCAACATTGGTCTGTAGCAGGTGTGGCGGCAATGGCAGAAATAATCTACGCATGGAACGGATGACACTCCACAGAATGCCAAGACAATTCCGCGAAGGCTAGCAATTGGCGAGTATGCAAGTAGTCAATCACTTGTGGAGTGAGACCGGCAAAGAAGGTGGCTACATTAGCGAGAGCTTCCATTGCGCGCACAAGGAGACATGAAAACACAGAGTTCACAGAGCGCACAAACACAAACACAATAGCAATTATCAGTGGAAAGAATAGGATTAAGTAAGATCACGAGAAAAATTAGACGGCAAAACCCTACTCATAACGTAGTATTGAAGAGATATCCTCCATAAGTGCGGCATGCATGCATGAACAGAGGCAGTGAAACAGAGGCGGCGATTAATCATGATTAGATCAACAAAACGGGAAGATTACGGTCAATTGGTCAACCGAAACATGAAGGCGTAGAAAAGAAAATCAAGTGACATGCGGAAAAGAAAAAAAATGACTGAGTACACCTTAGGGGTTGTCAGACGGCTAATGATATGGGCGGAGCTTAGAACCATTAATGAATTTTGGAAGGAGAACACCTGTTAAGGTCACCAACCGAAAAGTGGCGGGTCTGACCTATTCAGCAATCCGATATGGTCCAAACCACCGTAACTTCAATTTTTCGACAGATCTATTAGACTTAGCATTATAGAAGAGGACCAGTTGGTTGACCGTAAACACAGGGGTTTTGAGAAAGCGATCATGAGTACGCCCTTCACGTAGCTAAACTTCTTGAAGAATCATGAAGCTTTCCCAGCATTGTTCATCCAATGATTTGAGCACATCCAACCGAAATGGAAAAGATTCTTCTGGTGGCAATTTCATAGATAAGGCAACTTACAGACTCGGTACCACTACTTCCATTGGCGCAATAGCTTCCGATCCATAAGCAAGTTTAAACGGAGTTGTTCCAGTGGCCACTTTGTACATGGTCCGATAAGCCCACAATACTGCAGGTAAGAGTTGATCCCAACGTTCAGGACATGCCAAGATCAATTTCCGGAGCATATTCAACAGAGTCTTATTGGTGCTCTCCGCCAGACCATTAGCACGTGGATAGTAAGGTGAGCTGAATTTGTGTACAATCTGGAAAGTCTGAGTCAGCACTTGCATTAAGTTGTTTGTGAAATGTGTACCCTGGTCCATCACTATTTCTAGAGGTAATCCATATCGAGGGAAAACATCCTTCATCAAACATTTGGCCACCGAAACAGCTGTAGCAGAATGTAAAGCCCAAGCTTCCGCCCACCTAGTGGCATAATCCGTACAGGTCAAAATATATCAGTTGTTGGTGAGGATAGCCGAGGGTGTAATTGGGCCAACAAAATCTAATCCCCACTTCTGAAAGGGATCCAAAGGTAGAACCGGTTGAAGAGGAAAGAAATGTCGTTGCAAAGGCTGTCCAGACCGTTGACAAACATCACACTGCTGCACAAATTTAACCACATCTCCGTACATTGTAAGCCACCATAACCCACTTTGCAAAATTTTTCGGTGAGTAAGATCAGCTGCAAAGTGTCCTCCAGAGGGTGATGAGTGAGCCATGGCAATAACTGATGCTGATTCATGGGGAGGGATACATCTGACTAAGACACCAGTCTGATCGAGGTAATACAATTGACCCACAATCAACCGGAATCATCGACTGTAGACTGCAATTTTCCGGCGCAAAGCAGCGGGAGTGTGAGGAGGTAGACAACCCTCAGTGAGAAAAATCATTAACGTATCGTAGTATGTAGGAGCAACAGGAAGGTCTACAGATTCTTCGAAAGTTGCCTCGGTTACATAAATAGCCGGCGTAGTGTCATCAACACCTATCAGAGACTCACCGGAATCCAGTCAAGATAAAAAGTCCGCCAAGACATGTGCCATATCGAGTCGGTGAATAACTTCATAATCAAACTCCTATAGTAGTAAAACCCATCTTGCCAATCTACCACCTAAATGTTGCTGGCGAACCAAATACATGAGTGCGGCATGATCCACATGGAAAGTGAAATCCAGCAAGTAATGCCTGAATTTCTTAACAGAGTACACCAAACCAAGACACTCTCGTTCTGTCACAAAGTGATTTCTCTCTGCCGAAGCTAATGGGCGACTCGCATAGTACACAGGTCGGAACCATTTGTCGGTTTGTTGCATTAGCACACTGCCAATTGCTATATCTGATGCATCCACAAAGACATGGAAGGAACATTCCCAATCAGGCGGTTGCAGGATCGAAGCCTGCGTCAATAAGACCTTCAAATAATCAAATGCCATTTGACACTCATTAGTCCATTCATACTTTCGCGAGATACGTGTCATAAGTTCGTTAAGTGGTGTCGCTAGATGAGCTAACCACCGTAAATGTCTACCATGCCACCGGATCTGGCCAAGGAACCGCATAACTTCTTTCGGCGTCTTTGGGACCGGTGCCTCCAACACGACCGCTATTTTATCAGGATCTACTTGTATTCCTTGTTTAGATGAGCTAACCACCGTAAATGTCTACCATGCCACCGGATCTGGCCAAGGAACCGCATAACTTCTTTCGGCGTCTTTGGGACCGGTGCCTCCAACACGACCGCTACTTTATCAGGATCTAATTGATTTGGTAGGATTCAAACATACAGGTGTGCTGAAGTGTTGCCAAACAATGAAAAATCATCCAGATATACTTGCATAAACGTTGTCAGATAAGGTGAGAACACTTCCTGCATACATCTTTGGAAGGTGATGGGGGCATTCCGTAACCCGAACCACATTACGGTGCAAGCATAGACATCCCAGCTGGTGATGAATGTTGTCTTCGGTATATCCTGTTCCGCCATCCTCACTTGATTATACCCACTGTAGCCATCCAAGAAAGAATACATTTCGTGATCTGCTACCCTATCGAGCATCGTATCCAGAAAAGGAAGAGGGAACCGATCCGGTACGATGGCTGTGTTAAGCTTCCGGTAATCAACACAAATGCGTAACTGCTTATTTTTCTTCGGCACTATCACTATTGGTCAGATCCACTCTACATGTTCAATGGGAACAATGAATCCAACCTTCAGCAAGCGATCTAACTCTGCTTTTACCTGGGCTGCATAATGCGGATTCATCCAATAGCTGGCTTGCTTGAAGGGTCTCGCATCTGGCTTCAGCACCACCCGGTGTTGATAAATTCGTGGGTCAAGACCTTTCATGTCTTTGTAATCCCAAGCGAAGACATCTGAGAACTCGCGCATGAGTTGTACCAAATCTTCTTGGAAGTTCTCTGCTAATCTTGCCTTAATTTTTACTGGCCTAGGGTTGACCGTATCGCCCAAGTTGTACATTACCAATTGATCCTCCGGTACATAAAATTGTCAGGGCTTCACCAAATCATCAGCTGGTTGTAACAGTTGTTGTAAGGTCGCTTCATCCATAGTTATGTCATCATCTGCTTCTGCTTCTCTGGTCACTGGTACGACCGTACAAGTTGTCGAACTCCAATTATCGGCTACCGACTGTAAATCTATAGTACCTAATGGGATAAGGTCCTTATTTGTCTTGAGGAAAGCCTCCTCCTCATCATCAGATAGCCCATCCAACATATGGACTGGCTCTGCTACATATGGTCGTGCGTGTAGATCACAGGGTTGCATAGCATCCAATGTAACTACATATTTTCGGTGATTGTCTTTGAAAGTTAACTCTTGAGCTGACCAATCCTGCACGACTTTGGCTTGCTTGAGACATGGTCGACCGAAAAGCAAATTATAGTTGAGGTTGGATTCGGGTAACTCCAGGACTACAAAAGTCATTTTAAATATAGTTCCTTGCAAGGTAATAGGAATATTATGCACTAGTCCCACCAGATGGACTCTGGATTGGTCCGCCATTCGCACAAAGAACTGCACCGGGTCAATTTGGGTCCAACCCAGTTTCTTACAGAGGGCAGTTGTTGCAATATTCACACCCGACCCGCCATCAATTAAAACTTGTGTGATCTTCTGGTTTTTATACCAAACGGTGATCAACAGTATTGAATGATCCACCGTAGGATCCATCTCTGGTTGTATGGTCACAGTTGCCGGAGTACAAGAAGGTTCGGGGCTAACTTGCTATTGAAATTGCTGCCTGACACTAGGAACTAGGGTGAGCAACTGTCCCAATGGAAGTGTGATTGAAGCCTTAGAGATCACGTCCCATACCTGGTCTGTTTGTGTTGTGGTTATAACCGACTCTGGTGGTGATCCTGATGTTGTCGGGGTAGAATCCTGTGTATTCACTCTTGCATTTGGCAGAGAAGGTTGAGTTACCAGAACTGGATCAAGGAACACAGTTGGCTCCTTAGTTGTCCATTGACTAGCCTTTGCAAACATCCGCTGCTGCTCACGAATTCCAGGCTCAAACACTTCAGCTACTAGTTGCAACTGTTTACCCGATCTTGTTTGTACTACAGTTGCTTGTGAATCAATAGGGGAAATATAAACCATATTTGTCATCGGATTCTATCTTTCCTTCTTTCTTTTGTCGTACTCTGCGGCTTCTTTACAAAATCGACGAATATGGCCAACCTCGCCGCAAAAATGACATCGAGGGGGCGGGAGAGAAGTACCTTCCGCCGATGTAACCTCCTACCAAATTGTTACTTCGTGGTCCTCGATAATTCCTATATCCCAGCTGCTGATTGGCCCGCAACTGTGGCGGTACATAATGGATGGATGGCTGCCCCGGTTCTTGTATTATGGCATTTACTGCCGCTCTACCTTGCACCTTTGCATTGTATGCACAAGTTTCCCCGTCATATTACAAATGGCACAATACATTTGGTTGAGCGCACATGTGGAACTGGTGTGACCGGGATTGTTACACTTAGTACAATACACTTGTTTGGACGGATCTTCGGCCACGTTCTTACTTGCTTTCAACCATTCCAGATCTTTTGTAAAACCTCCAACATTGTGCTCCAACTATAAGGCCATTGCGATGACAGCATCCAATGTCATTCCACCCACACAACGAATGATCATAATCTGTTTTAACTGTGGATTCAATCCGTTAATAAACCATTGTGTTATGACATCCTCTGGCAGCTTGGCATGCGTCAGAGGCAGTTGCCACAAATGAGTTCTGAATAGTGTTGCATACTCCTCGACACTCTGGTGTGGTTTCTGTCTATTGTTTTGCAAATAGTCAAAAATGATTATAGGGTTCTTCTTCATACGAAACCTCTGCAGGAACACGTTCTTCACATCGTCATAATTTCCAAAATAATTAATATCGTATTCTGTCAACCACATGGCTGCTTCATTAACCAATGTGGCCTGAAACACTAGGGCCTTATACGCCGGATCTGGTGGATGGTTCAACACTGCGTAGCTAATTTCGAATGTGCGAACATGTGTGTCGGGATCATCCCCCAAAAATCCACCGAATTTCGTATAGGTTACTCCGGTTGGGACTGGTCGAGGTGGAACAATTGGTTGTGGCTGTTGTTGTTGCTGCTGAAATTGTGGTTGTGGCTATGGCGATGTTTGTCTCTGTTGTTGTGAGCCACTCATGGTGTTATTGTTGGTAGTGTTGTTGTTACATGAATTTTGAGGGGGTGTCTCTTAACCTTCCAAATCTGTATGGTCAGCCTGCTCACTTTCTAGTCCAAAAATGTCGTCGAATCTCTTACTTAACTCCAAATCTAGTAGCCTTTCCCTAGCTTTGGTGTCGAAATCAGGCAAACTTGCACCAAAAAGTGATGAACGCAGTAGGTGTCCACTAGGCAACACCGCAGTGTCACCGAAAAACTTCAAATTACCACCGAGTGACGCCGAACTTCCACCAAAACTCGTCGAAGTCTCACCGGACCAAGTTACCCTATCACCGAAAACATTCTCACCCGATACCGCGACCCTATCACCGAAACTAGCCGAATTTGGACCAGATAGTGCAAAACTGACTCCACACTGCGTCTCTGTACAACCCGAAATCACTGTACTTTCTCCGACTGGTACCGAACTTACACCGGAATCCACCGGAATCTCATCATGTACCACCAAACTTCCACCGGAATCGCTATTGACTAGCTCTTATCCTTCTGCAATTGGACTTAACTAGCCTGTACTTCTACCAACCGGGGGTGTTCCTAATAAATTTGGAACGGCCCAGGTATGTTGATCTCGCCTATATATTGGGTAGGACTCACCGGAACGAGTAACCGGCATATATCACTTCTTCAACTAGCGGTTACTATTCACCATTACTTGCCTTGAGTACTGCTCTTCCCTTACTGATTATTCCAAATCTGTTTCCATCTTCCCACAGACCGCGCCAGTGTTAAAAGCTCTTTCACAAGTCACTTTTAATCTCTTTTTGGGTTCTTGGGGATGGATAGCGGTCTGACAGTGCAGAGGCCCTTTATTTAATTTTTCCCAGTTAAACATTCAACTACACAGTTGATGGTCTTTCAACTCAAGATTGTCACGACATAGTACGCTTATCACACGAATTAATAATCACGACTTCACACAGACTTATTAATATTGTCATAACATTACTGTGTTAATAATCAACCACTGGAATTTTAAGAGGAAATCACAGTACTCAGGATGTAGGCGAATCTTCACTACTACAGTATCCGGCGCGGTCGCCCAGACAGACAGTCTGGCAATCCCGTCTGTCTCTACCGAACACCATGATTGCCTTTACATTAATGAATAAAAAGGTACATCTGTTCGCTACGCCTTTTCGATGTGTGCAACTATAGAAAATAAAATTACATATTCCAATCCGACAGCCTAACAGCTCATAGGAGACCCCTTAGCTCATATTTGAAGAAAAACCTAAGTGTCAATCTTCATCCCTGAGGGCCTGAACGCTCATATCTTTTTCATCCGAAGTCCGTTTTTTGAGAGGATAATTTGAGGTTGACCTAGTGTGGGACTAGAAAAGCTAGGGGGAATTAAAAATTTGGGCCAAGGAAAAAGGGACTAAAAGGTGTATATATCAAAGTGCTTGATCTTCCATTTGAGAATTGGTCTAATATCAAAGTGAAGAACGCAAGGCTTGGGAAGCGCAACTTCTTAGGCATCAGAGCACTCAAAGGAGCTGACTTTAGGTTGGAAGAATACTCAACCCCCTCAGTCAATTATTAGCTTAGGCCAAACGTTAGCATTGTGGATTAAAGACGATAGGAACGATCAAGTTCAAGAGACATAATTTTTCAAATCCAAGACTAAATAACAGTGTGCGATACGAAAACATAAAGGAAAGAATTAAAGTCTGACGGAATGAGAACTCAAAAGTACCATGGAAAGTCTATTCCTGATGTGTAAATTGAGACAAGATAAGAATCTAAAGAAATAAAAAAAAACAAGCAATTGAAAACAAGGAACATTGATGATCAGAGAGCGCCGCGAAGTGAATTCATGAACCTTAGATCGGGCAAGCCTATAGGTAAGTCAGACCCATGAAGCCTTAGATCATTAGAAGCAAGTGTAGGAACTACTTCACGTTCGTGGGCACAAGAGTTGAATAGTTATCCTTACGAGTTGAGCTTAGATACAAGTGAATCAGAAATGGCTTTTCGCACGGAAAGACCAGAAGAAGGATTCAACATAGCTTACTTGGAGCGACCCGAAGGACCCTATAGGACTCAATTAGAATTTCTCTGAACCAACCGCTTAGGTGCTCGCATCTATGAGGATGGTTTGCGAAGACAAGTGGTGCAAATGCATAATCCTGATCAACCCATTGAATTGGAATGTTCAGTGGTGAAATTTGAGATAGATGTGTACATAGACAAAGAAGGAACAATGTACATCATAAGTACTCAACCAAATAATACGAATGAGTTTGGTGTAATTCAGTTAGAGACGGAAGCGAGAACCCAAGGAAAAGAACCAGTAGGAGAAGAACCTAGGACACCTAGAGGGAAATCTGCACTAACAAGAGTACTTATCCCCGAGTGGATCCGTGAGGATAACAGAAGCATAGAATTATTTGTAAACAAAGAGACAGATGAAGCATTTTGGAGATACAGAGTGGAACAACCTAGTGAGGTAGGCTCCATCATGATTTACGAGTTCAAGGACCCAAATACACCTAGAAAGGTGGTATACCTGGATGGAACTTCAGAAAGAGTATTTGTAGTACCAAATCATGCAAGTAATACCTACACATGGAGAGGTGATTTAGTATTCCCTCCATCACGAGCAAATGTAAATACGAACCATCAAGGTGGAGGAACATCATCAGCCCATGGCATGCAAAGAGAGAAGAACAAAGAGAGACCAGAAGTAAGTTTCACTCATCCCTTAGGGAGAGATAGAACAGCCATGGACACTGAAAGAGTGGAAAGACAAAGGGAACCTAGAATACCAGGTGGTAGAGATGATTTTCCTCTACCTAGACCACGTGAACATGCCAGAATATTCAGACCCACTCAATTAGTAAAGTCCATGAAAAACTATTTTGATGGGACAGGAGATCCCTATGACCATGTTGCGGAATTTAAGCAAGTTCTAAGAGCAGAGCAAGTAGAAGATATGTTCACGCAATATAATGCTTTTGGACTAACGTTAAAGAATACAGCTTTAACTTGGTTCCAACCACTGCAACAAAGGCAGTTTAGAGACATCCATCACTTTTTAGAATCATTCATCACGAAATTCTCTAAAAGTGGAATGAGGCATGATACGTCTTCATTGATTCATAGCTTCAAACAAACCCCGCAGGAGACAGTTAGACTTCCAGGACGTAGGTTTAGACAATATGTGGAGAGATGTCCAATGCAAGAGCTACCCTCACAGGCCAAGCAAGTGTCATTGTTTCTAGATGGCCTCTTAAGCTCTAAACTACGCTCCTATGTGTACTTGAAGGAACCTAGAATGCTAGAGCAATGTGTAAGAATTTGTATAGACATTGGGGACAACTTAGGAGACGAGTTGGAACTCTCGAAGGTCTACAAAGACTCAGAGTGTTCATCTCTAGCATCTTCAAAACTTTCTAGCTCGATAGTAGACCTAGCAGAAAAAGTGGCCCAAAAACTAGGAGTTTCTAGCAAACAGATGCCTAGGTTAACAACAAACAAGCGGTGTTACACCTGTGGTGGTGATCATATGGCAAATGTGTGTCCCAATGCAACGCAACCACAAGCCAACCCTAGTGGCCAGTACTGTACGATTGAGAGAAGGTACACAAATCATACGGCTCAAGATTGCCCATACAATAAACAAGCAATGAGACAAAACTACCCTCAAGCATACCCGCAACCAGGTAGGTATCAAGGTGAGTACAATACTGAGCCTCATTACTATAGGCCTCCTCAAAACTATCCTTATCAGGCTCAACAGAGACATCAACCTGTTTTAGCTCAGCAGCCACCCCCACTAGCTAATGTCATCTCAGTTAAATATGCTCCTGCAGAAGAGAACCTCAATAGGGCTTTAGTGCCTTCTTCACGCCTGATCACAAAAAGTGACCCTAACTCAAACAGTTTTGACTCTACTCATGTAGATAGTCCACCCGCATATTATTCAGAGTCACCAGAACAAGTGGAAACATATCAATATGATAGTCCATCATTGGAACCCATTTAGGAGCCCGACTATGCTAACGTGATGTATACCAACCCTAATCCAAGGCCCCAATTGAGACAGCAAAGACCACACGACCCTAGAGGACCATGCTTTAGGTGCCAAGAAGATCATTTCATAAAGGATTGTCCACATCCTTCGATAGCAGGACTGTCACAATACTATAACATACAAGGTTTTTGTGTCGATTGTGGTAAACAGCATGTCATCAAAGATTGTCCGAAGAACCCTACAAATGCTTCAAAAGTGACACCGATCAACGTGATAGGTATTGTACATAATGCAGATGGATCCAACCCTACATACGTGCCTATCCAAGCTATAACCAGAGCCCAAGCGCTCTTACAGAATCAACAGCTTAATGCTGAGAAAATAGTTGAAACCATCGAAGTTGGAGAATCTAGTAATAAAAACACAAAATCTTGTAAAGATTCCAGAGAAAGAATTAAGAGAAAATGGACCCAGCTCAGAGATCAGGATCAATTTTAGCGGAACCCATACCAAAAAACCTAGACATGATGTTTTGTGCATATCAGGCTAGAATCAAGGAAGGACCCCAAATAGCTGAAATGAGCAAGAACTATCCGAGGGCTGATCTAGAAATTGAGAGAACAAAACTTTGCATGAAGATGGTAGAATTAGCACAAACAATGTTCGAAGCCTCTCGTTATCTCAATTGGAATAACATGGCAAAACGTGAACTACACTTTCAAGGACTAATGGAGAGGTTAGAATACTTGATCAAAAGTAAGGAGAAAAAGAATCTACATAGGAATCCAGATGATTGTGAAGCACAAGAAAAGAATGCACCATCCCTGTCTCAAATACCAAATACAGAGGTTGAAGAAAAATTGTCTTCCATACATAAGTATTCACATGAATTTCTAAGAGAAATCCAATAAGAGAAGTGGAGAAAAGAACAAGGAATCCATCCTCCTATTCAAGAAATAGACGACTTGCAGGAACAATTTCCCCAAGACATTCCCTCTATCTATGATGATATAGAGGAAGAGCAACTAAGTGAACATAGAGGTTTCGAATCCAATTCTTTGCAAGAATTACCTCAGTTCACAGGACCTTGGGAAGCCAAGTCTATTAGCATGAGAGCACCCATGATACTAGTGAGGAATGAAGAATCAATAATCCCTAGAAATACAGAAGTGATAAAGAACACCAAAGTACAGTGTCACCTCACTCTAAAGGAATTGTTGAAGGTTAAACCAGAATTGTGGAAGCATGTAGCAAATCAATTCCCTGAGCTTGCTACTACTCCCTCACAGATAGGATCACACAAGAAGGTACCAGAGATACTAGTAGAAAGGATTGGAGATGTAAGCGAAGGAAAGGAAGGTAACACTTATCTTCCGATAACCCATCAGGGCTATACCACAAAAGCCATATTAGATTCAGGAGTCGGAGTATCCATTGCTACCATCACTTTATGGAAACGTTGGGGCAAGCCAGCATTAAGACCCACTAGGATGAAGCTGCAAATGGCTGACAGACACATAGAAAAACCATTAGGCTTACTAGAAGGCATATCTCTCACCACTTGTGGTGTGGAGTTTGAGCATACTTTTGCCATTTGCGATTTTGCGAAAAATCATGCCTACGAGATGATTTTAGGACGACCATTCATGCGTCAGTTGCAAATTGTACAAGATTGGGAAACTAATTCTTTGTGCTTGCAACAATTAGGAGTAACTACTAAAGTCAATCTTAACGACTATTCACATCGAGATGTACCCCCAATACAATGGAATACCATCCATAAGACACAAGAAGGAATGGAGTCAGTGCACTCATTGGAGTCAGACCCCTCATGGTTGCACGAGGACACTCATCTATGGATGTGTAAAGTAGCAAAACAAGAGGAAGAACGATTAAAAGCTAGGACTTTAGGTTCAGAACAACATCCACGAACCCTTCAAGACCCAGCTTATGCACCTATAGTATTTCCAGACGAAGAATTCGAGCCTCATTGTTGGGTGGAAATTTTAGCAACAATGGATGTAGCCATCAATGAAGAACAATGGACACCCCACTGTGACGAAGATGGCTATGACATTTCAGTCTTCACAATAGAGCCAATCATGTGTGATTCAATTACATAAGAATATGAACCTAGCACTGACGCATTCGATCATGCTAAATGGTTTAGTAGTTTGCAGAAATTGCAAGTTCTTGGATATGTTGAAACAGGTAATGACACATCACACCCTATCGAGCATATAGGAAGCATAACATTGTCTAAGAAAGCCAAGAAGGTAAAACATCTTTCTGATGTGCTGCATGTTCCAAATATAACAAAGAATCTGGTTTCTATTGGACAAACAGTTGACCAAGGATTACAAGTCAGGTTCAATGCTGATGGGTTATATGTAGAAGAGTACAAACAGGATGAAAGATTGATTGCCAAAGGAAACAAAGTGGGTAGGATGTTCACCTTAAATGTGAAAATTCTTGAAATGAATGCAACCATGTTTGCAATTGCAGGAGTTATTGTTGATATTAAGATCTGGCACAAACAAATTGAACATGCAAATTTGCAGAGGCTGAAATTGATGCAGTCCAAGGAGATTGTCAATGGACTACCAAATTTCAAAGTTGATAAAAATGCAAAAGTTATGTGGATCATGTCAGTTTGGTAAACAATCAAGAGCATCATTTTCGCATGACAATCATGTTAGTGAGAATGTACTAGAAATAGTACATACAAATGTTTGGGATCCTGCAAAGACCACATCTATGGGTAGTTGCAGGTTTTATGTTACTTTCATTGATGACCATACACGAAAAGTATAGGTATATTTTATGAAAGAGAAGAGTGAGGTGTTCACTCACTTCCAAAATTTTAAGGCTATGGTGGAAAAGTAGACAGGAAAGTATATTCAAATATTAAGGTCTGATGGAGGAGGTGAGTATATGTCAAATGAATTCAGCAACTTTCATAAAACTCATGGAATTCGACGTCAATTTTCATGCAAGTACACACCACAACAGGATGGCATTCGTGAATGCAAAAATAGGCATATTGCAAAAATAGCGAGAGCTTTGATGGCTGAGAAGAATATGCCTCATTGTTATTGGGTACAAGTTGTGCATATTGCTATATACATCATGAACAAAACTCTGACTTCTATTGTGCATCAAGTTACACCTGAACAGAAGTTTACAAGTAAAAAGTCAAACTTATCGCATATGAAACTAGTTGACTATATTGCATATTACATGTTCCAGATGAGTTGAGGACAAAGCTTGATCCAAAAGCAAAAAAATGTATCTTCATTCCATACTCCCTTGAGCAAAAGGGGTATAAATGTTATAACCCACTCACATGATAGGTGAAGGTAAGCAGAGATGTGGTGTTTGATGAAATGTCAAGCTTCCATGCAGATGCTGAAGATGGACTTGATCTTGAACCAAATGACAAAGAAAATGCTAAAAAATCAAGTGAAAAAATCTCAAGTTTTGAGTGGACCAGATGTGTCACCAAGCAATAGTTTCAACTCAAAATCCATGGAGTGGAAGATTGTGTGGAAATTTCAGTCTAGCAAATTCATCAACTACATCAAAGAAAGGTAAAGAAAAGCTTTTTGTTGGTAGTAAAACATCTACAGGTTTTGAAGGCATTGAGATTCAAGCGATTCAGAGAAGAGTCTTGATGAGAAACTTGGATTGCCCTCTGTGAAGACTCTAAGAGTTAGAATTAATATACAACAGTTGTGCAACAATTAGTATACAACATTGTATGGCTCGTCATTGTGCAACAATTAATATACAACAGTTGTGCGGAATTTTGTGCAACAATTAATATACAACAGTTGTATGGCTCGTCATTGTGCCTACATGACCAAGGTAATACAAGATGTTGAACCTTCTTGTTTTGAAGATGAAATTGGAAATGAAGATTGGAAAAAAACTATGGATGAGGCGATGGCTACCCTTTATGGAAACGATACATGAAAGCTGGTTCTATTGCCGCAAGGAAAGAAATCCATAGGTTTCAAGTGGGTTTACAAGGTAAAGCAAAATGCTAATGGTAGCATAAGTAGGTACAAAACACGATTGACAACAAAAGAATATGCACAAACATATGGCATTGATTACGAGGAAACGTCTAGCCTTGTAGCCAAAATTTCTTCTATCAGAACACTTGTTGCATTAGCTACGGCAAAAGGATAGACTTTGCATCAAATGGATGTAAAGAATGTTTTCCTACATGGTGAGTTACAAGAAGTATACATGGACCAGCCACAAGGATATGAAGATTCAAAGCACCCAAAATATGTTTGCAGATTGCAAAAGGCTTTGTATGGGCTTAAACAAGCCCCTCATGCTTCGCATGCAAGGATTGCTAACTACTTATCTACCATTGGTTTTTCTGTGTGATGCAGATCATTCGTTATATGCAAGGGTGCTGATGGCATCACAATTGTGGCTATTTACATTGATGACTTGATTGTAGGAGGAAACAATGAAGCAAGCATTAAAGAGGTAAAGCAACTCCTTATGCAGGAATTTGACATGAAAGATCTTAGTGTGTTGCACTATTTCTTGGGCATTGAATTTATACATACAAAAACAGTTATATGGATGTTGCAAAGGCAATATGCCTTGAATACGTTGCAAAAGTATGGTATGGCTGATTGTAAGCCATATTCTATGCCATTAGATCAGAATTTGAAGTTGGATACTACATCAGGTGAAGCATTGGAAAATGCTACTATGTACAGAAAAATAGTGGGAAGTTTGATATATCTCACAATTACAAGGCCTGATCTAAGCTAAACTATTGGACTTGAAAGTCAATTTATGCAGGTTCCCAAGAAGCCACATTTAGATGCTTTGAGGTGCACTCTATGTTATGTGAGTGCTACTTTGGATTATGCATTATCTTATGAATCTGGTGTAGAATTGCAGGTTCATGGATACACTGATGCAAATTGGGCTGGTAGAATTCCAAATAGAAGATCTACTAATGGCTTTCTATTCTCGCTTGGGAGTGCAACTATTATATGGAGCAGTAAGAAGCAACCCACTGTTGCTTTGTCAAGTACAGAGGCTGAGTATAGAGGTGATGCAATGGCAGCATGTGAGGCATCATGGCTAGAGATGCTACTTGCAGATTTAGGTGTGGAAGTGCAAAAGCCTATCACCTTCTATTGTAATAATCTTAGCAGCATACAATTATCCTGGAATCCTCTTTTTCATGCTAGAACAAAGCATAATGAGGTACATTATCACTTCATCAAAGAGAAGGTATTAGCAGGTGATATTGATCTTGTTTATGTGAGAATCGATGAGCAGGTTGTTGATATTTTCACTAAATCACTTGGAGAAGAGAAGCTGAAGATGTTTCAAAAGATGCTTCAATTACATGACATGATGTTGACCTTGAGGGGGAGTGTTGAGATATTAAGCTCAACATGTAATGATCCAGGATGACATGTATCACCTTTCCTTTCTCTGACATGTATAGTGGTCACACCGATACATGTTAGGGATACTTCATTGAGCTTTACTGGATTTATCTACCGAGAGTGATGACACATTTGTTTTCTTGCCAGCTCACTCATTCGTGGATATTAGGATTTTCCCTTATGTACTATTCTTTATATATTGCACTTGTTGTATTGTTGGTTTTAGTTCATTCTTGTATATTCCTTTTATGTAATAGAAGAAGAAGAACATCACTCCTCATTGCCTCAATATGTGTGTGTGTGCTCCTCTTTGAGTGTGACTGTGTGTGTGTGTGAGCTCTCTTCCTTATCTCCTTCCTCATGACACTAAGGACATCGGAATTCTATGAGAGCATATATTTGGGTATATTCCTTTCAAGTCTTTATAGCTCCATGTGAACACATCTCTTTATTTCTCTCAATAATTTGATCAACCCTTGCTCTTCTTCTTCTTCACTTTATTATCATAGGCTTCTCCCACAAGTGCTTCTCCATTAGGCATTTGAATCATGACTTTTCAATCTTCTATCTTGTACTGCTTAAAGTTCTCTCGCACTTCGAATGTTGCTTCTTCTCCCATTGGCTTGTTAATAAGCTTCTTTTCTTTCTTTTTCTCATCTTGATAATCCTTTGGCATTACCAAATTCTTTTCTCCATTTTGTCTTTGAAGTTCTTGAGTCCTAGCATCTATTAGGTAGAGGTACTCTTCCTCCGAAGCACAGAATGATTCCATCATGATGGATTCTTCCTCTTCATCAATGGCCTTCTTGAGTTTACTTGTGTTTGGCTCACATTCTTCTATAACTGACTCACACATGATTGGTTCTATTGTGAAAATGGATGTCATAGCCATCCTCATCGCTATGTTGGGTCCAATGCTAATCATTGACAACTATGTCCATTGTGGCTAGAATTTTTGCCCAACCATGGGGTTCAAATTCTTCATCTAGGAACACCACAAGAGCATAGGTTGGGTCTTAGACTGATCTAAGTTCTCACTAGCTCCTAGGTCTATGGCATCTAATCTTTTATTTTCTTCCACTGCAACTTTACACATCCATAAGTGGGTGTCTTCATGCATCCATGAGAAGTTTGATCCTATGTAATGCACCAAATCCATTTCATCTAATGTTCTATGGACTGAGTTCCATTGCAAGGGGGGTATATCTCTACGAGTAGTCCTTGAGATTGAATTTGGTTGTGATACCTAAGTGTTGTAAGTACAAGGAATCGGTTCCCTAATCTTAAACTATCTTCAACTATCTCATGGAGGTCTACCCAAAATAATATCATAGGCATGGTTCTTACCAAAATCACATATGGCAAATGTATTTTCAAACTCTACGCCACAAGTGGTAAGAGTTATTCCTTCTAGCCACCCTAAGGGTTTCTCAATGTGTCCATCTGCCACTTGTAACTTCATTCTCATCGGTCTGAGTGTCAGATGGTGCCAATCCTTCCCTAAGGAGATGAAAGCAATCGGAACTCCTATACCTGAGTCTAAATTGCCTTGGCTGTATAACCTCTTGGTGCATTTCACCCAAGCCTACATGCTTGATATGCTTGATACTATGATCATTTGTAAGTCACATGTGTAGTCATGTGAACACCTCTTGTAAAAGAATACATTTTATCTCTTGTAATTGAAAAAAGAAAAAAGGAAAAGGATGGCTTACCTCATCCATGATGTAAATGCAAATTCGTGGGTCTAAATACCTAAAACCACGAATTTTTGAGCTGAGGGAATATCTCCTAACTTTGGGGATCACTTTTAGGTGGAGCCATTCGAATTCGAATTCAAAACTCCCTCCAAGAATAGCTATAAAAAGAGCAAGAAGGAAGAGGCGATTAGCAAGCCTTGTACGTGACCACTTCATGTCATTTTGTAGAGATTGAAGAGCTTACTCCATAGCTCTATCATTCTACTCCCATTGTGCAAATATTCATTACCAATGTGGTTGTAATCATATGTGAATCTATACATTTATACTTCTCTGTTTTGTTCTCTGCTATACTCACTCAGAGCAGTGACTTCAGAAGGTCATATCTCGAGTTCTATGCTTCTTTTTCCGTTCTTTAACATGCGTTGGATAGCCTTTACTGTCTTCTTTTTGCATATAAATTTTCAAGGTCATTGGATTTACAGTTTTGGAGATATCTGCATTTTACTGCTCACTAGTATATCTCTGCAGAGCCCCGAGAATGGTGGGCATGTTCCAGAAATTGATGAATCTTCTTCTCACTGCTCAGTGCATCATTTGAAGTGTTTTAACTTGGATTGGGAAGCTTGCTAAGTCTATTTGCTATAAACAAAAGGAATTCATCTAATTCTTACCATGTTGAGAGCACTATTCATTTTTTCTAGCAAGTGTATGTCCAAAAATAGCAAGTTTTGGGAGCTAGTCATTTCACAACTAGTCTTTCTTGACTTAAACTTTTGGGATACATGTTCCAAAGTACTTGGCTGATATTTTGGTGGATTTAGGAAGCTCAAAGGCTCTACTAATCAACTCTGAAGTCTCAGTTGGCTGGTGTGAAGTTGCTTGTAGCAGCACCTACTCATCTTTGTATTGCATCCACCATCTCTCTTCACAGTGGTACAGAGCATAGTCAAGCAACATGGGAGATGGATTTCCATCAACAATTGACAAATTGGATCGAAACAACTACCCGGCATGGTCTCTAAGGATGGAGGCTTACCTTCAAGGGAGGAATCTATATGGATTCATATCCGGAGATGAAGCAATGCCAACCATGAGGAACAAAGGGCAACCATCACATGAAGAAGTGGAAGGACTTTCAAATTGGTGTTCGAAGGATGCACTTGCAAGGTCCTATATACAACTCAATCTCTGATTTTCTTTTACCTCATGTCAAGGGATGCAAGACATCAAGAGAGACCTGGAATGCACTTTCTTCGTTCTTCTCCTCCAACACTCGAGCTAGGAAGAACCAATTGTGGATGGAGTTCACAACAATGAAGAAAAGCTCGAAGCAAAATGTGACTGATTATGTCACACAGATGAAGGAGATTTCCGACCAACTTGGAAGCATTGGAGAGGTAATTGAAGAGGAGCAAATCATTAAACAAATCATAAATGGAATCAAAGAAGACGATAAGTGGGAGTCATTCACAACAACCATGGATTTATACATGGATATGCATGTACCCGACCTCAACACACTCATGGGCCAACTCTTCACTCATAAAGCAAAGATTAGCAAAGGTGGTGAGTCCTCAAGAGGTAATCAAGGTCAAGTCAAAGAATGAAGAATAGGAAGATGAAGCTAAGGTTAAGGACAAGTCTAATTCCGATAAAGCTAAGGTCAAGGACAAGTCAAAGAATAGGAAGAATGAAGATGAAGATAGCTCTTTCCAAGCAAACTTTGCAGGGAGAGGAAGAGGCAGAGGTGGAAAGCAAGGCAGGGGGAGATTCCAATCATCTCAACTTTGCAATATATGTGGCTTATTCAATCATACTATTGAAGAATGTTTTAGGAATCCAAGGAACTCAAGAGGAAGAGGATTCAATAGAGGTGGCTATGGATCAAATAGAGGCAAGTACAATGGAGGCTACAACTACTACAACAACAATTACAACAACAACTATCAAAGTGGCCATAGAGGAAGAAGAGACTACAATAACTATGCAGGGGACCAAAGTCAAGAAGATTCATTATTGATTATGAATCTATCAGTGAAGAAGGGTAAGGATGATGAACACATATTTTACATTGATTCAGGATGCTCAAACCATGTAGCAGGAAATGTGGCTTTACTTTTTGATTTGGAAGATCCTCATAACAAGCATGAAGTGCAGACAGGAGATGACACAAAGCACTCAGTGGAGAAGATGGGTAATGTGAAGACATCAGATGGGAATATGAACCTCTTAAGCAAAGTCTTGTATGTCCCTACAATTACCAAAAATTTAATAAGTGTTGGACAGATTGTTGAAAAGGGATTGCAAGTTAGATTAAACCGATTTGGAGCATATGTTGAAGACCCAAGGCAAGGCTTTAGAAGGATTGCCAAAGGAGAAAGGACAGGAAGGCTCTTCACTTTTGAAGTGGAAGATACAAAGAACATAGCTTTGTTTAGCTATGGATCTCAAACTCTTACAGAGTTGGAGATATGGCACAAAAGGCTTGCTCACATTGGTGAGAGGACACTCAAACAAATTTGCATGGACCAAAGTGTACTTGGTTTGCCTAATATCACAAGGCAACACATGATTTATAAGTGTGAAGCTTGTCAACTCGGCAAGGCTCATAGACAACCTTTCAATAAGAAAGGATATATGTATCAAAATCGTTTGGATCTAGTGCACACGGATGTGTGGGGTCCAAGTAAGGAGCCATCTATATCAGGCTCAAGATATTATGTGTCTTTCATAGATGATTGTAGCAAGTGGACCATTCTGTTTTTCATGAAGCACAAGGATGAAGTGTTTAATTGCTTTAAGAAGTAAATTGCTCTTGTTGAAAACCAAACAGGTAGGACTTTGAAAAGACTCAGATCAGATGGTGGAGGAGAATACCTCTCTTCTGAATTTGATGCCTTCTTGTATGAAAGAGGCATTAAAAGGGAAGTCATTACAAGGTATACACCCGAACTCAATGGTATAGCAGAGAGGAGGAACAGAGCTATTGTCAAAGCTGCAAGGTCCATGCTCAATGAAAAGGGATTGCCAAACTACCTATGGGCAGAGGCTGTGTCTACAGCCACATATCTCATAAATAGACTTCCATCTAAGCCACTAGATGGAACCACTCCATATGAAGTGTGGAATGGAAGAAGACCTAGTCTAGAGCATTGCAAAATCTTTGGATGCTTAGCCTATGCTCACATTCCTTCTCAAGTAAGAGGGAAATTGGATCCCAAGGCAGAGAAGTGTGTATTCATTGGTTATGACCAAAACCAAAAAGGATATAGATTGTACAATCCAACCAATAAAGGATTTTCTATGAGTAGAGATGTAATTTTTGATGAAAACAAATCATGGTTTGATGATGACAGGAAAGTGAAGCTGCTTTATGACTTGGATGAAGATTTTCCATCACTTCAACCAAAGGAGCCGAAGCAGATTGAAGAAAGTGATTCGGAGATTGACCTAGAAGACTTGGAAAGACTAAAGCTATGGAAGAACAAAGGTAAAGCAAAGATGCAAGATGCTACATATGGACCCGAGAGCTCACATCAACCACTTAGAAGGTCTTCAAGGGAGAAGAAGAAACCAGAGAGGTTTGGTTATGATACTTCTTTGGTCACCAAGCACTCAATCTACATTGCAAAGGATTCAACCAATGAAGAACCTACCACATTCGAAGAAGCACAAAGCAAGAAAGCTTGGAGAGATGCAATGGATGAAGAAATGGAAGCCTTGAAGGAGAATGACACTTGGGAGCTTGTACCTAACAAGCCATCTATGAAGGTAATTGGATCTCGATGGATATACAAAATCAAGAGGAATCCAGATGGAAGTATAAATAGACACAAAGCAAGGTTAGTTGCTAAAGCGTTGCTCAAACCCATGGTATTGATTATGAGGAGACTTTCTCTCCTGTTGCAAAAATGCCTACAATTAGGGTTCTCATTAGTCATGTAGCATCTAGAAATTGGAATCTCTATCAACTTGATGTAAAGAATGCTTTCTTGAATGGATGGATTTCTGAGGAAGTGTATATGGCACAACCTCCTTGATATGAGGATGCACATCATCCTAACTATGTATGCAAACTAAAGAAAGCTTTGTATGGATTGAAGCAAGCTCCAAGAGCTTGGAATTTTAGATTGGTGACTTATTTGCAGGACCAAGGATTCAAAGCTAGCAAGGCGGATACCTCTTTGTTCATAAAGAGGAATGGATCTGAAGTGATCTACTTATGTGTGTATGTTGATGATATTATTAACACAGGCAATGATCTTGAAGGAATCAAACAGGTAAAGGCTCAAATGAAGGAGGAGTTCAAAATAAGTGACCTCGGACCACTCACTTATTTTCTTGGATTGGAGTTAAATCTACACAGATTCAGGTATATACATCACACAAAGGAAGTATGTGCATGACATGCTCGTCAAATTCAAGATGGAAAATACCAAGTGTGCAAGTACACCTATGGAGCAAAATCATAAGCTTAGTGCTTATGAAGGAGAGCCAATTGAAGACATCACAAGCTATCAAAGCTTGGTTGGAAGTTTGAATTATGCAACTCTCACAAGGGCGGATATATGCTATAGTGTTAGCATATTGAGTCAGTTTATGCATAAGCCGAGAAGACCACATATGGAAGCGACCAGGAGAGTCCTCAAGTACCTAAAGGGGACCATGAATGAAGGTTTGTTCTATTCATATACTTCAGATATTGAGCTAAAGGTCTACTCAGATGCAGATTGGGCCGGATCTAGAGATGATAGAAGAAGCACATCCAGAGGCCAAGGCAGGAAATCAAGGACAATTGAAGACTTATTTGGAGGCCAAGCATGTTAGGCTTGAGGGGGAGCTATTGGTGCATTTTACCCAAGCCTACATGCTTGATATGCTTGATACTATGATCATTTGTAAGTCACATGTGTAGTCATGTGACCACCTCTTGTAAAAGAATACATTTTATCTCTTGTAATTGAAAAAAGAAAAAAGGAAAAGGATGGCTTACCTCATCCATGATGTAAATGCAAATTCGTGGGTCTAACTACCTAAAACCACAAATTTTTGAGCTGAGGGAATATCTCCTAACTTTGGGGATCACTTTTAGGTGGAGCCATTCGAATTCGAATTCAAAACTCCCTCCAAGAATAGCTATAAAAAGAGCAAGAAGGAAGAGGTGATTAGCAAGCCTTGTACATGACCACTTCATGTCATTTTGTAGAGATTGAAGAGCTTAATCCATAGCTCTATCATTCTACTCCCATTGTGCAAATATTCATTGCCAATGTGTTTGTAATCATATGTGAATCTATACATTTATCATCATCTACTTCTCTGTTTTGTTCTCTACTATACTCACTCAAAGCAGTGACTTCAGAAGGTCATATCTCGAGTTCTACGCATTCTTTTTCAGTGTTTTAACATGTGTTGGATAGCTCTTACTGTCCTCTTTCTGCATATGAATTTTTAAGGTCATTGGATTTACAGCTTTGGAGATATTTGCATTTTACTGCTCACTAGTCTATCTCTACAGAGCCCCGAGAATGGTGGGCATGTTCCAGAAATTGATGAATCTTCTTCTCAGTGCTCAGTGCATCATTTGAAGTGTTTTAACTTGGATTGGGAAACTTGCTAAGTCTATTTGCTATGACCAAAAGGAATTTATCTAATTCTTACCAGGTTGAGAGCACTGTTCATTTTTTCCAACAGGTGTATGTCCAGAAACACCAAGTTTTAAAAGCCAGTCATTTCGCAACTAGTATGTCTTGACTTAAACTTTTGGGATACATGTTCCAAAGCACTTGGCTGATATTTTGGTGGATTTAGGAAGCTCAAAGGCTCTACTAATCAACTCTAAAGTCTCAGTTGGCTGGTGTGAAGGTGGTTGTAGCAGCACCTACTCATCTTTGTATTGCATCCAGCATCTCTCTTCACATAACCCTCATAAGTAATAGGATGATAAGTATTCCTTCTCCTTCCCTCATGTCTCCTACCTCATCCAAGGGTATCTCTAGCATCGTCTTGTTTGATCCTACTTGAGAATATGGTTTAACTACCTTTGACACTTGATTAGCTATGTGCTTCCATAGTTTCAGGTTTAGTATTAAGTAGCTCCTATAAACTCATATGCACTATACTTTGTGTTTTTCACTATGTCATCCCTGGAGTTAGGGTTATAAACTTCAATAGGGAGCAGGCTTAGCTCTTCTCTTCCACTATTATGTACCTTTGGTGTGGCTAAATTCCTTGGTTTGGCTATCATCCTTTCTAATCTCTCCAACAATCCTTCAAAATGTAACTAAGTCTGTGTTGAGCTAGTGTGATTGAAAAAGCAACTTGCCTTGAACATAGCCCGCACCAATTCTACAATTTTTGCACAACGCTTGGTCATCTCAATCTCTAGGCCTACTCTAGCTCCACCATAATTGGTCCTTAAATTCTTGCTTGATATGCCTTGAACATCATCTCTAAGTTTCTTGGGTTGGGTCGTTACGACTTATCATACTCTGTGCGATGGTGATATTGAGAGATGGTTCTGGTGTGATGAGGATAGTGAGGTTTTAGAGTGTGTGTGAGATGTGATCTCTATCAGTTTTGCTTTTGTTCCTTTAAGCTCTTTTTTAACTCACCCATCTTTTTCATCCATTGCCTTTTCATCCTTTCATGACTATCCTTCCAAGCTCTCCTCTTCTTAGCTACACTCTCAATCTCACTAGTTTTTTAATTCTTCTCTTGACCTAAGCCTTGTTTTTTATGTCGCGCTTGAGCTCTAATTATGACTTGCATGGGGGTTGTAGTTTTTATGGTTCCACTAGAGTCTACAACCAAGGTAGTAACATTGATTTGTGCAACCTTTTGAGTATTGGCTAGATTCTTTGGGCAGTTTCTTAAAAGGTGCTCCTTTTCCACAATTTGGACAAAATCCTTGAATAGTCACTAACTAGGATGATCCACACGAAGGAAGCGGACAGTCGTGAATGAAATGATCACCCTGATATCTATAGCATGGCCCTCTAGGGACTTGGGTCTCATTTTCCTTGGTTGGGGTCTAGGGTTAGGGTTGGCATACATCACGTTTGAGTATTCTCGTTCCCAACTTGGTTCATTAGGGGTTTCATAAGGATAGATATAAGTATCATATTATGAATCCATGTAGTAAATCAATGGGTTGTCTATGTGTGTCAACTCAAAGCTTTGAGTATTAGGATCACTTTGCATTAGTTATAGCTAAAGGATGGACTTTGCATCAGATGGATGTGAAGAATGCTTTCTTACATGGTGAGTTAGAGGAAAAAGTATACATGGACCAGCCACAAGGATATGAAGATTCAAAGCACCCAGAATATGTTTGCAGGTTGCAAAAGGCTTTGTATGAGATTAAACAAGCCCCTCGTGCTTGGCATGCAAGGATTGCTAATTACTTAAAAACCATTGGATTTTCTATGTGTGATGCAGAATATTCATTATATGCAAGGTGATGATGGCATCACGATTGTGGCTATTTATGTCATCAATGACTTGATTGTAGGTGATGATAATGAAGAAAGCATTAAAGAGGTAAAGCAACTCCTTATGCAACAATTTGATAGGAAAGATATTGATGTGTTGCACTATTTCTTGTGCATTGAGTTTATACATACAGAAACAAATATACGGATGTTGCAAAGGCAATATGCCTTGAGTATGCTGCAAAAGTATGGTATGGCTGATTGTAAGCCAATTTCTGTGCCATTAGATCAAAATTTGAAATTGGATATTACATCAAGTGAAGCATTGGAAAATGCTACTATCTATAGGAAAATTGTGGGAAGTTTGATATATCTCACAATTACAAGGTCTGATCTAAGCTACGATCGGACTTGAAGGTTAATTTATTCAAGTTCCCAAGAAATCACACTTAGATGCCTTGAGATGCACTCTACGATATTTGAGTGCTACTTTGGATTATGGGTTGTTTTATGAAGCTGGTGTAGAATTGCAGGTTCATGGATAAATTGATGTAGATTGGGCTTGTAGTATTTCAGATAGAAGATCTACTAGTGGCTTTCTATTCTCACTTGGGAGCGAAGCTATTACGTGGAGCAGTGAGAAGCAACCCACTATTGTTATGTCGAGTATAAAGGCTGATTATAGAATCACTACAATGGTAGGATGTGAAGCATCATGGCTAGAGGTGCTACTTGCAAGTTTAGGTGTGGAAGTGCAAAAGCCTACCACCATCTATTGTGATAGTTTTAATACCATATAGCTAGCACGAAACCCTTTTTCTCATGCTAGAGCAAAACAAATTGAGGTGCATTATCATTTCATCAAGGAAAAGGTATTAGCAAGTGATATTGACCTTGTTTATGTGAGGACAAATGAGCAAGTTGCTGATATTTTCACTAAAGCACTTGGAACTAAGAAGTTGAAGAAGTTTCAAAAGATGCTTGTGTTACAAGACATAATGTTGAGCTTTAGGGTGAGTGTTGACATGTCAAGCTCAACATGTGATGATCCAAGTTGACAGGTATCACCTTTTTCATTTTTCTGACATGTATAGTGGTCATGCCAGTATACGTCAAGGATACTTCATTGAGCTTCACTAGAGTTATTTATCGAGAGTGATCACACCTTTGTTTCTTCCCACCTCACTCATTTGTGGACATAAGGATTTTCCTTATGTACTTCTCTTTATATATTGCACTAGTTGTATTAATGTTTTGGGTCATTCTTGTATCTTCCTTTTATGTAATAAAAGAAGATCATTCTTCCTTGCCTCAATCTATGTGTGTGCTCCTCTTTGACTATGAGAGTGTGTGAGTCATCTCTCTTCCTTATCTTCTTCCTTGTGATATGTCTATCGTCCATCGATGAGATAGGCACTGAAAACCCCAGATTTTTTGAGAATTTTATATATTTAGCCAACAAATGAGCATAGGGATCCATGCCTCCTTGTTTTATCATTCAGTAAACATTGAATCAAATGTTAATATATGTCCAATGTCTATCCCTCATAATTGTATGTTGTATTGCACAATTTGTAAGGCCTCCATTATGATGAGAAGCCAGTACTGCATTACCCATTGAATGGGGATACCAACTTACATGTTGGATGAAGGTTGAATTGGACTATCTAGGGCATAATAAGGAAAGGGAGTTATAAGGGAACAAAAGAAAGATTGAAAAGATCACATGACATAGGGAAACCATCTTCTCATTGCAAGGCCATTACCATCGTGATCAACCATCCTCAAAGCATAGAGTACCGAGAATCATTTTGAGGGACAACCGAGACATCACAATCATGTTGGAACATCACGATTGTCCAATCATACATTGGAAATAAAAAAATTGTGATTGAGACCTAATGAGGGTTAGTATCCATCATGATTGCTCTCAATGATTGCCCTCAATTATCGCAATTGCTCTGAGACATCATAATCTCTCAAAAAAATCATGTATGGAGAGCAATCTAATCCTTATTGAAATTTTTTGATAAACATTTTGCATTTGTCTGATCCATATTTGTTATTCTACAAGGATATAGCATCAAATTGAGTGTGCAAAGCTCAAAAACACAGCTCGTTAATTAGGGTTTTGGAAGAGGCATGTTATGCCTTGGCACCTCTTGCGGACTTCGACTCACAAACATACGATCCAACTACTCTTGATTTGTCATCTCGGAGTCAAGGGAAACAAATGACACATCATTGGGACACTTAAATCAATGAAATTTCAAAAACAAGTACTAAAAACCCAAAAAGACTTGATAACTAAAGAAAGAAAGCTCTAAACAAAGTGGAAATTCACGTATGCACTTAAGATTTGATTGCATGCTAGGAAAAATAGTTAAATCTTCAAGTTCCTCTCATCGAAAGAGAGTATGAATCAATTGCCTTTCAAGACACTCACTTTTAGTGAGCCCGATGAGATGGATAGTGACTTAGAAGTAATCTCTTGTTGTAGTTACATGGAAGGACAACTTATGAGTGCAGAGCTCATATTTAGGATTGAGAGTGAGTATTCTACCACTCTTGAAGTCATGTACCAATGCTCATGGAGTTGCATTCTATTCAGATGGATTAAATCACAATTTTATTAAATTTTGGTCTTTCAACGAAAATTGATCATGAAGTTCATAGAAAAGTCTTTCCTAGATAAACACACTGTCATGTATATGATGTCTTATAATCCCAATCCTACCCACCTGGAACAATCATATTTTACCATATCCATCTCCATCAAGCAAGAACAAGAGATAAATGTGCATGAGAAGAGAGAGTTAAGAGATTTGTAAGCACTCTTTATTCACCAAATCGAAAAATTCTACAAAGGTGAGCTTTATACAAAACTTAGTGGCCTTATCCACACCCAAAAGTGACCACCCTAATTATAAATAGCCTTAAATTACTTGTAGAGCTATTCCAACCAGCTTATTCAACTTTCTAACCTACGATACGTGAGGTTATTACATTAACAAGATTTTCAAGACTTTGTAATAACAAAATTAATTAAAGCTGTAAGAATTTAAGATTCTAAGTTAAAGTGGACTATTACAAAAAAATGTATGGGATTTGAAAAAAATTTCTCAGAGTCCTTTGAATTTCTTTACTTTATATTACACTCTCGGTCTTGCTTATCGACTACCGAATCTTTAGCTTTCCTTTAATCTACAACACTTCCCCCTTCCTAGATATTATCAGTTTTTAAAATGCGTAGCTATTATGTAGGTTATCATCCTCCAAGATTTTGACATATTTCTTATTGATATATTTAGGTAGTGATGTGTGAACACACTAGGACTGTCGAGGAACTTTTTTCCCTCTTTAGGAATTTTTTTCCCCCCGCCTTGTATATACGCTTATAGCCCTAACGGGTCACTTATCTTTGTACATTCTAGTGGTAATACATTCAATATTGTTTATTATGTTCCAAGCTTCTTTTTCTTCCTTGCATTGTTCACGTGCTTCCATAGACCTCAAACTCCATCAATTAGTCTTAGAGGTCACTGCTTCATCGAGGGCGTTATCAATAGCCCTCTAGTCACAGTCTCAGAATTGCACGAAATTTGGTGAGCATACTCAAAATGATTAGGAGTTCAAAATGGCTTCTCTTTGTAGTTCCGAAATCACGATCTAAGCTCGTTTCAGCCTCTCAATGGACTATTAACAGCGCTTGTGCAGGCAATTTTGTCCTTTTGTTTCAAACATATATACAAGTTTTTGGTTCACCTATATAAGCATCTCAAAGTCTGCCACAAGTTTAGCAGAACTCGATAAGATATTTGAGATACAGTCATTTTTTGCATCAAGGTATTTTAGTCAATGGCCATGATTGAAAGCAATGATCTATTTCGTATGTTGGCTATTGAGGATAAGTTGGATTATACCAATTACCCGTTATGAGCTTATATGATGTGTCATGTATTGGTTGAAAAAGTACTATGGAATATTCTGTAAGGTGTTGAAAAACATCCTATTTGCAAATATAGTTGCTGAAGCTAATGCAGACGATGTTGAAGATGATATTTTTCATGTTCCAATTCATGTTGCAATTCCTATTGCATCTATTGTATAGAAAATTTGTTAGGATGGCAAAGATGCTCAAGCACATGCATTGATAGCCTTGTCTATCAAATGTGCCATTATTCCTCACATTCACTCTTGCAAAATAGTTAAGGATGCTTTGAATATACTTACCACTTTATACCAGGCAAGGAATGAGGCTCGTATTGCTTACCTCTGAAAACAGTTGCAGAGTGAGCACATGAATGAAGAGGATTCCATGGACAATTTTTTGAAAAAGATCAAAGATATGAAGGAACACTTGATTTCTGATGATGAAGTATTGCCCGTCAGTTCACTTGTGCACACTGTTCTGAATGGTCTTCCCGATTCATATCAGAGTTTTGCTTCTACTCTTCGTTTGATGATGAAAGGCAATGCAAATGCCTTTAACATTTGAAGATTTAGTCTCTATTTTGTTTCAGGAAGATCAATCTAGGCAGAACAGGTCCATTATGTGTGTTGCAGATCAAGCTTTCCTGGCTAATCAAAAGATAAATGGAGCTCTAAGGAGAAATATACTAATTTTGCATAATCAAAAGATGATAGAGACGGGAAGAAGACAAAAAAGAAAATATTGTTTTGCAAATATTGTAAACAAAATGATCATGTCATAAACATTTATCCAAAATTGGTTGCTAAAGAGGCAAGGAAGAAAGAGGCTGGAATGGTTATTTTAGAGGCCTCTACATCCAAAACAGAGTCTGTTAATCTTGTGCAGAATGAAGAATGAGCATTTACCACTGTTTACAATTACGACCCATCTTCTCATGAAGAGTGTATGTCTACAGTAGACTCAGATGCTTAGTACTTTGATAGTAGGGCAACCAAACATATTACCTCGCAACGCAGTTTCTTCACTTCACTCGAGCCTGCCTCTACAAGGACTCAAATGTTTGGTACTTGGATAGTGGGGCAACCAAACATATTACCTTGCGATGCAGTTTCTTCACTTCACTCGAGCCTACCCCTATAAGGAATACTTCCACATGTGCCCTATCTTGGGAGTTAGCAAGATCATTCTGACTACTTCTGATGGTAGACCTTTTACATTGTTAGATGCTTTATTTATACCAATGATCAACAAGAATCTATTATCAGTTTCAACTTTAGGCAAGATTGGCTTTGTTGTGAAATTTGTTACTGACACATGTAATGTTCATAATCTGTCAAATGGTGATGTCATTATTGCTTCTCGCATTTTACATTATGGGTTATATAAGCTCATAGACTATGAAAAATCTATGAATGATTCATCATGTGTAGTACATGATTCTCAAGCTTTGACAGATGCAAAGTTTTGGCATGCACGCTTTGATCATATAAATTTTGCTAGTTTACTACGCCTACAGAAATCTGAAATAGTGTTCTTTCTGCCCAAACTTGAGGCACCTGATAAACATGTTTGTGAAAGTTGTATTTTGGGCAAAATGTAGCATTCCTCATTACCAAAAGATGGTTCAGTTCGGCCTACTCGCCCTCCAACTTCACCTCACATTTTTTTCATTGTTCATGTTCAGTGGTGTCTGTTGATGAGTTATGCCTTCATAGTAAAAAAAATGAAATCCTTCGATAGTGTTGTATGAATAATCCTACTTAATGTAGTGCTCCAAAGAGGGTTTTCCTTTTAGGGCATCTTCTCTTTGCTACCTCTATTTTTTTGAAGACCCAATTGGTGATCTCTACTATAGTTCCAAATTTGATTTTGTGCATCAATCCATATCGAACTCTCTAGTGAGGGATGGTATATCTCTCTTGGCTTGGAAAACAGAAATGAAGATGAATCAAGCATAATCCAAACTTCAAATACTTATTGTTTAGGTTTGTGAATATTTTCATTTGTTTGGATTTCCTTCTACATGGCATGTTCACATCTTTGATCTCTATGTGACTTGATGCAATAAACAATGTGGCCTTGATCAATTCTAGGGTTAGGTATATTACTACTCGTGTGCCTAAAATTTATGCACTATAAACCCTAGCTTCTTGCACTTCCCTTACTCAATAGTAGCATCATTTAACTATGATCATCTTTTGATTTTGCCTATTCTGAAGGCTTCCTACTACCTTTTGAGTGACTAACTTCACTAGTTCTACTAATGATGAGGGTTTAGAAGCGATACTAATAGAGGACTCTAAAGACTTGTAGAGTTTCAAGAGTTTTGATTCTTATTAACCTCGATGTCAATACACATCCAACATGTGATCTCTTCTATAAGTATATTTAGGGTTTATTCACATTCTTCCCTTTAAGTTCTCAATTGTCGCAATTATATGTACCAATCTTGAGTTTGATGTTCCATTATTATATCTTGAACTTTGAAGTTCCTATCACAATCCTAAAAATTCAACCATAGGATTACGTGCTTAACCTAGGCTAAAATTAGCCAAGGGGGTTTAGTATTTTATGGACTTAAATAACATGTCCTACTAATTGCTTTGATGTTCAAGATGATGTCCCAAGCTTGTTTCCACACTGAAGCATTGCAAAACGATACTCTAGAGACTTTTGAAGGTCTTGACTATGATTTGGACCCAGATAAACTATCATAAAAGCACTAAATTTGATCAAAAAATCAACTTTCTATCTCTCTCTCTCTCTCTCTCTCTCTCTCTCTCTCTCTCTCTCTCTCTCTCTCTCTCTCTCTCTCTCTCTCTCTCTCTCTCTCTCTCTCTCTCTCTCTCTCTCTCTCTCTCTATATATATATATATATATATATATATATATATATATATGTGTGTGTGTGTGTATGTATGTGTGTGTGTATGTATGTGTATGTGTACCTACCAAAATAGGTCAATCTATCGCGACACACGAGGTATATTGCCATAGAAGTACTCTACCACAATAGAGGGCGTCTATTAGATTTGGTTTATTGCAACAGACTGGGTTTATCATAGTAAAGGTGGTCTCTCATGCATTCGGTCTATCGTGATAGAGTGGTTTATCGTATTATCGGCCAATCATCATAAAGGTTCTTTATTGTGACATACAAGTTCTATCCGGGGGGCACTTGTTGATATATTTAGGTGGTGGTGTGTATGAGCACACTAGGACCGCCGGGGCACTTTTTTCCCTCTTTAGGAGGTTCTTTTTCCTCGGCTTGTATGTACGCCTAGTGCCCTAATGGGCTACTTATCTTTGTACATTCTCTAGTAATACATTCAGTATTGAGTGTTATGCTCTAAGCTTCTTCTTCCTTGTGTTGTTCGCCTGCTTCCGCAGACATCTAACTCCAACAATTGCTATCAGAGCAAGTCCCCGCTTTGTCGACACCTCTCCGATTGCAATCTCAGAATCGCACGAATTTTGGTGAGCATGCTTTGTGTTTTCAAGATCAAAACGGCTTCAAACTATGGTGCCAAAATTGCAATCTAAGCTCGTTTCGGCCTTCAAACGCACTATCGCAATGCTTGTGCAAGCTATTTCATCTTTTTGTGCCATAGGTATATACCAATTTTTGTTCGCCAATATAAACGTCTCGAAGTCTGCTACATTTCTAGCAGGATTCACATGGGCAATTATGTTCAACTTTTAGAGATAACGTCAATTTTTTGCATCAAGGTATTTTAGTCACCGGCCACGGCTGAAAGTAGTGATGTATTCCGTATGTTGGCTGTTGAGGATAAGTTGGATGGTACCAACTACCCGTTATGGGCTTATATGATGCGACATGTATTGGTTGCAAAAGGACTATGGAACATTGTGCAGGGTGTTGAAAAACATCCTATCACACCTATAAATGTTACAACTGCAGATATTGAAGCTGATGCAGAAGGTGTCGAAGATGATGATATTTTGCATATTCCAGTTTGTGCTACAGTTTTTGCTGCACCTATTGCAAAGTAAATTCATTGGGATAGCAGAGATGCCCAGGCACATGCATTGATAGCTTTGTCTACCAAACATGCCATTATTCCTCACATTCGCTCTTACAGAAGAGCTAAGGATGCTTGGGATACACCTACCACATTGTACCAAGCTAAGAATGAGGCTCATGTTGCTTACCTCCGAAAACACTTGAAGAGTGAGCACATGAATGAAAGTGATTCTATGGACAGTTTTCTAATAAAGATCAAAGACTTGAAGGAGCAGTTGATTTGTGCCGATGAGGTTATACCAAATAGCTCACTTGTGTAGACCTTTCGAAATGGTCTTCCTAATTCATATCACAGTTTTGCTTCTACTCTTTTGTTAATGATGAAGGGCAATCCAAATGCCTTGTCATTTGAGGAGGCTGGAATGGTTGTTGCAAAGGCCTCTACACCAAAAACAAAGTTTGCTAATCTTGTGCAGGAAGAAGAATGGGTGTTTCCTACTATTTGTAGTTTTGACCCATCTTCTCATGAGCAGTGCATGTCTGCAGTAGACTCAGATGTTTGGTACTTTGACAATGGGGTGACCAAACATATTACCTCGCAATGCAGTCTCTTCTCTTCACTCAAGCCTGCCCCTACAAGGAATATTGTTACATACACCAACTCCTCTTATCCTGTTATGGGAGTTGGTAAGATCATTTTGACTACTGTTGATGGTAGTTCTTTCACTTTGTCAGATGCTTTGCTCGTGCCAGGAATCAAGAAAAATCTGTTATTGATTTCTGCATTAGCCTAGACTGGCTTGGTTGTGAAATTTGTTGATGACAAATCTACAGTTCATGATTTGTCAAATGGCGACGTGATTATTGCTTCAAGCATTTTATGTTGTGGGTTATATAAACTCATAGACTATGAAAGATCTGTTAATGATTCAAAATGTGCAGTACATGATTCTCAGGCTATGTCAGATGCAAAGCTTTCGCATGCTTGCTTTGGTCATCTGAATTTAGCCAGCTTGCTATGCCTGCACAAATCTGAAATGGTGCCCTCTTTGCCCAAACTTGAGGCACCTGGAAAACATGTTTGTGAAGGTTGTATTTTGGGCAAAATGCAACGTTCCTCCTTTCCAAAAGATAGTTCAATTCGGGTTACTCAAAAATCTCAGCTTGTACATAGTGATGTTTGTGGTCCTATGCAGACACCTTTTGAAAATTATCTTTCCTTCGTGACTTTGAACGATGATTTTTCCAGGCACGCATGGGTATATCCATTGAAGGCATAGTCTGAAGCGTTTATGTGCTTCAAACAGTTTTTTGTTTTGGCTAAAAATCTGTCAACATGTAAAATGGGCACCCTCTGTTCTGATCGAGGGGGGAATATATGTCTTCTAATTTTAATACCTCTATGGCTGAATGCGGGATAAAACACCAATGTACAATGTCGTATGCACCTCAACAGAATGGAGTTGTTGAACGAAAGAACAGGTCACTTATGGAAATGGTGAGGTGTATAGTCAAGAGTCAAGCTTTACCACATAGTTTGTCTTGAGGCTATCATGAATGCAGCATATGTACTTAACAGGTGTCCCACTAAAGCGCTGCAGTCTATCACTCCCTATGAGGCTTGGCATGATCGCAAGGTATCTGTTGCTCATTTGCGAGGTTTTGGTTGTTTGGCATATGCATTAGTGCCTGAACAACATCGCAAAAAATTAGATGATAAAAGCAATAAAATGCATTTTTGTTGGATACAATTCTGAAAGAAAAGGCCATCGTCTGTATCATCCATAGACTAAACGCATTCTGATTAGCCGTGATGTTTTTGTGGAAAATGCTATTTAGCCATTGCTTTCATGTACTAAGGAGACATTTGTTAGCTCCATAGACATGTAGGATACTTTGCTGCCTCTTTTTACAGGTGGACAGTCTAATGCTAGTCCTAATGAGGAAACTTCTCAACCTTTGCAGGTTTCATATGATGATGCAGATCAATCCATTTCTTATGCAGATGTACATGATGCACTTGATGAGAGAGCTGATATTGAGAAGGCAAAAACTATGCCAAAATGGTTGGTGCAGACTTTGCGTGACAGCAAATTAGATGCACCTCTATCATATCGTACTCATTCAAACTCTGATAGTGCCTCTTTTGCATCAGATTGCTATGCCATGGATGCATCTAGTCTCTGTGATGAGAATGAGCCTGTTTCATTGGATGGCTGTTATGCAATCTGAATATGATGCTATAATGAACAATGGTACTTGGTCTTTATGTGACTTGCCTCATGGCAAGAAGACCATTGGGACTAAGTGGATATAGAAGCTGAAGCGCAAGCTTGATGGTACAATTGACAAGTATAAGGCTAGACCTATTGCAAAGGGTTATGCACAAGAAAGAAGCATTGATTTTGATGAGACCTTTGCACCTACTTATCAAATGACTACTGATCGTAACATTTGTGCACTTGCAGCTCATCATGATTGGAATGTACATCAACTAGACATTAAAACACCATTTCTGAATGGTGACTTGCATGAAGACTTGTATGTTTTTCAACCCCGTGGCTTTGTGCAAAAAGGGCATGAAAACCAAGTGTGCAGGTTAAAGAAGGCATTATATGGGTTAAAGCAAGCACCACATGCTTGGTATGAAAAGATACATGCCTATCTGATTGCACATGGTTTTGAGAACATTCCAACTAAAAGCACCTTATATAATGAGCGTGTTAATGATGTACTTCTGATCATTGTGGTTTATGTTGATGACATGCTCCTCAGTGGTCCTCATGAGAGGCATATTGCTGATTTTAAGGCTAATTTACATGCCTCATTTAAGATGTCTGATTTGGGGCATTTACATCAATTCGGCCTTGAAGACTGTAAGCCTATTCCCATTCCTATGGAGACAACTGTTTGATGCTGGAGATGCATTTGATGATGTTCTCTATCAGCAAGCTGTTGGATGCTTGATTTACTTATGCATTACTCGACCAGATATTGCTGATCTCAAAACATATTTTCGGTACCTAACCTCTTGAAGGTAAATTAGATGCAAAAGTCGCTCTTTGTGAGTCATATAAATTAAGTAAGCGAGGCTATATTTTCAAAAATCTAATGGGATGTGCATATCGAAATTGGTTTTGTAGAAACATAAATGTGAAACACCATGCTTGTGGATTAGAATATTAGTTGCATATCCTAAACGTCGGATGAAAGTATTAGGAAACGACCAAGAATGCAAAGAGACATGTATGAGATGGAGTATGACTTCTAGACAACAAATATGAAACGTTCTAAGTATTAAATAACTAAATTTCATGAATGAATAAGTTTCCTGAACGGCTTCTTGAAT